>CM050398.1:59618355-59990899 GCA_027562975.1 Rhynchospora breviuscula | reverse complement strand
CGTCGGGAACACGTCGGCCAAAAAATGGCTCTAATTTCGAAATAATGCAGAATTTGAGTTTGGGGCCCAAGTTTGGCCCAAAAAATAGCGTCGGGCTAACGCAGGGCCGAAAAATGGCTCGAATTTCGAAAAAATGCTAAATACGAATTTCGGGCACCCGTTTGGTCGAAAAATAACGTCGGCACACGTTCGGCCCAAAAATGGCTCGATATTCGAAAAAAACAGAATTCGAGTTTCGGGCCCACATTTGACCGAAAAATAGCATCTGGCAAACGTTCGGCCAAAAAATGGCTCGAATTTGAAAAAAATACAGAATTCGAGTTTCGGTCTCACGTTTGCCGAAAAATGATGTCGGGACACGTTCGGCGAAAAAAATTCCTCGAGTTATAAAAAATTTAGAAATTCGTGTTTTTGGGCCCTCGTTTGGCCGAAAAAAAGCGTCGGGCAAACGCTGGGGCGAAAAATGGCTCGAATTACGAAAAAATGCAGAATTCGAGTTTCGGGCTCCCGTTTTGCCGAAAAATACTGTCGGACACACTTTCGGCCAAAAAATGGCTAGAATTTCATAGAAATGCAGAATTCGAGTATCGGGCACACATTTGGACAAAAAATGACTCGATATTCGAAAAAAAGAAGAATTCGAGTTTCGGGCTCCCTTTTGCCGAAAAATAGCATCCGGGAACATTTTAGGGCGAAAAATGGCTCGATTTTCGAAGAAACTCCATATTCGTGTTTCGGCCCACGTTTGGCCAAAAAATAGCGTCGGGCAAATGTCGGACCGAAAAATGGCTCAAATTTCGGAAAAATACAGAATTCGAGTTTCGGGCCCACGTTTGACCGAAAAATAGCCTCTGGCAGACGTTCGACCAAAAAATAACTCTAACTTGAAAAAAACGCAGAATTCGAGTTTAGGACCAACGTTTCGCCTCAAAATAGCGTAGGGAACACTTCCGGCTAAAAAAATGGCTCGAATTTCGAAAAATGCAGAATTCGAGTTTCGGGCCCACGTTTCACCGACAAATAGCCTCTGGCGCACGTTCGACCAAAAAATAGCTCTAATTTCAAAAAAACGCAGAATTCGAGCTTCGGACCCACGTTTCGCCTCAACATAGCGTAGGGAACATTTCCGGCGAAAAAAATGGTTTTAATTCCAATAAAATACAAAATTCGAGTTTCGGGCCAACGTTTCGCCGAAAGATAGCGTCGGGAACATGTTTCGCTAAAAAATAGCTCTAATTTCGAAAAAATTCAGATTTCGAGTTCCGGGCCTAATTTTGGCCGAAAAATAGCGTCGGGCACACGTTCGGCCGTGAAATGGCTCAAATTTAAAAAATAATACAGAATTCGAATTACGAGCTCCCGTTTGGCATACAAATAGTGACGGGCACACTTTTCGGCCTAAAAATGTGTCGAATTTCGAAAAAATGCAGAATTCGAGTTTCGGCTTCCTGTTTGCCGAAAAACAGCGTCGGGACACGTTCGACCAAAAAATTGCTCGACTCTCGAAAAAATATAGAATTCGTGTTTCGGGCCCCCGTTTGTCCTAACAATAGCGTCGAAACACGTCGGCCAAAAAGTGGCTCGAATTTGAGTTTGGGGCCCAAGTTTGGCCCAAAAATAGCGTCCGGCTAACGCAGGGCCGAAAAATGGCTCGAATTTCGAAAAAATGCTGAATACGAATTTCGGGCACCCGTTTGGTCGAAAAATAACGTCGGCACACGTTCGGCCCAAAAATGGCTCGATATTCGAAAAAAACAGAATTCGAGTTTCGGGCCCACATTTGACCGAAAAATAGCATCTGGCAAACGTTCGGCCAAAAAATGGCTCGAATTTGAAAAAAATACAGAATTCGAGTTTCGGTCTCACGTTTGCCGAAAAATGATGTCGGGACACGTTCGGCGAAAAAATTCCTCGAGTTATAAAAAATTTAGAAATTCGTGTTTTGGGCCCTTGTTTGGCCGAAAAAAAGCGTCGGGCAAACGCTGGGGCGAAAAATGGCTCGAATTACGAAAAAATGCAGAATTCGAGTTTCGGGCTCCCGTTTTGCCGAAAAATACTGTCGGACACACTTTCGGCCAAAAAATGGCTAGAATTTCATAGAAATGCAGAATTCGAGTATCGGGCACACGTTTGGACAAAAAATGACTCGATATTCGAAAAAAAGAAGAATTCGAGTTTCGGGCTCCCTTTTGCCGAAAAATAGCATCGGGAACATTTTAGGGCGAAAAATGGCTCGATTTTCGAAGAAACTCCATATTTGTGTTTCGGCCCACGTTTGGCCAAAAAATAGCGTCGGGCAAATGTCGGACCGAAAAATGGCTCAAATTTCGGAAAAATACAGAATTCGAGTTTCGGGCCCACGTTTGACCGAAAAATAGCCTCTGGCAGACGTTCGACCAAAAAATAACTCTAACTTGAAAAAAACGCAGAATTCGAGTTTAGGACCAACGTTTCGCCTCAAAATAGCGTAGGGAACACTTCCGGCTAAAAAAATGGCTCGAATTTCGGAAAAATGCAGAATTCGAGTTTCGGGCCCACGTTTCACCGACAAATAGCCTCTGGCGCACGTTCGACCAAAAAATAGCTCTAATTTCAAAAAAACGCAGAATTCGAGCTTCGGACCCACGTTTCGCCTCAACATAGCGTAGGGAACATTTCCGGCGAAAAAAATGGTTTTAATTCCAATAAAATACAAAATTCGAGTTTCGGGCCGACGTTTCGCCGAAAGATAGCGTCGGGAACATGTTTCGCTAAAAAATAGCTCTAATTTCGAAAAAATTCAGATTTCGAGTTCCGGGCCTAATTTTGGCCGAAAAATAGCGTCGGGCACACGTTCGGCCGTGAAATGGCTCAAATTTAAAAAATAATACAGAATTCGAATTACGAGCTCCCGTTTGGCATACAAATAGTGACGGGCACACTTTTCGGCCTAAAAATGTGTCGAATTTCGAAAAAATGCAGAATTCGAGTTTCGGCTTCCTGTTTGCCGAAAAACAGCGTCGGGACACGTTCGACCAAAAAATTGCTCGACTCTCGAAAAAATATAGAATTCGTGTTTCGGGCCCCCGTTTGTCCTAACAATAGCGTCGAAACACGTCGGCCAAAAAGTGGCTCGAATTTGAGTTTGGGGCCCAAGTTTGGCCCAAAAATAGCGTCGGGCTAACGCAGGGCCGAAAAATGGCTCGAATTTCGAAAAAATGCTGAATACGAATTTCGGGCACCCGTTTGGTCGAAAAATAACGTCGGCACACGTTCGGCCCAAAAATGGCTCGATATTCGAAAAAAACAGAATTCGAGTTTCGGGCCCACATTTGACCGAAAAATAGCATCTGGCAAACGTTCGGCCAAAAAATGGCTCGAATTTGAAAAAAATACAGAATTCGAGTTTCGGTCTCACGTTTGCCGAAAAATGATGTCGGGACACGTTCGGCGAAAAAATTCCTCGAGTTATAAAAAATTTAGAAATTCGTGTTTTGGGCCCTCGTTTGGCCGAAAAAAAGCGTCGGGCAAACGCTGGGGCGAAAAATGGCTCGAATTACGAAAAAATGCAGAATTCGAGTTTCGGGCTCCCGTTTTGCCGAAAAATACTGTCGGACACACTTTCGGCCAAAAAATGGCTAGAATTTCATAGAAATGCAGAATTCGAGTATCGGGCACACGTTTGGACAAAAAATGACTCGATATTCGAAAAAAAGAAGAATTCGAGTTTCGGGCTCCCTTTTGCCGAAAAATAGCATCGGGAACATTTTAGGGCGAAAAATGGCTCGATTTTCGAAGAAACTCCATATTCGTGTTTCGGCCCACGTTTGGCCAAAAAATAGCGTCGGGCAAATGTCGGACCGAAAAATGGCTCAAATTTCGGAAAAATACAGAATTCGAGTTTCGGGCCCACGTTTGACCGAAAAATAGCCTCTGGCAGACGTTCGACCAAAAAATAACTCTAACTTGAAAAAAACGCAGAATTCGAGTTTAGGACCAACGTTTCGCCTCAAAATAGCGTAGGGAACACTTCCGGCTAAAAAAATGGCTCGAATTTCGGAAAATGCAGAATTCGAGTTTCGGGCCCACGTTTCACCGAAAAATAGCCTCTGGCGCACGTTCGACCAAAAAATAGCTCTAATTTCAAAAAAACGCAGAATTCGAGCTTCGGACCCACGTTTCGCCTCAACATAGCGTAGGGAACATTTCCGGCGAAAAAAATGGTTTTAATTTCAAAAAAATACAAAATTCGAGTTTCGGGCCGACGTTTCGCCGAAAGATAGCGTCGGGAACACGTTTCGCTAAAAAATAGCTCTAATTTCGAAAAAAATTTAGATTTCGAGTTCCGGGCCTAAGTTTGGCCGAAAAATAGCGTCGGGCACACGTTCGGCCGTGAAATGGCTCAAATTGAAAAAAAATACAGAATTCGAATTACGAGCTCCCGTTTGGCATACAAATAGTGACGGGCACACTTTTCGGCCTAAAAATGTGTCGAATTTCGAAAAGATGCAGAATTCGAGTTTCGGAACCACGTTTGCCGGAAAAATAGCGTCGGGCAAACGTTCGACTCAAAAAATGGCGCGAATTTCCGAAAAATTTAGAATTCGTGTTACGGGCACCCGTTTCGCCAAAAAATAGCGTCGGGAACACGTCGGCCAAAAAATGGCTCTAATTTCGAAATAATGCAGAATTTGAGTTTGGGGCCCAAGTTTGGCCCAAAAATAGCGTCGGGCTAACGCAGGGCCGAAAAATGGCTCGAATTTCGAAAAAATGCTGAATACGAATTTCGGGCACCCGTTTGGTCGAAAAATAACGTCGGCACACGTTCGGCCCAAAAATGGCTCGATATTCGAAAAAAACAGAATTCGAGTTTCGGGCCCACATTTGACCGAAAAATAGCATCTGGCAAACGTTCGGCCAAAAAATGGCTCGAATTTGAAAAAAATACAGAATTCGAGTTTCGGTCTCACGTTTGCCGAAAAATGATGTCGGGACACGTTCGGCGAAAAAATTCCTCGAGTTATAAAAAATTTAGAAATTCGTGTTTTGGGCCCTCGTTTGGCCGAAAAAAAGCGTCGGGCAAACGCTGGGGCGAAAAATGGCTCGAATTACGAAAAAATGCAGAATTCGAGTTTCGGGCTCCCGTTTTGCCGAAAAATACTGTCGGACACACTTTCGGCCAAAAAATGGCTAGAATTTCATAGAAATGCAGAATTCGAGTATCGGGCACACATTTGGACAAAAAATGACTCGATATTCGAAAAAAAGAAGAATTCGAGTTTCGGGCTCCCTTTTGCCGAAAAATAGCATCGGGAACATTTTAGGGCGAAAAATGGCTCGATTTTCGAAGAAACTCCATATTCGTGTTTCGGCCCACGTTTGGCCAAAAAATAGCGTCGGGCAAATGTCGGACCGAAAAATGGCTCAAATTTCGGAAAAATACAGAATTCGAGTTTCGGCCCACGTTTGACCGAAAAATAGCCTCTGGCAGACGTTCGACCAAAAAATAACTCTAACTTGAAAAAAACGCAGAATTCGAGTTTAGGACCAACGTTTCGCCTCAAAATAGCGTAGGGAACACTTCCGGCTAAAAAAATGGCTCGAATTTCGGAAAAATGCAGAATTCGAGTTTCGGGCCCACGTTTCACCGAAAAATAGCCTCTGGCGCACGTTCGACCAAAAAATAGCTCTAATTTCAAACAAACGCAGAATTCGAGCTTCGGACCCACGTTTCGCCTCAACATAGCGTAGGGAACATTTCCGGCGAAAAAAATGGTTTTAATTCCAATAAAATACAAAATTCGAGTTTCGGGCCAACGTTTCGCCGAAAGATAGCGTCGGGAACATGTTTCGCTAAAAAATAGCTCTAATTTCGAAAAAATTCAGATTTCGAGTTCCGGGCCTAATTTTGGCCGAAAAATAGCGTCGGGCACACGTTCGGCCGTGAAATGGCTCAAATTTAAAAAATAATACAGAATTCGAATTACGAGCTCCCGTTTGGCATACAAATAGTGACGGGCACACTTTTCGGCCTAAAAATGTGTCGAATTTCGAAAAAATGCAGAATTCGAGTTTCGGCTTCCTGTTTGCCGAAAAACAGCGTCGGGACACGTTCGACCAAAAAATTGCTCGACTCTCGAAAAAATATAGAATTCGTGTTTCGGGCCCCCGTTTGTCCTAACAATAGCGTCGGGCACACCTTCGGCCAAAAAATGGCTCGATATTTGAAAAAATGCAGAATTCGAGTTTCGGGCCCACGTTTGACCGAAAAAAAGCGTCTGGCCTACGTCCGGCCAAAAAATGGCTCGAATTTCAAAAAAATTCAGAATTTGAGTTTCGGGCTGCAATTGGTCGAAAAATAGCGTCGGCACACGTTTGCCCAAAAAATTGCTCGAAATTCAAAAAAATTTAGAATTCGTGCTTCGGGCTCCCGTTTGGCCTAAAAATAGCGTCGGGCACACTTTCGGGCCCACGTTTGACCGAGAAATAACCTCTCGCACACGTTCGACCAAAAAATGGCTCAAATTTCAAAGAAAATCAGAACTCGAGTTTTGGACACAGGTTTCGCTTCAAAATAGCGTCAGGAACATTTCCGGCGAAAAAAATGGTTCTAATTTAAAAAAAATACAGAAATTGAATTTCGGGCCCACGTTTGGACGAAAGACAGCGTCGGGAACACGTTTAGCCAAAAAATGGCTCGAATTTCGAAAAAATGCAGATTTCGAGTTTCGGGCCTACATTTGCACATAAATAGCGTCGGGCACACGTTCGACCGTCAAATGGCTCCAATTTAAAAAAAATACAGAATTCGAATTTCGAGCTCCCGTTTGGCCTACAAATATTGACGGGCACACTTTCGGCCTAACAATGTGTCGAATTTCGAAAAAATGCGGAATTCGAGTTTCGGCCTCTCGTTTGCCGAAAAATAGCGCCGGGACACGTTTGGCCAAAAAATGGCTCGAATTTCGAAAAAATTTAGAATTCATGTTTCGGGCCCCCGTTTATCCTAAAAATAACGTCGGACACACATTCGGCCAAAAAATGGCTCGATATTCGAAAAAATGCAGAATTCGAGTTTCGAGCCCACGTTTGACCGAAAAATAGCGTCTGGCCTACGTTCGGTCAAAAAATGGCTCGAATTTAAAAAAATGCAGAATTCGAGTTTCGGGCTCCCATTTGTCGAAAAATAGCGTCGGCACACATTTGCCCAAAAAATTGCTCGAAATTCAAAAAAATTTAGAATTCGTGCTTCGTGCTCCCGTTTGGCCTAAAAATAGCGTCGGGCACACTTTCAGCCAAAAAATGGATCGGTTTTCAAAAAAATGTAGAATTCGAGTTTCGGGCTCCCGTTTGCCGAAAAATAGCATCAGGAACATTTTCGCTAAGAAACGGATCGAATTTCGAAAAAATTCCATATTTGTGTTTCGGCCCACATTTGGTCGAAAAATAGCGTCGGGCAAACGTAGGGCCGAAAAATGGATCGAATTTCGGAAAAATGCGGAATTCGAGTTTCGGGCACCCGTTTGGCCGAAAAATAGCGTCGGGACACGTTTGGCCTAAAAATAGCTCAAATTTCGAAAAAATTTAGAATTCATGTATCGGGCCCCCGTTTCGTCCAAAAATAGCGTCGGGCACACGTTCGATCGAAAAATGACTCGAATTTTAAAAAAAATGTAGAATTCGTGTTTCCGGCCCCCGTTTGGCCGAAAAATAGCGTCGGGACACGTTCGGCCTAAAAATGGTTCAAATTTTGAAAAAAATTAGAATTCATGTATCGGGCCCCCGTTTGGTCCGAAAATAATGTCGGGCACACGTTCGGTCGACAAATGACTCGAATTTCAAAAAAAATGCAGAATTTGTGTTTCCGGCCCCCGTTTGGCCGAAAAATAGCATCGGGAACATGTTCGCCCAAAACATGGCTCGATCTTCGAAAAAATTCCATATTCGTGTTTCGGCCCTCGTTTGGCCGAAAAATTACGTCGGGCAAACGTAGGGCCGGAAAATGGCTTGAATTTCGGAAAAATGCAGAATTCGAGTTTCGGGCCCACGTTCGACCGAAAAATGGCTCAAATTTAAAAAAAAAACGCAGAATTCGAGTTTCGGACCCACGTTTCGCCTCAAAATAGCGTCAGAAACATTTCCCGCGAAAAAAATGGTTCTAATTTAAAAAAAATACAGAATTCGAGTTTCGGGCCCACGTTTGGCCGAAAGATAGCGTCGGGAACACGTTTAGCCAAAAAATGGTTCAAAATTCGAAATAATGCAGATTTCGAGTTTCGGGCCTACGTTTGCCCATAAATAGCGTCAGGCACACGTTCCGCCGTCAAATGGCTCAAATTTCAAAAAAATACAGAATTCGAATTTGGAGCTCCCGTTTGGCCCAAAAATAGTGACGTGCACACGTTCGTCCAAAAATTGTCTCGAATTTCGAAAAAATGCGGAATTCGAGTTTCGGGCCCACGTTTGGCCGAAAATAGCGTCAGGCACACGTTCGGCCAAAAAATGGATCGATTTTTGAAAAAATGCAGAATTCAAGTTTCGGGCTCCGGTTTGCCGAAAAATAGCATCGGGAACATGTTCGGCCAAAAAATAGCTCGAATTTCGAAAAAATTGATTATTCGTGTTTCAGCCCTTGTTTGGTCGAAAAATAGCGTCGGGTAAACGCTGGGCCGAAAAATGGCTCGAATTTCGGAAAAATGCAGAATTCGAGTTTCGGGCACCCGTTTGGTCGAAAAATAGCGTCGGACATGCGTTCGGCAAGAGAAATGCAGAATTCGAGTTTCGGGTTCCCAATGGCCAAAAAATAGCGTCAGGACACGTTCGGCCAAAAAATGTCTCAAATTTCGAAAAAATTTAGAATTTGTGTTTCAGGCCCCCGTTTGGCCCAAAAATAGCGGCGGGCAAACGTTCGGCCAAAAAATTGATCGATATTCGAAAAAATGCAGAATTCGTATTTCGGGCCCACGTTTGACCGAAAAATAGCGTCTGGCACACATTCGGCAAAAAAATGGCTCGAATTTCAAAAAAAATGCAGAATTCGAATTTCGGGCTCCCGTTTGCCGAAAAATAGCGTCGGGAACACGTTAGACCAACAAATGGCTCGATTTTCGAAAAAATGTAGAATTCGAGTTTCGGGCCAACGTTTGTCGGAAAATAAAATCGAGAACATGCTCGGCCAAAAAATGGCTCGAATTTCGAAAAAATTGCATATTCGTGTTTCGGCCCACATTTGGCCGAAAAATAGCGTCGAGCAAACGTTGGGGCGAAAAATGGCTCGATTTTGGAAAAAATGCAGAATTCGAGTTTCGGGCCAACGTTTGACCGAAAAATAGCGTCTGACACACCTTCGGCCAAAAAATGGCTCGAATTTCGAAAAAATTTAGAATTCGTGTTTCGGGTCCCCGCTTGGTCCAAAAATAGCGTCCGACACACCTTCGGCTAAAAAATGGCTCGATTTTCGAAAAAATGCAGAATTCGAGTTTCGGGCCAACGTTTGACCGAAAAATAGCGTCTGACACACCTTCGGACAAAAAATGGCTTAGGTATAGTCCATCTTCCTAAGTTTAGAGTATTGCTCGAGGACAAGCAAGGTTTAAGTTTGGGGGGATTTGATATCTCGGATTTATATATGCATTTTGGCCGGACTATGCACCTAAATTATAACTCAACTCATACTATTCACTGTGCTTTTATGCCATATTTGACAGTGAATAATATGAGTTGAGTTATAATTTAGGTGTATAGTCCGGCCAAAATGCATATATAAATCCGAGATATCAGAAAGAAGAAGAAAAAAAGAGAAAGTAAAGGAAAAAGGTCCCTGGGCGCGAATCTTGACGCCCCAGGGACAAATCAGGGACGAATGGATTTTGTTTCCAACGGACTCAAAATAAATCCTATGTAAGCCCGGCGCACTGTGAGCCAAAACACAGAATGGTGGGTCCCGCAAACGGAATTTAATCCCAACACCGAGCGAAAACCTCAGCGCCTTGAAAGATTTTCTGCGGCCGCCTCTGTGTAGCGGGTCGTTGCAATCCAGTACAGAAAACAGCAAGCCTCCATCCAATCAGAATTTTCCAACAGAATTAAAACTTTGAAAATGCATTAAAAATAACAAGAATGTCAGAAAAATCCAAATAAAATGTCAAAATGTCAAGAAAAATGTGAAGAATATTTTGGTGACACATTTCATGACCAAATCTCAAAGCACAAGGCACATTAAATTCAAAACCCTCAAAATGACCATTTTGGTAAATAAGAAAATAATAAAAATGGAATCAAAATAAAAACCTCTGCAGAAACGCATGAATATTTATGTTCTGGACAGCAGGTACGTTTGGACATTCAAACACTTCGGGTCAAATCCAAATCCCAAATTCTAAATTCAGAAATCCCAAATCCAAATCTCAAATTCAGAAATCCCAAATCCAAAATCCAAAAATCCCAAATGCCCAAACCCAAAACTCAAAATCCAAACCCAAACTAAAACAAAATCCAAACCCCAAATTCAAAAGTCTAAAATCCGAAAGAAATACCAAAATCTCCAAATCTCAAAACTCAAATCTAAAAATCCAAACTCAAACTCAAACAAAATGCAAATTCCAAATACCAAATCCTCAAATCCCGAACCCCAAATCCCATATTCACAAATTCAAACTCAATTCCAAATCCAAGTTTCAAAACTCAAATTTAAATCCCAAATCCCTAAATTCAAATACCACAATCCCAAACCCCAGGGCTAAATTTAAGGATACGAAAACTTAAATCCAAGAATATCAAAACCAAAGTTGAGCCCAAATCAAAATGATTCCAAAGCCCAAAGTTCGAGGATCAAAATATAACTTCGAGAATTTAAATTTAAAAGTTTAGCTGGAACATCAAAAAGTTGAACTCAACAGTCCAATTTAAAAGTTGGGAAGTCAAACTCAAAAGTCCAACTTAAAATTGAAATGATTAAGATTTTTCAAATGGATCTGATAGCCAGAACCTAAAAGTCTTAAATACCCCAATATAACATGCCAAAATCCCAAAAGTTAAAGACACAAAGACCAACGCTTTAGGACTTGAGTCAAAGTCGATAACTAAAAATTTTAAATGACATTAAAGTCTTAAAAGTCCAACTACGTTTCTTCTGAGACTGCATAGCGCGTTGCCATAGGAGTTACAACTCGATGTTCTCGTCAAAGAGGAGGGCATAACGCTTCTTTCCTCACGACTCGAACGAAACCCCAAAATCTCTAAATCCCAAAACTATTGAGAATTGATCTAAATCACCTTTTTCTAGTGTCGAACTCAAAAATCTAAATCGTCCTTCTGAGACTGCATAGCGCGTTGCCCCGGATGGTACACCCCTGGAGTTCTTGTCAAGAGGAGGCATATCGCATATGTACTTGAGACTCGAACGACAAACCCTGAAATCTCTAAATCCCCAAATCGACTGAGCGTTAACCCAGGATATATAATCCCTGGTATTAGCCTCAGAAATCTTGAAGGTGGCCTCAAGCCGACAAAACTAACTATTAAAAAAAATTATTAAAACTGTGACATGAAAGTCAACCAAAGTCTAGTAACAAGTATGAAGTTACGACCAAAGTCCTGTAGCAAGTTAAAAGTTACAACTGAAAGAACTAAAAGATAAACCCCCCCCCCCCAAAGACTAATCTTCTTTGAAAGATTAAAATTAGACCCTAAGCTATTCTTCACAATTAATCTGATTATTTCCGATCTAGAGGTGCTCTTGTCTGGTTCTCAACTCAGACCGGAGGTAATTAACAGCAGGGGCTTGCGCCTGTTGGAAGGAAATGACCTACAAACAAACAATCAACTCTCGAGGTACTTAGAACCGCATTAACATCGTCACCCGTTATCGGACAGATGGTAGTGCTCGGATCGCAAGATGCTCAAGGGTTATCTGCTCCGTATTTTTTTTCCCATGGTGAAAGTTATCCTTTGATATCTATCCGTGGATAGGTCAAAATGGTGCGAGACAGTATGTTATTAGAACATAGTACAGGACATGACCCAATGAAATTAACATATGGATTGTGTTATGTGTCATTGTTTATTTCATATGAGTTTGATTCTAAGTTTGAGATGTTCAACTTTTCCACATGAGGATAGGTTCTATAAATATCGTCTAACGTTGATTCCTGATAAAGTCTGCTATACGGACTTTATTTATGTTCTCTTGAATTGTGCGGGAAAAATTTATTCATCAAGAAAACCGTATGTCCCTCATTAGTATACCTAGTGAGTGATGATATCTGTTTGGGCCCCTTGATTGAGTTGGATTGTTTGGCCAATTTGTACAATCAACTCTAGATCAAGAAATGTATAATCTGCAAGAATGACACATTCCTATCTTGGATTATACAATGATATCATGTGACATAGGAATCAAAACAAGGAAATACTTTTTATTTCTTATGCAGGATTGAGATATTGTAGCAGTACATTATTTATGTGAATTGGGAGTCATAGTGTGTTGCTAGATACGTCCTATGATTATTGAAAATAAATAGTGATTTATTTCCATGGCCAACATAACATAAATCCTCAAAGGGTCACACAAATAGGACTTGGCCATACAGTGCATTATTTATTTATTCGCAGCAGTGAGTATTGCGAAAATATGATAAGTTGATTAATTAATTATATACCGTTACGAACTGTTATAATTAATTAAGTCAAAGAGATCATATAGAAATAATTAATGCATTTACTAATCCCAAAATAATTATCAAATAGTTGATAATTAATTTCGTTCAACATAATTTAATTAATGAAATTAAATTAAGCTAACGGGCCTTTATTTAATTGGTAAACTAAAGGTCCAACAAGAGAGCAATTATATGGATCATTAATTAATGAATTGACGGACCATTTAACACACGATAAAATTGGCTCTTGAGCCCATTAAAATTTCAGCTAGGGCAAGTGACAAGGTTGTAAATAGTTACAACTTGTCATTAGGAGTGGTTGGCTATAAAAAGAGGACTATTTGGAGAGAGAAACCCTAGCCTCCTTCTTCATCCTCTCTCTTCCTCTTCTCCATCCATGGCCGCCACCTCCATTAATAGAGAAAAATTGTTTTCTCCATTGTTGGACTCTCTTTCAAGCTCTCATAATAGGTCTCATGTGTTGAGAATAGCTATTCCACTAATTAAGTGTTGATTGGAAGAAGAATAGCAAAAGGGATTAGTCTCTCTCTTGTTCTTACTAGCATAGGAATTAAGAGAATGGTTAACATCCTTGGTGGACTCGAGACGGCCGGCGGATTGATGGTGGTGGTGGAGACGAGCACGCCATCGACTTCTAAAGAGTTGGATCGAACCTCGCGAATACGATTTCACGAGAGGTACAACTTCCCTCCTATTCTCATGTTGTGTGTTGATTGCTTGGCAAGATCCTTGTTGCTTGATGATTAATTAAGTTAATTAATAACTAAAATTGAAAATTGAGCACTTTCTAACACCTAGGACCAGAGAAGATTTTCTTGGGCCGAGACAGATCAGATATCGCGCGAAGACCCTGGTCCCAACCTAATTCACCTCGTCAGCACCTGATTTTGATCCGAAATGCCCCCATTTCAGTCCGAAATCCAAGTATGGAAAGTGGATTTTGGAAAGTTTCGAGAAAGAAAAGGGAATTCCTTGCCCTAGCCTCCTTCGTGACCTTCCATAGGGGTATTTAGGCATGTATTTTCATCCAGAAAAGGATCCCACTTTATTCTATCTTTTACACGATATTTCTCCATTGTTTTGGCTTCGTTTTTGGCTCTTTCCACGTTTTTTTTAGGAGCATCAACGTTTGTGTGCAACGGCAGCAACCTTGAGTCTCTACATCGATTCCTTGGCCGTAGAACAACGAGTATTAGCATAAGGATCCTTCAATTTACTCTTTTATGCTTATATTTTATTGTTTTATGGCTTTTATCTTTATTATTTGCATGAAACTCGTAGTTTTTGTTATGAACATGTTAGGCTAGATTTTTATGATGTCTTAGAGATAGTTGGTAGAATAGTTTAGTATTTTGTGATGACTTGACAATTTATATTTTGCTATGTGATGTGTTTATTTGAGAATTATGTCTTGCTTGGTTAATTTAATTGTTTGTTTGACCGTTTACCTATTGATGAACTGCAGCACTATTAGGACATTAAACTAGAATAAATAGTTAGGTAATTAAGTACTTAAGGTAAGCCAATCGCTCGAAAAAGGAGGTTAGTTTACAATCGAAAGGTGAAGCTTTTACTGATCCGACAGGACTTTAAATATCTCTAGAAATCTAACTAAACATTCTTAAATAACTAAAATCCGGCACGAAAGTTTAGACTTAGTTATTTACGTGGTGAAAACCAAGTTCCAAACCAAGTTAGAATCGAAATCGTGAAAGCTGAGGTTAGGACTTAAGTTTGGTTGTTCAGTAACCTTCACATAGTATTGTGTAAAAATATCAAGTTAGAACAAGAGGTCTAAAGTGAGTTTAGGAACGATCAGTATGGATTTCGGTCCGAAATATGCCTCTGTCTCGATGAAAATTGTAGACAGAGCTTCTTTAAAGCTAAACTAATTGAACACGTAACCCTAGGACATTACTTGCATCTGTTTGAGTCCAGAAAAATATAAAAACCAATCCAAAAATATTTAATTATTTATTTCTTATAATTTAATTGTTATTTAGATTTATCTTCTAATTCAAAACCCCACAAAAACCTTTTTGTCTAACTTTTAAGAAAATCTAAGTCCGGTATTCATTTGTACTGTCCCTATGGATCGATCCTTAGCTTTGCCCAACTACTAGTAGTGTAGAAACGAGGTATAAATTTATTTGGTACCCAGGTTCTAAAACCTCTATCAAGGGAGAGGCCTTGTTCTCGCTAGCCGACAAAGCAATGGATTTGGGCTCATATCTCAACTCCCCAAGTTGCTTGAGCTTCTCTTCTACACACCGGTAATGAGTATAGATGATCTCCTGTGTGAGATTGTTGTGGGACCTTTGTTCTATCTCAAGTGTCGAGATGATGTTGTCGAATTGAGATCTTCCCACCAAAGCCCTAAGCAATTTTCCTATCACACGGCTATTAGATAGGGTTTCTCCAATGTTGTTGAATTCATCGGGCAATTGTATAAACCGGGTATACATTTCCTCAATGCATTCACCATCCATTATGCAGAAATTATCTAATCTAGACTCCAACTCAAATTGTCGAGAGCTTTTGATTAGAGAATTTTCCTCATAGCGGTTCAAGAGAGAAACCCACATATCATGTGCATTTGTAGAACTACTAAAAATGGCCGCTATGGACTCATGAATCGAGTTAAGAAGGACATTCACGGCATTGTCATTTTTTGCCCTTAGCAATTTAGAGGCATAGGTTTCATTACCTTCACTATCTAAGCTTGGTACATAGGACTTGTCAACTACATCTTAAAGGTCAATCAAGTTGAGATATAAAACCATACATCTCTTCCAATAACGGGAGTTCTTGCAATTAGAACCAAACTTGTCCGATTTTTCAATCACCCTTGAGGCCATGGAAAGCTAGGTTATCTATCACAAAATTTGGTCAAAAAGATAACCCCCGCTCTGATACCACTTTGATGTCCCTAATAGTAGGCCTAGAGGGGGTGAATAGGCACAATTTTGGTTTCCTAAACCGGTTTGGTCAATTCTTGGTTCAATTCAACAATTTGTTCACTCAAAGCACAAATAATCAAGCACAAATAAAGTAAATAGATAAAAGAAAGAGAAAAATGACAAGCGATATGATTACGGAGTTCCGACCCGCTAGGAAAGACTAGCCTTAGTCGTATGTCTCCGGAAGTTTCGCAACCACCAAATTGGGTGCACTCCATTCAATTCCACAAGGAACGAGTCTACAAGTTCGAACCAAATCACTTTGTCACAAAATACTCAATGTGGATTGGCCAAACCACTAATCTAATCAAACAACACTCAAGGAATGATGCTCACAATCAAAACACTCTATAATTTGGCTAAATGCACTAGGGTTTGATTTGTGGCAATCTAATCTTATTGGTTTTGCTTTTAACATACTCAAGGATCAGGTCTATGTGTTTGGAACTCAAAGACAGTAGTATAGCAAGGTAAACAACAGATTGAAACAGTCCCAAAAGAGGCTGTATTTATAGAGGGCGTCAAGAGCTCCAAATCGACACAGTTTTCTGTCGTGCGTTACACAACCCAATAACGCGTTGTGCAACGCACATCTAGCCGTTATAAAAAGGCCAAAAAGCTTAACCATCCGATATCAATGCGTTACACAACGCAATATCCCGTTATGCAACGTACATAATAACCGTTATAATAAAACAAAACGGATAAGATATCCGTTTGAATTGTCAGTGCGTTACACAACGCAAATGACCTGTTGTGTAACGCTAAGCACTGATGACTCAACGGCTAAAAAAGTGTCAGACACATTGTACAACGTAAGGAACACATTGTGCAACGTTTTACAGTTTCAAGTCAAACGGTCAAGGCTTGTCAGATGCGTCACACATCGCAACTTCAGCGTTACACAACGCACATTAAATGACATTAAATGATCCAAATTTCGCCAGATTTTTGAGCCAAAAATTCCAGGAGATTTTCATAGGCACGTTGTACAACGCGCAGTGCGTTACACAACGTTCAGAGTAAAGGAGTAGAAAGCTTATGGTTTTAACACGTTGCACAACGGAAAAGGAACGTTGTGCAATGTGTCTGTTGCGTTACACAATCTTACCAATGCGTTATGTAACGCACAGACTAGAAGGAGCTCAAAAACGCAGAAAATTTGTTCTGTCATGCGTTGTGCAACGTGACAGTTGCGTTGTATGACGCACTGTCCCTGAAAAAGAGCATTTTACTAGCAAACTCACAAATAATTGAATTTAGCTACTAAGCAAATAAAATTAAGGACTCTAAAAGATTAAACTGAGTCTTGAGCAGCTCCTTAAAAAGTATAGCAACTTGTGACTTGCAGAGCTTCAGTTTCAAACCTAATTGAATACTTAGAAACAAATTAGTGAAGGAGTTTGTTTTGCAAATCGACAAATCGAGAATGAAATTGTTTAAACCAACACTATCCATAGCTGCTGTTCACAAGTAGTCAGTCAAACAATTAGATGTGCATAATGCTTTCCTTCATGGAGATTTGTCTGAACAGGTTTTGATGGTTCAACCTCATGGTTTTATTGATGTTGTACATCCAGACTATGTGTGTCTGTTGCACAAGTCACTTTATGGACTGAAACAAGCACCTCGTGCTTGGTTTCACAAATTAAACACTGCTTTGCTTGACTTTGGTTTCAAATCCTCTGCCTATGATCCTTCTCTCTTCATATCAATAAGAAATGGAAAGTCTGTCTTTGTCTTAGTCTATGTTGATGATATACTCATCACTGGATCTGACACAGCAGCTATTGCTCACTACATTACTCAACTCCATGAAAGGTTTTCCATTAAAGAACTAGGTGAGATTCATCACCTTCTGGGGATTGAAGCTTATCATTCTACCAAGGGTATTTACTTGACTCAGACCAAGTATATTCTTGATTTGCTATCCAAAGTCAACATGGTCAATGCAAAGCCATGTTTTACTCCAATGGCAACAGGTACACCTCTCTCTCTAAATGATGGAGTGCCTTTTGATGATCCTCATCTATATAGGAATGTAGTTGGCTCCTTACAGTATGCTACACTATCCAAACCTGATATCTCATTTGCTGTCAATAAAGTATCTCAATTCATGCATCAACGGACTATTCTTCACTGGGTTGCTGTCAAGAGAATATTGAGGTTTTTATGTGGTACTTTACATCATGGGTTACATCTCAGCTCCAATTCTTCACTGTCAATTGATGTGCAAACTAATAATACCCTAATTGGTCCTAAAATGTACCGCAAGCGTACGGTATATCGTTGGATATGGTTAGGGGTCGAACCACAGGGACGGATTAGTTGAGTATTAGGTTTACCGGTTCACAAAATCTAGGTCGGTCAATTGAGATGGTTTTTGGTCTTAGAACAATAGCAAAATGAGATAAACAAACAATCAAACTAAAACAAAACCAAAGCAAGTAACAATTTGGTTGTTTTCTGGTGATTTCTAATAATAAAGCGTCCTAGGGTTTCTGTTTTTACCTCGGTTAGGTTTCGGGCTGTCAACGCGCGTGCTGTCGCATGAAACGCTGACCCGTGCTGCACCAGTCTGGCCCTGTGCGATCCGCACAGGATTCCATGCGACCCGCATAGGTAGTACTTGGTGCGGCACGGCCCTTAGTTGATGGTGCAATGCATGACAATTAAGTTCCTAACTGGTTTGGGACAGATCTAGCCGGACTTGGACTCCCTAGACCTCAGCCGTCGCATGTTGGTCATGGTATCGTGACACGGAACCTAGTCTAACGCCCCCATTAGTCTAGTTAACCCTCACTTTCGCTTGTTGGCTTAACCATCCTAAGTCCACAAGTTGGTTTACTAAGGTATCTAACCGACTTTCGCCTAATTAGAAATCTTCTCCTTTTGGGATACCAATTGGTCACCTTTCGGCTCCTAACCTACCTCAAGTTGCTTACTCAATTCAATCAATTAGTCTACACCTTTAACCAAGACTAAGTGTGGCCATTCACCTAGTAGGAGGTTCAACACAATTCATCGAACACAAAGCAAGCATAAACATTAGACAACCAACAAGTGATAAACCATAGAAACTTAATCATTCATCCATTACATCAATCCTAACCTTGGTTTAAACATGACCCTAGAACAAACTAATCTAGCCTACCATAATAGAAACACAATCAAAATGCAAGAAAGGGAAAGATACAATCTCCATAACCAAAGAGAAGAAAGGAGGAAGGCAAACGCCCCTAATCAAGCCTCTTCCTTGCCTCTGGACTGGAGATACGGCTGCCTGGGTCGAACGGCGGTGGAACGGTGGTCGGAACGTGGCTCACAAGGCGGCGGGATGGCCTGTGCGGGTCACACAGGGTGGCTGTGCGGGGTGCACAGGGGAGGTGAAGTGGTGGATCGGGTAGGTTTTCGTTGCGGCGCCGCCTCGGATGGGAGAGAAGATAGGATGCCCTAATTTCGGCACTTCGGGGGCTTTAAATAGCCGCGAAACCAGGGCTTGGAGTCACGTGCGGGGCGCATGGGAAGCTGGTGCGGGTCGCATGGGCCAGGAATGAGTCGTCTGGCCCATGTCGCTTGTCTGTCGTGCTGGCTGGGCCCTGTGCAGGCCGCACAGAATTCCATCGAGGCCGCACGGGATCATTTTCTTCATGTTTTCAAAGCCAAACTTCACCAAATTCGCTCCAAGTTCCTACAAAATGAATATAGACCCAAGGAGTACCAAATTCCTACAGAAATAAACTAAAACACGCATAAAACAAAGGTATTGAGTTACGATTGAAGGTAAAGTCCGGTCAAAACGTATATATAAATGTGTGATATCATCAATTCATGCATATAGTGATGCAGATTGGGCTAGTTCTGTTGATGATAGGAAGTCTACTTCAGGCTATTGTGTTTTTCTTGGGCACAATTTGGTGTCATGGTGTGCAAAGAAACAACCCACTATCTCTAGAAGCAGCATTGAAGCTGAGTACCGTTGTTTGGCTTTAACTTGCACATAGATTATGTGGTTACAGTTTCTACTCAAAGAATTGAACATTTCAGTGTCTCAACCTCCAGTTCTTTGGTGTGACAATATTGGGGCTACCTTTCTTGTCTCTAACCCCATGTTTCATGCAAGAACCAAACACATCGAAATTGACTATCATTTTGTCAGGGAACGAGTGGCTGCTAATCAATTGGAGGTGAAATTCCTTTGCTCTGCAGATCAGCTAGGTGATATCATGACAAAACCATTAAATGAACCTAGGTTTACTTTTCTCAAGAACAAGCTCAATGTAGTTGACACAACATTGGCTTGTGGGGGGGTGTGATAAGCAATACAGTCAACAGAAGAGTTAACTGATAGTCAAGCTTCAGTCAAATGTTATACAATTGATCCCATAGTTATTGCCACAGAGAATCCAGAGTCTGTGTCTCTAACAAACTCCAATAACTAACTGAGAGAGATAGCTGGCGTGTGTGATTGGCTTACTCTTTATATATACATCATTTTGTGTAATTGTAAAAGAACAATTGAATCAATGAAATTTACATTCCTCTCTTCTTGTTGTCTCAATTTCTGATTTTATATCTCTTTAGATACTACGCTTGGTCAGAGAGAAATTAAGCATCTAAAACTTTATTTATGACAGAAAAAATCACAAAAAAAAATATCAGATAATGGTACTGATCGTCACAAACGAGAAGACTCTACTAGACTTATGAGTCCTTTGTTTAGTACGCCTTCCCCTCTTCTCAATTTTCTCAACTTGGTCCTCTCATATCAAAGTTCTAACGGGTTAATTTCTGAATTTTTTGGTTTGATCGCTCTTGCTAGTTCAATCTTTTCTTCATCCTCTTTCTCGTCACATCTACTGTGATGAGGAAAAGATGAATGATAGCCATAGGAAAAGAAATTGAAATCATGATTTATGAGAAGAAGGGAAAAGAATTCTGCGTAGGCCAAGAAGGAGAAGAGGGTATTTATGTCCTTCGGCTGCAGATTTTGTGATCCAATTTTTCTTTCCCTTCGTTCTCCCTCATATCGGAGGAGAATGGATTTGTGTAGCGAAGGAAAACTACGAGGGAAATGGTTCTCCTCCTGGCAAAATTTCCCTTGAGATTTTACTCCCATCCAAACACGGTAAAAAGTGTTAATTTACCGCCCCTTACCATTCCCTCCCATCCAAACATAGTGTAATTAGACTAAGGGAGTACATATTTACATAAGAAAGGCGCAGAGGAGAGAGGCGCAGAGGAGATGAGGGAAAGAGGAAGATGAGATGAAGGAAAGAGGAAGATGAGATGAAGGAAAGAGGAAGATGAGGAAGAGAGGCGCAGAGGAGAGAGGCGCAGAGGAGATGAGGGAAAGAGGAAGATGAGATGAAGGAAAGAGGAAGATGAGGAAGAGAGGCGCAGAGGAGATGAGGGAGAGAGGAAGATGAAGGAGAGAGGTGCATATGAGATAAAGGAGAGAGGAAGACGAGGGAGAGAGGTGCAGAGGAGATGAGGGAGAGAGGGAGATGAGAGAGAGTCGCGTGAGGGGTGAAGCGGGGTGAGAGACGACGCGGGTGAGGAAAAGAAAGAGGGAAACGCGCTTTCCGTTTTTGGCAGCGATATTTTTCCATTTTAGTGCGTTGATTGCCTGATTGCGCTAAATTTTAATTGCACTTATCAGCACTGGTCTACAAGACTACAACACGATTGAGACACTGTCAGGTGTCAGCTATCAATTTTCAATTATTATTTTCTTTCTAGCTATGGTACAAAATAAATCGTTGGAATTTTACTTACCCTGATTTTCTGCTTTCACCCGTATGGTTTTCTTTTAGTATTTTATACAGGATGGTGCCAACTGAATTTTATTATTTAATAATAATAATATTTAATCAAAGAATTAAATTTCTAGAAATTTTTTTAAAAATAGGTGGGATGGAGAAATTTTCTTTTTGTGCCTATTTTCTCTCAAAGCAGTGGAGCCAACAAGAAATAAATTTAAATAACGGACGAATAGTTTAATCCAAATCCTACATATAGGATACAAAAACATTAACCAGTATGAAAATAGACATTCCTTTATGAAAATACATTATTACTTTCACATATAAAATTTTAAATATATCGGCGTAAAAAAATTTTGGTTACATAGTTCTCAAAATATGAATATTAGGTTCCTAAAATATAAGTTAATACTAAAATATTCATAAATAAGAAACTTAGCATGGTATCATCGAAGCAAGGTTCAATTATTGAATGCTTCATCCTAACAGAAAGCATCAAATTTAATCAAGTTGTATTTACCATTTGCTTTCACTAATTAATACGAATAATAGTTGATAAGGGTATGAGAGGGACAAGACTATGATCATCTTAATTCTTAAATCATCACGATGCTATTTAAAATTGCATTTTAAATATGCTGAATATTCCTTTCTTTATCTTATCCTATGCTACATATAACATCAATGCATGACTTTGAATGACCAACGTCAAAACAATTTCTGGTCGGTTAAATATTATATTTTAATTTATGTTAGTTATTCCAATGATTGGTATGGTATTATTATAAGATAAATATTATGAAAATGCCAGGTTGAAATGATGAGCTGTTATCAGGCAACAAAATCACATGGTGTGGGGATAAAATTTTACGTAAAGTGAGCTGCAAATTGCAAATTGCAAATTGCTAGTCTTGGTCCCTTTTCCTATCTGTTAACATAGTATTAATTCTCTAAAGAGATTAATTAATATATTTTGTGAATGATAAAATATACCTACTTGCCAATAAATTGGTATTCTAAATGGTATGGTGGGGTGGATGGCATTCGGGTAAGAGTTCAAGTTTCCTTTTTTTGTTTGGTAATAGAGTTCAAATTTCGATTTGACAATTACTACTAGAAAATTGTCCATTTGGAACTTAATTTTCTCTATTTGTAATGAAAAATAGAAGAATCAGGGTGTGCTTATTGTTATTGATCCCAATATAATTTGAGCCTTTCGTTTTCAAAAATCGCTGGCGGTCGGTGGTCCCATATGCCCGTTTTTTGAGTTGAGTTGTCTCGCATGAGTTCGTCGTTAATTCAGATCTTTTGTGACGTATAAGAACCATACAATGTAACGAGTCAAAGACATTTTTGGGGACCCGGAACCACCGAAATATATATATTTCGGGAGGCTTTTTGTGCACGTTTTAATTTTCTCTAAACACTTGAATAGTTTTCCTTTTTTTTTTAAAAACAAAAGCACTGTTGTTGAGGGCTGCTCTGGGCAACAATAAATTGTGTCTGAACAACTCTTCCAAAAAATTATTAGCATGACTTTCTTTATTAATTAATATGATTCGTTGTGTTCATTCTTCTTAAATTTTCATAATTATTATTCAGCTGCTGCCTAAAGCCATAACGTACATTATGTATAGCAAAATTTAAAATTTAGAACAAAACTCAATTCCAATTGAATGAATATGTTTTGCATTAAGATGTTTATCTAGGAATATTGATTTTTATAAATGGCGGAGCAAATAACGAACACTCTATTTTAATTTTATTGTTTTCCATCAACTAGTGTTCAGAAAAAGTTTTCAAGCGTTGACCCAAAAAATATAAGCGTTCAAAAATATATACTTAACTAAATCGTGAATAGATACAATTATATTTTTTTCTTAATTGTAGAATGTTCGAAATAAATTAGAGGTGGTTCATCAACCATATGTTTCCTGCAAAAGAGTAACAGATCACATTATTTTTGTTTTTTTATTCGCCAGATGCATACTGCCCATAGAAAAGTGTAAATTACGGACCACAAAGAATCAGGAATTAATCATAAGCTCATCATAATAATTAGCACCAAGGATAAAACTAAATTTTAAAATAGACGACGCTATCCTTTATCCTTTGTCTCCGTGACTCCAAGTACCGGCTCAAATTTGGAGACGTCAGTTTTTATATTCGGTACGCTATCTGACCAATTATGTGGCTTGTCTAGGGAGGTGCTTTTGGGCAACCGAATTTTTCTCGTAGCAACGTATCTTTTTTCTAAACTAGGTGGGGAAGCGCGGCTTCGCCGCGCATTAGCGGATTTTTTGTATTTCAATTTTAAAAATCACTAATTGTTTGTCATTAAGTCTAAATTGTGTGCAACAGGCATATAAGTGTAAAGGCAAAATGCCATAATTTTTCTTTTCACATGAGCTTTAAAAAATTAAGTGCATAAGCATCATACATGAGCTACTTTAGCATCCATATACATTGAATTTTAAAAAAACATATAAGCAATTGAAGAGACCCAAATAGAGCCACCATACATTTGATCAATATTTATAAACCTATCCATTCCTTCAGGCAAAAAGCGAGGTAAAATTTTAAGTTTTTGAGTAAATCAATAGAAAAATACGCGTGTTTAGTCTAGGTACTTGTTCTTGCATTTGGATTACACAATTACCAGACAACAATATACTGGTTCAGCTACCAGTATGTACACAGATGGCAATTACACTTGAAACTAAAGTACCAGCTCCATATATACTTGTCTTTTCTCATTACGATTGAGATGCAAAAATTGGTTAAATTTCATTTATATAGAAATACTTTAAGAAATTAGCAAAATACACTGCTCAGCCAAAATGCCTCCATATATAATTTACAGAAAATGCTAATCCTAAAACCTGAAAAAAAAAATTGCATACTCTCATCAACTTGTCCAAATTTGCGATTTTGAAGAAGTACATATGGCTATGTTTGGTAGAGGAGTAAACCATGGAGTAGCTTAAGGAGGAGTAAATAGTTAATCCACTCTACTCCAAATTTATGTCATCTTTGGTATGAAAAAGTGGAGTAAATAAGGAGTAGAATAACTAAATAATGATAACACTCTTTTGATCCATGTGGAGTAACTTTACTCCACCTAAAATGGTAGAGTAATTTACTCCTCCTTACTCCACACTGCTCCACCAAATTTAAATCATGTTTGGAGGAGTAAAAGTGGATTAAATGAGTTACTCCACCTTTAATCCTCTACCAAACATGGATTATAATATTTGGATCTGAAGTTGAAAACTTGCAACAATTAGTTTATTTTTTTGGTGAAAGAAAATTATAAAAGAAAATACATGCATGACCTATGTTTTGATGTGGCTTTTGCTTGAACCACGAACTTCAGCCTAAAGGTGAACTTGTCAGAAAGCTTAATTATTAGTGTCATTGTAATCAACATCACCTGTGTAATAGAAAAGGATATTAGATTTATATGGTTAACTTATTTTAAATTGTTTATTTAAATAATTAATAACAATTTTCATAGAGAGAGTAATGAAAATGATTTTATTATTTTTACCTAACAAAGAAAAGATTTTGTCTGAAGACAATATTCTTGGTGTATCCTGCTATGAGTCATCTTAGTTTGCGATATATTTTTTAAGAATGATGATAATTCGAATTATTTCGCCAAAAATTTTTATCCATTTAAATGAAGAAAAAGGTTTTCAAATATTAATTTCTGTAAACTTTTCTCAATGCAACGCTAATTATGCAAGTTAAAAATTGTTTTTCATGATGTAAATATAATCCCACTCAAATAATTCATATAAAACTAAATATTTATCTGAATTTGTTCTTGGTGTGAGCAAGGAGTTTCTAAACTTATTTATCCGAATTTATTCGTGTGAGCAAGAAGTTTCTGAGAATTCCATTGCTTGCTATATAGAGCTCGATTTTATTAAGTTGTAATTGTTTCATTTTTTTTAAATCATACATTAATAATTATCAATCCATGAAGCTAGCTTAAGCCTCAAAAATTGGACAAACCATCTAAGGAATATTAAATTAATGATTATGAATCCATGAAGTTAATCATACATTAATGATTATAAATCCCACTTTGTCGACATGAACTCTTTTTTAACTTCTCTAAAGCAATAATTGGACTAACCGCCTATGCAAAATTAATTTCAGAATCAAAATAAATAATACATTAAATATCAGTATATTATAATTACAACATATATTATACTATAATCTTTATACCAGATGGCGTCACCAACAGGCAGACTATCATCCAACTATCGACCTCCTTAATTGGCTGCAGCAGTACATCAGCACATTGGTAAAAAACAAAAGCGCAATCTGACTGTTGAAATGTGTGATATAAGATCTGATATAAAAAACAAAACATAAACTATTGAAATATGTGATATAAGAATTGAAGGAAAAGCATACTTGGTATTCAAATGAAGCAAAAGACGTCTGGTATATATTCTTATAGGGTGTGTTTGGATGGAGTAGAATAAGACTTGAATAAGAATAAGTTCCAAATTTCTTATTCTTGTGCAACCCAAACAACACAAGAATAAGAAATTTGGACCCTTATTCTTATACTAACAAAATCATAGAATTTGAATAAGAATAAGAATTGACACGAGATTCTAAAAATTCCTTATTCTTATTTTTATTCGGCCTCCATCCAAACACACCCATAGAGTAGCTCCTCTCAATCAAGCTTTCTAACTTAAAAACAAAAGTAAAACCTAGAAATTATGAATATCAATTAGAAGAAAAAAATATTTCTGCTAAAGATAAAATCGATTAGCTATTTAAGTTCCCTCTATATCCAAAAGCGCTTTCCTTTTTATAAGCATAAATTGAACGGTTAATTAGCACCAAGAGGCTCATAAGAATTATCATTTATTCGATCGAAGTTACAAATGTGAGAAACATCGGTGTCATGCAAATATAATAAGGCTTCGATACAGTTGATTATTCAGGCAAGAAGTATGAAATATTTAATAAATATATTTACAAAAGAAAGATGATTGAACAGAGCGTACCAGCTTCTTCAAGTAAGATCAAATTATTGTTGTAACCGTCTCCATAATACTATCCTCACAATTATAAAACATGTAATCAAATTAACCTTACTGGTAAGGAATAAGAATATTGTATGGTATTACCATATGCTGAATGAATATTTGACATTTTTGCCCCTATTGATGCTTTTGCTTCAAATAAAATTGAGTTGCAATCAAATAATAGGTATCCATATTCTGATGTTTGGTTAGTTGCATAAAAGTTATTTTGGGTCAAAATAGTTAGGTGCTTCATTCAAAAATAGGAATAATAGCTACAGCCTACAGACATTGAAACTTAATAGATCCGCAAGACATAATTAAATATTCATCAGGATATGACCTTACTAAAAAAATACAAATTTGACTAAATGACCTTATGATATTCCAGCATTTTCAAATAAATAAAAAAAGATCGATCAAATAAAACCTAAGGAAACAAATTGATCCAAAATAGGGAAGAAAAACGTACCCACTTGGAGAAATCTCAGCAAATCGGTGGTATTGAGTTGGAGTTGCAATAGTAGCATGATTCAAGGTAGTCCTAGACTCCCATCATCGGTACACTGCAGCATATCTAAATTTATGCAAAAAATATAGAAATTAATAGATTTCTATAAAATTATCTTTCTTTTCATATGTAATTGAACTGATAGACTAAATATAAAAAAAAAAACACTGTTTCATACCCTTGAACACAATAGGGTTGTATTAAAAATCCTAATTGGTGCTCTGTGTACCTAACATGTGCATTTTTATATAGAATTGTAGTAAAAGTTAGCCGTCAGTCCAACTAACTGCGTAACCGTGTTTGTCAATAGAAGTCCCAATGTCCCAATCTGCTAATCTTCTCGGGTACTTTTGGGTTTGTGGGGTTCCACCTTTAATATCTATCAAATACAAATTTTGATACGAAGGACCTCACAATTGTTTAACCATCAATTTAGTTCGATTATTAAATTGATTCATTTTAGACATCAAATATCTAGAAATTTATTGAATGAGTTACTGGTACATAAGACTTTCTGGCTTCAGAAATTATTTATGATACAACAAACTTACAATTTTGAGTGAAAGATTTTGCCAATATCAATCGACAATCCCAATATCAAACTGACAATAAATTTTACAATATATGGCTGATACATAAGAGTTGTACACACATTCAATATGGAACGTGCACACTCTGAAAAAAAAAAAAAGATGTCAATTGAAACATACCAAGTTCAATATGAAAATATGAAACTGACAAATTATATCAAATTAATTAAGACCATAAAATTACCATAGGTGCCTGACTTTGTGAATTGAATTTTGGTTTTGAGAGAAATTTCTTTAAAAAATATAATGTCACTTTTCCTGTCCATATAGCTTTGGCAGAAAGAGAGCGAGGGAAAGCTATACTCAAAAACAATACTGATAGGAGGAGAAAAGCAAAAAAACAAACAGCAAAAAAAATTTCAAAAAATAGTAATAGTAATAAGGTAAAGAAATTAAGTGATACTCAATTTAAAGGAAAAAAAAAGGAGCGAGGGAGAAATATGTACTCAAATCAAAACATGTCGGAGGTGTCGGGGAGAATGAAGAACCGTTCGAAGAGAGGTATTGCTTTGAAGGCGAGAGAGAGAGACGAGGAAGAACCTCTCAAAGAGAGAGGCGACGGAGAGATGCGTTTTTCGTTGAGGAAAGAGAGGCCATGATGAAATCAACTTCGTTCTCGTTCTCCGTCGGAGGTAACAAAGAGAGGTGAAGAAATTGATCGGAGTAGGCGGAGAGAGAAACCCTAGGGTTGGGGGAAGTCAGCGGAGAAAGGAGAGAGGAAAGAGAGGTGAACGAAGTTCGGAAAGAGGAGAAAGAAATTGAATAGTTGATCAATGAATCAGATCGATCTATGAAAAGAGAATATCGGTCACGATATTTAATTACGGTTCAGATTAATTACGAGATTGGCGTGCAGAAGCGGAAGGGAATATCGGTCACGATAGCGGCCACGGGAATTAATATATATCTTAGATGTCTAAATTACCTATAGTTAGTATCAATTAAGATCTATCATCGAATTAATTCTTTTACAGTGCTTTTAATTTATTTCCTTAGCTGCATTTTTCGCCTTTAGGTTTCCCACTAAAAAAAGTGTATTCTCCCTTTCTCTCTTGACATCTTATTAGTCGCTATTTTTAAAAAGGAAAAATTGGATACATACCACTTCAAAATTTCAAAATTAGAATAATGCCACTCTAAAACTAGTTCTTAGATAATTGCCACTCTAAATCTCTTTTATTTAGAAAATTTCCACCCAAATACAATTTTTATACTCTTCTATTATAAAAATAATACTAATATACTATATCTCAAAAAATATTTTGGTATTCCTGAAATGTGTTAGAGTTATGTCCTATAAGCCAATCATTAAATGACTGCTTCTGTGGTTTATGTTATTGATGATATTTGATCATTTGTTCCTTAATTTATTTATTGACAGATCATTCAGGTTGAGATAGATCAAGAAGGTTGTTAGGCTTGAGCCAAGATGCATATATTGACAAGGTGTTGGAAAAACACAACATGACTAGTTCCAAAAAGAATACTTGCCTATGTCACATGACATATTCTTGAGCAAGACTCAATGTCCGACGACTGATACAGATAAGGATTACATGAAGCAATTCAAGTATCTATCTGTAGTCGGTTCGATCATGTATGTCATGCTATGCATTCGTCCCAATATGGCGCATCCGATTAGTGTGAATAGTCGATACCAAGCTAACCCTGGTATACCACATTTGACCGCAGTCAAGAATATCCTCAAGTATCTCAAGAGAACAAAGGATAGCATCCTCGTGTATGGTGGAGACCAAGAGTTCGTTGTAAGTGGTTACACCGATGCTAGTTTCCAAACCGATCGAGATGATGAGAAGACACAGTCCGGCTTCGTATTTATGCTCAATGGTGGAGCCGTGAGTTGGAAGAGTTCCAAACAGGATACCACGGCCGATTCCGTCACCGAAGCAGAATACTTAGCTGCTGGTGAAGCGGCGAAAAAAGGCGTTTGGATCAAGGAATTCTTGACCGAGCTGGAGGTGGTTCCAAGCATCTCAGGTCCAGTGGATCTCTACTGCGACAACACGGGAGCCATAGCTCAGTCCAAGGAACCTAGGTCTCATCAAAAGACCAAGCACATTCTACGACGATTCCTCTCATCCATCAGTTTGTGAATGACGGATGGATCAAGGTCAAGAAGGCATATGGTGCCGCGAACACAGCGGACCCTCTGACAAAGCCTCTATCTCGAGCCGCACATGAGTTTCATGTTGCATCCATGGAGATTAGACGTATGCCTGAGTGGCTTTGAGATGTATCTTTTACTTTTGAGGTTTTAGTATAAGACATGTATATATTTTGATATTACATTGAGCACCATGCACTGGCTAGAAGTCACTGTTGATTGACTCTAGACCAAGTGGGAGATTGTTAGAGTTATGTCCTAGAAGCCAATCATTAAATGGGTACTTCTGTGGTTTATGTTATTGACGATATTTGATCATTTGTTCCTTGATTTATTTATTGACAGATCATTCAGGTTGAAGATTTGAATTCTAGATCTCTGTGTTTCATTTATAATTAAATGACAATAATAAATCTAAATTGTCCATAATCTTGATAATTAACAAGGAACATTAATTATCATCTAAGATTAGTATGCAAGTTAAGTGATTATTAAGTTCTACAAATCATAGGTAAGGAGTTGCCAACTTAATTGCATATGTATATGTTGTGGAACATAATATAGGACATGACCCAATGAAATAAATATATGGATTGTGTTATGTGTCATTATTTATTTCATTTGAATTTGATTCTAAGTTTGAGATGGTTCAGCTTTTCCATATGAGGATTGGTTCTATAAATATCATCTAACGTTGATTCCTGATAAAGGCTGTTATACGGACTTTATTTATGCTCTCTTGAATTGTGTGGGGAAAAACTGTTCATCAAGAAAACCGTATGTCCCTCATTAATTTATTTAGTGAGTGATGATATATGTTTGGGCCCCTTGATGGAGATAGATTGTTTGCTAGCAACTTGATACAATTATCTCTAGATCAAGAAACGTATAATCTACAAGAATGACACATTCCTATCTTGGATTATACGATGATATCATGTGACATAAGAATCAGACAAGGAAATACTATTATTTCTTATGCAGGATTGAGATATTGTAGCAGTACATTATTTATGCGAATTAGGGATCATAACGTGTTGCTAGATACCGCTTATGATTATTGAAATTAAATAGCGATTTAATTCCATGGCCAACATAGCATAAATCCTCAAAGGGTCACACAAATAGAGTTATAACCACACGATGCATTATTTATTTATTCGCAACAGTGAGTATTGCGAAAATATGATAAGTTGATTAATTAATTATATACCGTTGCGAACCGTTATAATTAATTAAGTCAAAGAGATCATATAGAAATAAATTAATGCACTAGCTAATCTCAAAATAATTATTAATTAGTTAATAATTAATTATGTTCAACATACTTTAATTAGTTTGAGCTAATTGGGCTTCTATTTAATTGGTTAATTAAAAGTCCGATTTGAGGATTGACAAAAGAGCAAATAAAGGAGTAATTTATTGGGCCAACACAAGATGTTGTGTAGCCCACAATAGCCCTCCTTGAGGCCGGCCATAGAGGGGCAAACTTGTCCATGTGATAAGTTTGGAGTTAGGTCTAGAGAGGTCTATATAAAGGGGTCATTTTGGGAGCAAACCCTAGCCTCCATCCCTTTTCTCTCTCTTCCTCCTTTCTTGGCCGAAAATTAGAAAAGAAAATTCAGATTTTTCTTCTTCTTCTCTTGCTCTTATCCACCTCCTCTAGCTCATGTGTTGAGCAATCCCCTTCCACCATTAATTTGATTAATTGAAAGCAAAGGAAGGAAGGGATTAGCCTTGACCTCTAGTTGCTAGCTGATATCATCATATTTCATTGGTATTTGGACCGTACTTGGCACTCAAAACACACTCGAACCAACAAAATATTTAATAAATTGTCATGTTTTTCCAGGATTTGGCTCTGCCGTCATTTCTGCTCTTCTCTGTACAGGTTTTGGTGATTTCTGATGATCTTGGAGCGTGTAGATGGATTTCCGGTGTTCCCCGCGCGCTAGACGACTCATTCCTAGCATTGGAGGCCTCTCTTAGCATCCCATTCGGACCGAATGACTTCCTGTTCGGACCGAATGGACTGTAGCCGCCAACCTGCATCTCTCTCTACCTTGTTCGGTTCGAATGGACTATGTTCGGTCCGAACAGGTCGCCAACATATCACATATGGAAGGATTTTCTATATGGCAGCTCGAGGTTTTGGCATCTTTTCTTGCCTTGGCGACCAGGCAACCTCCCCAAGCACTAGAATGCTACTATATAAGCTCCTAAATGCCTGAGGAAAACATATCTTGGATTCCATACCCTAATTCTACCTTTCCAAGGACGTTTTCTCTCTTCTACCTTTGGAGATCATCAACCTTGAAACGACGGCAGCAAGGTGACCAGTTTGGCGACAATCCGGCGATACCCCACTGCCTTAAAGACCGAAAGAATTGAAGCAAAGGAGTATTTGGTTTATTCTTCTATGTTTCTTTCTCTTGATTCGATGGGCTTGTATCTCTACTGTTATTTCATGTTCATTGTATGTTTTGCTACTATGTTAGGCTAGTTTTATGTTGTCTTAGGATTATGGAAGTAACTTGATGTTTGGATGACGCTATTTGACTTGTTATGCTATGATATGCTTTGAGATTTGTTTATTGAGAATTATATCTGTTGCTTGAGTTAAAATACTTGTTGAATCTCTAATTACCTTCTAGTTGAACAGCTGCATCTAGTTAGCCTAAGTTAGGATAAACAAGTCAAGTTTAATTTAAGTACTTGGGATAAATTGTAGATCCGAAAGGGGAGATTAGTTGACACCAAAAGTGTAGCTTTTAGACCAGTCCAAAAGGCCTCTAAATATCCTTACGAACTCTAATAAACAAGTTTGATTGATTGAATTCTATACCAAAAGTTGTGAACCAATCAAGTCAATTAGGCTAGGTCATGATTGAACCAGAATCCGTCCCAACAAGCGAAAGCTGAGGTTTAGAATATCTAGGTTCGACCAACAAATCCTGACTTAAGGCATTAATTAGCATAACGGACAATTTAAGCCCACCTCAACTGTGGCTAGAACGCGAAGTTTAGTACGAAAGTACATGGTTTCGAGTTTTAGCGTCCAAACACAAGTGAAACCTAACTCCTACGACGTTTTTATTCACTGTTTAAACCCCAAAAACTTTACTTTACTTATTTTTATACTATTTAGTCTTATTTCGAGTCTAAAAATCAACAAAACAAATTATTTACTTTAGTTTATTGTTTTCTATTATTAAAAATCTTCATAAAATTATTTCTGTCTAGATTTTAAGAAAGGATAAGTCCGGTATTCATAGATCCGTCCCTTGGGTTCGACCCTAAAGCTATATTTCGAACGATTAGTGAGATTAGCTCTAGGTTTACAAATTTATTTGATTCCTAGGTTCTAAGCCTTCATCAAATTGGCGCCGTTGCCGGGGCCGGTGTTGATATTGGATCCTTATTTTAGTATTGAGAGACTAGACTTTTGTTTTTCTTTTTAAACTCACACTTTCTTCTCTCTAAATTGCAGGACTGGCAGGTAAAACTCGAAGGAAGAAGTCCCCACCACCTAAAGTCAGAGACTACTTCCTCCGACTCTTCGAAACAGATCCAGAACTCGCCCAACCATCCAACTCGACCCCTGTTCGGACCGAACAGGACTCCATTCGGACCGAACAGGACCCCGAACAGAGAGAGGGAAGCCCCGCAATGGCCAACGCACTTACTCCGGAGGCCATTGCCCAGCAGACGTGCGAACTGGAGGCCCTCCGCCTTCAGTTGGAGCAAAGGGAGGCTCGTCTCGCAGCAGAACGAAACACCCTTGCCGGCCAAAGAAGAGATTTTGAGGCCAAGCGACAGAGATGGACCCACGAAGATGAGGCTAGCGTCTACAACTCCGACGACGAGGAAAGAGATGACAACAACTGAACACTCGGGGAATTCGGAGCTCCAAATGCAAAAGACGTGGGAGGACCGGTGGTGATTCCAGGTATTGAAGCCAACAACATGCAAATCGTCCCCAACCACGTCACACTCGTGCAACAGAACCCGTTTACGGAGATGACAAAGAGGATCTCCATGCTCACTTACAAACTTTTATTGACTGCACTAAATTAATCCAGTTCAATGGGATTCCTCAACAAGCAATTAGGCTATTGTTATTTCATTTCACCCTTAAGGATAGAGCTCAAAAATGGTACAAAACATTGAAAAAAGGGTCAATTCGGTCTTGGGATCAAATGGCACAAACGTTTTTGGATAGATATTTCTCCGCGGACCGATCCGATGCGATTAGAAAGGAATTGAATAATTTTGCTCAAAAGGAAGAGGAATCAATGAGGGACACTTGGGAAAGATTTAGGGATTTAGAGAATTCTTGCCCACATCATGGGATCCGAGAATGGATGTTAATTAAATCTTTCTATAGCGGACTCTATGATAATATAAAAATTAATATTGATTCTCTTTTAGGTGGGGCATTCAAGAGGCTCGATGCAACTCAAGGACGTGATTTGCTTGACTATTGCGCAAGGAACTACACTTGGTACCCGATTCATCTCACCGCCGATCTAACCATTCTAAGCACCAAATCCATGAGATCACGTCCAAAAATGAAAGGATCGCGGAGTTGGAAGCCGAGCTTGCCGCCTATCAATCCGCACAAGGGACCCACCTCAATTCCAACACTTGTGGCGCATGCGACGAAGAAGGGCACACCTCAATTAATTGCCCGCTCGCAAAGACTGGCAACGGAGGGCACCAAATCAACTCGATCAACAATGAGCCCTCCTATTTTCCGAGACACATATTCAGTCGAAGTTATTCATTGAGTGATGGGGAACAAGCAGATTGGATAAACATGAACCACTCCAAATACCATAACAATGTGACAAATAGACCATATGTGCCAAGGAACCAGTACAAAAATACCAGCCAACCAACTGTGTTTAAAAATGCACAATTTAACAACAACAGAATTGACCAATCCTTTCCAAAGAAATCTGTTTACAATAGGGATGGTATACCACCAGTTGTTCAGGACTTTATACATGAACAAGGCAAATTTAATCAAATGTTGGTTGAAGGTAAGGAAGAACTTAAGACTAATGCAAGTACCTTGACCAGGTTGGAGCAAATGATGGAGTCACATTTTTCAAGGCAACCCGGGAAGCTTCCAAGGCAGCCTTTGGTAAACCCTAACGCTGAGATCAAGGCCCTGCATGTCCTGAGGAGCGGAAGGGAGTACCAGGACCCGCCAATGCCGGCTGATGCTGAAATCCAGCGCTCTGTTCGGTCCGAACAGACTGGTACAGAGGAGATGGAACCAGTACTCGAGCAGATTTTGCCGTTTCCTCCCCTCCAGAAGGCACCTCAGGCTGAAGAAGTGACATTGGAGCCTTAGAATGCCGCTGAACTGACACCAGATCCACCTGTTCGGTCCAAACAACCTTCTGTTCGGTCCGAACAGGGTACTGAGGAGGCTCAACCGAAGGGCAAAGGCAAGGCGGAGCATTCCGTGCAAGCATACAGGCCCCCTGTGCCATTTCCTCAGCGACTGGTGAAGTCTAAGGAGGATGCTCAGTTCAGGATCTTTTGGGACATACTTAAGCAAATGCGGATCACCATCCCATTCACCGACGCGATAGCCCAAGTGCCCATTTATGCCAAGTTCTTAAAGGAGTTATGCACATGCAAAAGAACAATGGAGGAATTGAAGACAGTGGCGCTAACATACAAGAGCAGCGAAGCTTTGAAGAGCAATATGCCACCTAAGCTTGTGGATCCAGGTCGGTTTGTTCTTCCTTGCACTATTGGTAATGCTATTATCAAACAAGCTTTGTGTGACATGGGTGCAAGTGTAAGTCTCATGCCTAAGACGGTGTATGAGAAGATCGGTTTCGGCGAACTTATACCCACAAGTATAACTCTAAGACTTGCCGATTCCATGATCCGATTGCCGTTGGGTGAATTGAAGGACGTACCTGTGAAAGTTGGCAAATTCTTGGTGCCCGGCGATTTTGTTGTAATGGACATAGAAGAAGACAAGGAGGTGCCTACTATTTTGGGACGCCCTTTCCTTAGAACCGCCGGTGTGATGATGGATGCCTGAGACGGGACAATTTTGGTCAGAGTAGGGGGGAGCGGCTCTTATTTTCAATTAACCATGCTATGAGGTGCCCCGACTCTAAAGAAACTTGTTTCATGATCCAAGAAGTACCAGAAGTTGAAGAATCGCTTGAAGAACAGTACCAGACAGCCCTAGAATCTTACCAAACCTCTCTCTGTGACATGCAAGAGGGAATTGGGGTAGAGGAGACCATGGAGATCGAAAAAGAGGGCGAAACCACACCGACAGAACCCTATTCGAACCTCTGTTCGGTCCGAATGGAGGCCCGAACAGACCATCTGGAGAACTCTGGTGCTCTGTTTGATCCGAACAACACTGGTTCGGTCCGAACAGAGACTCCGAAGGTTGAACTAAATCCTCTTCCAGCATCCTTAAGGTACGAATTTCTTGACCCAGATCAAACATATCCAGTTATTGTTAATTTGGAGCTAGATGCAGGTCAAACAGAGAGGCTTTTGGTGGAGCTAAGGGCCCATAGAGATGCAATCGGCTATTCAATCGACGATTTAAAGGGTATCGACCCCTCAATTTGCACACATCGGATCCTTATGGAAGAAGATCACAAGCCGACTCGAGAAGCACAAAGGCGACTCAATCCCAACCTCAAAGAAGTGGTCAAGAAGGAGATTCTCAAGCTCCTTGATGCGGGCATCATCTATGCAATCTTCGATAGCAAATAGGTGAGCCCGGTCCACGTGGTTCCAAAGAAAGGTGGCACAACGGTGGTCAACAACAACAAAGACGAGTTGATTCAAACCCGAGTGGTGACCGGATGGAGGATGTGCATTGATTACCGCAAGCTCAATGCGGCGACACGCAAGGATCACTTTCCTCTTCCTTTTGTCGACCAATTGCTTGAAAGACTAGCTAATCACTCGTATTTTTGTTATTTAGATGGTTATTCGGGTTTCTTTCAAATACCAATCCATCCAAATGACCAAGAAAAGACCACCTTTACTTGCCCATATGGTACATATGCCTATAAAAGAATGCCCTTTGGTCTTTGTAATGCACCCGCGACCTTCCAACGTGCTATGATGGCAATTTTTTCGGATTTCATTGAAAAAGAAATTGAAGTGTTTATGGATGATTTCTCCATTTATGGTACTTATTTTGATTCTTGTCTTGCTAACCTTTCTAAAGTCTTGCAGCGATGTGAAGAGGTTAACTTGGTCTTGAATTGGGAGAAGTGTCATTTTATGGTGCAAAAAGGTGTTGTGCTAGGACACATGGTGACTTCTCAAGGGATTGAAGTCGACAAGGTAAAAATTGAGGTGATCGAGAAGCTTGAAATGCCAAAGAATGCCAAAGACGTGCGAAGTTTTCTAGGACATGCCGGATTCTATCGCCGATTCATCAAAGACTTTTCAAAAATTGCAAAACCATTAAGTAATCTTCTTGTAAAAGATAATGACTTTATTATTGATGAGGATTGTCTTAATGCATTCAATAGGTTGAAAGAAGATCTCGTCTCCGTCCCGATCTTGCAACTGCCCGATTGGACACAACCGTTTGAGCTCATGTGTGATGTAAGCGATTTCGCGATTGGAGCGGTGCTCGGACAAAGGAAAGACAAGAAGCCGGTCGCCATCTACTATGCAAGAAAGGTGCTCGATCCGGCTCAAGAAAATTACACTACCACCGAAAAGGAACTCCTCGCCATTGTGTTTGCTCTAGACAAGTTTCGATCCTATTTGGTGGGTTCCAAGGTGATTGTCTTCACAGATCACACGGTAATTAGGTACCTCTTGAGCAAGAAAGACGCCAAGCCACGACTCATATGGTGAGTCCTTCTTCTTCAAGAGTTTGACCTTGAAATTAGAGACAAAAAGGGCACCGAGGACTCTGTTGCTGACCATTTGTCGCGCCTACATTGGGAGGAGGATCAAGATGACCAAGTTCCGATTGATGATTCCTTTCCAGACGAGAAATTGATGAAAATCGACCTTTGTTCGGACCGAACAGACACTCATTCGGACCGAATAGAGACCCAAGAAGACGACTGGATGCACCTGGGGCAGCAAATACTCACTCTGGAGTCCCATTCGGACCGAGCAGACCCTTGTTCGGACCGAACAGGAGTCCGAACAGCGCATTCTCAGCATCCTTGGTATGCCGATTTGGCCAATTACCTCGCAAGTGGGGCCCTACCTCCTGAGATGAGCTGGCAGGAAAAGAAGAAGCTCAAAACAGATGCAAAATACTATTTTTGGGAGGAGCCCTACCTTTTTAAGCTCGGGATTGACAACATTTATAGGCAATGCATACCATACGAAGAAGTTCGGGCGATTCTAGCAAGTTGTCACTCCTCTGCCTATGGTGGCCATGCCTCTTTCTCCAAAACGGCTGCCAAGGTACTCCAATCGGGCTTCTATTGGCCTTCTCTTTTTAAAGATGCACGTTCTTTTGTTATGTCATGTGATCAATGTCAAAGAACGGGTAATATTTTGAAAAGGAATGAGATGGCCCTTAATCCGATTCTTGAGGTGGAAATTTTTGATGTGTGGGGAGTAGATTTTAGGGGCCCGTTTCCTAGTTCTCATGGCTATGAATACATCTTGGTCGCCGTTGATTATGTTTTGAAATGGGTCGAGGTGATTCCATGCAAGTCCGCGGATTCCAACTCAGTGATTAGGCTATTCTCTAAGGTGATTTTTCCGCGATTTGGTGTGCCTAGAGCGGTGATTAGTGACGGTGGGAAGCATTTCATCAACCGAAACTTTAACAATCTTTTGAAGAAGCATGGCATGACTCATAAGGTGGCTACTCCTTACCATCCTCAAATAAGTGGCCAAGTGGAAGTGTCAAATAGGGAAATCAAGTCTATTTTGGAAAAAACGGTGGCTAGAACTCGCAAGGATTGGGCAAACAAGCTCGATGATACACTATGGGCCTACCGTACCGCCTTCAAGACACCTATTGGCATGAGTCCCTTTAAGCTTGTCTATGGAAAGCTATGTCATCTCCCGGTTGAAATAGAGCACAAGGCGTATTGGGCGACTCGAACGATCAACATGGATCTCCTCAAGGCCGGTGAAAAGCGTATCCTTGACTTGCACGAATTGGATGAGGTACGCCTAAACTCATATGAAAATGCTAAACTTTACAAAGAAATAACAAAATTTGTGCATGATAGGCGAATCTCAAGGAGAGAATTCAAGGAAGGCGATTTGGTGCTATTGTTCAACTCGAGACTCAAGTTTTTTCCGGGCAAATTGAAGTCAAGATGGTCCAGCCCCTTTCGAGTCGTGAAGGTCAACTCGTTTGGAGCCATAGACATTTGTGACAAGAATTCGGAGCCATTCAAGGTCAACGGGCAATGTTTGAAACACTATATCGCCAATGAAGCACTCGAAGAAATTCAAGCCATCACGCTTGGCGAGCCCGATCAAAGTGAAACCTAGAAGAAGATGGTCAAGCTAAAGACCTAAAACAAGCACTTCATGGGAGGCAACCCAAGAATTTTCTCTATCTCTCTCTCTTTTATTTTATTTTCATCTTTTATTTTGTTATAAAAAATATAGAAAATACAAAAAAAAAATCAGAAAACTTAAAGCATAAAAAATTGAAAAAAAATGAAAAATAGAAAACCAAAAACAAATGTTTAATTATTTCAATTTATTGTCTCTTTTAATTGTAGGAAAAATGGAGCAAATAACGAGGAAATTTGCGATTCCTGCTAGAGCACCATGGGTTACGTGAGCCAACTAACCCCAATCGACCTCATACGGATTGCACAATAACTCAAGGAAAGGAGAAAAGCCAACCAGGATAGCGAGAGAGCGAATTAGGCGCGAACAATGGCGAAATGGACAAATTTGTACAGTCTGTTCGGTCCGAATGGAATGGGTCGAACAAGGACATCAGAACACAATCCATTCGGTCTGAACAGATCATATATGGCCTGCTATTTCTATTATTATGGGCTGACTTTTTGTTGTTTTATTTCAGGGAGCCCATTAGGAGATTAGTGGATATCTCCATGCCACTCTTACCCGACCCAAAACCCATTATCTAAACCCAAAACCGTCCCCTCTTTCCCTCTCTCTCTCCCACCCCTTCATCTCCCTCTCGTTCTTCTTCTCCAAATCGAAGCCAACCCTCCAAAAACCCCCCTATCTCATTCCTCCACCATTTCGGCGGATCAAAGGCTCCAAACGCTCCCCTCTCTACTCTCTTGCTGTTGCTCCTCTCAGTTTTCGACGCCAAGGCCTCTTCGCGACGGATTTTTCACGGCACGCTCCACGAGATTTTTGGCCAACTTGATGGATTCTCGTTTTTTCTCGACTCGGTGCACTCAAGGGACCTCTCCACTGTCCCTACGAGTAGTTTGGGGCGTCTAGAGGGCATCTCAAGTGGCGGCACCACTTCGGCTCCAACCCAACTTCACATCAACTCAAGTAGGCACCCTCTTGACTTGTTTTCGCTTCTTTCATGCCCCAAGCACTTCTCTCGCGCCCCTAGACCACTCAAAAGGCGTTGAAGAGCGCTCATAGCCGCTGCCACGTTCCAACCCGCCAAGTTCGAGCAAATTTGAGGTCTACCAAGGTCCTATTGCATCTCTTTCTATTTCTATTGCTCAATTGACATTTAATTTGGTTAGTTTGAGGTTTGTGTGAGCTTGTACCAACAAAAAGAAGAGTGTGCCAGTGATTTGGGTGAAAACCGTACTAGTTCGGGCCCGTTTACCAGTACCCCTTCTCTGTTCGGTCCGAACAGACTTTCATTCGGTCCGAACAGAGCACTGTTCACAGCTGAAACCTCTCTAAACCTACTTCATTCGGTCCGAACGGCTCCTTGTTCGGTCCGAACAGACCCCTGAATTTTGCGAAAACCTCGACCGTTTGACCTGGAACCATGTTTAAGAGAAACACGCGTGCTAATGCCAAGGCAGCTGCTGCTGTCTCGTCTTCTCAGGCCCAGCAGCAACCAGAACATCCTGGAGTAGACCCGACTTGGCTCGGCAATCCTGAGGCGGCCCAATATGAGAAAAATGCTAAGTTTGATATGTCGTGGGATTTCATGTTCCAAAACTACCTCAAGATCAGGAAGCGGGCATTTGAGCACACTCGATTCATGGATATCGCGACTCTTGAGAAGTTTGGGATAGCGAAGCAATTTTTTGAGCTTACAAGCAAGGTTGGTATTACTCCCGCTTTTTGGAATTTTCGTGAGAAGGCATATCGGGTCTTAACTCAAGAGTTTCTCTGCTCGCTTAGACTTCTGGAACAAGATGGGAGGGATTATATTTGGTTCCGGTTGAGGAACAAAATTCACCAAGCATGGTTAGATGAATTGGCGGGGGTATACATGTTGGAAAATGGTCCCATTGAGGAGATTACATGGACTAGGGACCCCATTGAAGAGATGAGCAAGGAGGTTGTTTGGGCCAAGCTTTGTGGTCGAAATGCCAAGCTACAAGCTAGGCTAGTGCATCACCCTCTTCTTCGGATCCTTCTCCGTGGGATCGCGGCCACGAGTTTTGCAAGAGGAGAGACGGTAAATGTCACAAATGAGAAAGAGATTGGCATTATGTGGCATATGCTTCGACTCGAGCCCGAAAAGTTGAATTTGATCAAGTTAATGGTAAAACATTGGATTTACCAAAGGGATTTGGAGAATGCTACGGGTAACATCTCCATGGGTTCGTTTGTGACCCTTCTTGCTAAGCGGATGGGAATTCCAATGCCCAAGGAAACCATGTGCACCGGCTACACTCACTATGATGATGATCGGTTTCGGGCGGCCCGATTTTTGAAGATTTTCCATCCCGGAGCGGATATTGAGCACAAGTACTTATGGTTGCGTGACCATGCAAGCGATTTCTACCTTCCATATCCACACAAGGTAGATGTTTCTATCCATAACACTTGGCTAATTCCTCTTAACTATGTGACTCCTAGGGTAATGACAGCTCCAAGGTTTCCTACATCAACTCCCGTGGAGACCGATACGGCGGGACCCTCCGAGAGACATGACTCACCACCTCGTGCCGTCTCTTTCTATGAAACCGATCCACAAGTGCCACAATGGGCCAAGATTCTCATGAACATGGTGGGAGACCTTACAAAACTCACCATGGAGACAAGGGATGAAGTGAGGAAGAGCATGGAGGCACAAACCGACTATGGGATGCAATTGAGTCGGCTATCGAGCGAGTTTGAGTAATTCGGCCATAAACTCGACAATGTCTCCAACGTCACCTATGATAACAATTTCTATTTGAGGATGAGATATTGTCCCGGTGAAGAAGATGATCCGAACTTGAGCTCCTCGGTCCCGTCGGTGCACTGTCATGCCTCGCCACCACGATCTCCGCCTCGCCGAGCTATGTCACATGATGCACACTCGGACTATGGATTCTACCCATATCTTGGAGGGCAAGTGTACGAACAACCACGGCAACCCGTGCAACAGCAGCAGCCCATGCCACCACAAGGAGCCCAAGGAGCACAATCGCAATTCGAATGGGTGCAATGGCAAGGACCTCAACGCCCCGCCCGATCGGATCCTAACTTCTACCCATATTTGGGTAACCAAGTCAAGGTGCAGCAGCCATAGGACCACCCCGATAACTTCTTCGACCTCTTTTCGGGCTATGACAGTGGGTTTCGCCAAGGCTCCTCCTCTCGGGGCCCTCCACCTTCTCCCTACTAAATGGTAACATTTCTTTTTCTCCTATTTAAATTTCTCTGTGAATGCATGCTTGGGACAAGCATTATACAAGTTTGGGGGGGCATAGGAGAAAAAGTGGATTCGGGGACGAAATGGGTTGAATTTGAATGAAAATGGGTAAAATTTTTGAATCTGGCTTCTTTGTTCGGTCCGAACGTACTGTTTTGGATTTCTGAAAATTGCACAGTCTCTGTTCGGTCCGAATGGATACCTGTTCGGTCCGAACAGACATTCGAAAATTGAATTTTTCCACTGTTTTGACTTGGATTTTGATTGATTTGGCCTAAACTCTCTCGATTTGGATTTTAAATGAGCAATAAAATTTAATCGCTTGAATCACCAACGAGCAAAAATTTAATGGGACAATAAAATCAAATAGTTGTGAAAATGAGGACGTGTCGAGGCCTTTTTCCACCAACTCAACCACAAAAATTGGAGGCTTAAGGTACATAGCAAAATATTTGAGTCCGTAGTGGTCTGTAGCGAAAAAAATGCGTAAAAACCAGACCGACCTCCCTGGTGCGACATGTACCAGTAGCTTTTACAAGGTCAATGACTCGCACAAAAACCCTCTAGGATGCAAAGCCCCACGACTCGACTTACACAAAGGAAAATTGGTGAAAAATTGAAATTGGTTTTAAGAGAAGTTCATTATAAAATTTTAGATTTTGATAAAAGACATTACAAATTTTTGTGAAATATGGAAAAGAATGGGTAATTGAAATTGAGATCGCATTTGAATTGACAAATAGAAGCTAGAGTTCCTTATTTTGAGGAAAAGAATTTTATTAGGATCAAGAGTTGCATGGATTGAATTGTAGAACACAAGACTTGGTTTTAGGAATTTCTATTTGACTCATTTGAATTGAGTGTGAGAATATTTTAGGCTTGAGCAATTGATTATTCATGACAAATTTATTAGTTTGGGAAACAATTCGATTGTTTAGTTGTAGGTACAGTCCAAAATTCTAAGCTTAGGGCGTTGCTTGAGGACAAGCAAATTTTAAGTTTGGGGAGATTTGATATCATCATATTTCATTGGTATTTGGACCGTACTTGGCACTCAAAACACACTGAACCAACAAAATATTTAATAAATTGCCATGTTTTTCTAGGATTTGGCTCTGCCGTCGTTTCTTCTCTTCTCTGTACAGGTTTTGGTGATTTCTGATGATCTTGGAGCATGTAGATGGATTTTCGGTGTTCCCCGCGCGCTAGACGACTCATTCCTAGCATTGGAGGCCTCTCTCAGCATCTCATTCGGACCGAATGGACTGTAGCCGCCAGCCTGCATCTCTCTCTACCTTGTTCGGTCCGAACAGGCCGCCGACGTATCACATATGGAAGGATTTTCTATATGGCAACTCGAGGTTTTGGCATCTTTTCTTGCCTTGGCGACCAGGCAACCTCCCCAAGCACCAGAATGCTACTATATAAGCTCCTAAACGCCTGAGGAAAAGGTATCTTGGATTCCATACCCTAATTCCACCATTCCAAGGGCGTTTTCTCTCTTCTACCTTTGGAGACCATCAACCTTGAAGCGACGGCAGCAAGGTGACCAGTTTGGCGACCATCCGGCGATACCCCACTGCCTTGAGGACCGAAAGAATTGAAGCAAAGGAGTATTTGGTTTATTCTTCTATGTTTCTTTCTCTTGATTTGATGGGCTTGTATCTCTACTATTATTTCATGTTCATTGTATGTTTTGCTACTATGTTATGCTAGTTTTATCTTGTCTTAGGATTATGGAAGTAACTTGATGTTTGGATGACGCTATTTGACTTGTTATGCTATGATATTCTTTGAGATTTGTTTATTGAGAATTATATATGTTGCTTGAGTTAAAATACTTGTTGAATCTCTAATTACCTTCTAGTTGAACAGCTGCATCTAGTTAGCATAAGTTAGGATAAACAAGTCAAGTTTAATTTAAGTACTTGGGATAAATTGTAGATCCGAAAGGGGAGATTAGTTGACACCAAAAGTGTAGCTTTTAGACCAGTTCAAAAGGCCTCTAAATATCCTTACGAACTCTAATAAACAAGTTTGATTGATTGAATTCTATACCAAAAGTTGTGAACCAATCAAGTCAATTAGGTTAGGTCATGATTGAACAAGAATCTGTCCCAACAAGCGAAAGCTGAGGTTTAGAATATCTAGGTTCGACCAACAAACCCTGACTTAAGGCATTAATTAGCATAACGGACAATTTAAGCCCACCTTTGCCTTCTGTTCAGACCGAACAGACTCCTGTTCGGACCGAACAGAGTGGCAACTGTGGCTAGAACGCGAAGTTTAGTACGAAAGTACATGGTTTCGAGTTTTAGCGTCCAAACACAAGTGAAACCTGACTCCTACGACGTTTTTATTCACTGTTTAAACTCCAAAAACTTTACTTTACTTATTTTTATACTATTTAGTCTTATTTCGAGTCTAAAAATCAACAAAACAAATTATTTACTTTAGTTTATTGTTTTCTATTATTAAAAATCTTCATAAAATTATTTCTGTCTAGATTTTAAGAAAGAATAAGTCCGGTATTCATAGATACGTCCCTTGGGTTCGACCCCAAAGCTATATTCCAAACGATTAGTGAGATTAGCTCTAGGTTTACAAATTTATTTGATTCCTAGGTTCTAAGCCTTCATCACTAGCACAACTCTTAGGTCGTGGTTAAGCTCTTGGTGGACTCGATGCGATTGACGGCCACGTGGTGGTGGTTGAGAAGGCACGCTATCGATTCCTAGTGTCTTGGATTGAACCTTCTTGTTACGATACGGTCTCGCACCTTTTTGACCTTTTCCACGGGTAGCCATCAAAGGATAGCTCTCGCCATAGGGAAAAAGAATACGGAGCAGATACCCCTCGAGCATCTTGCGACCCGAACGCTACCGACCGTCCGAGAAACGGGCGACGGACGCTAACGCGGTTCTAAGTACCTCGAAGGTTGATTGTTTTTTATTTGCAGGTCCTTTCCTTCCAGCAGGCGCAAGCCCCTGCTGTTAATTACCTCCGGCCTGAGTTGAGAACCAGACAAGAGTACCTCTAGATCGGGAATATTCGAATCAAACGTAACATATAGCTGAGGGTCTAATTTAATCTTAAAAGATTAGTTTAAGCAGGAGGGGGTTTTGACTTTTGAATATCATGGTGTAACTTTAAACTTGTTACAGGACTTTGGTTGACTTCTATGTCACAATTTTAGCAATTTTGTTATTTAATTTGCTGGAGTGGGTTTGTAGCCACCTTTCTGATATTTGAAATCAATACTAGGGGTTATATGGCCTAGTCTGGTATTCAGTCAATTTAGGGATTTAGGAATTTTGAGGGTTTCTCGTTCAGGTCTTGAGTACAGATGCGCTATGCCTCCTCTTGACAGGAACTTCAGGTGTGTACTTCTAAGTCAACGCGCTATGCGGCCTCGAAAGAACGATTTAGATTTTTGAGTTCAACACTAGAAAGATGGGCGATCTAGGTCAATTCTCAATCGTTGGGATTTAGAGAGTTTTGGGGATTTCGTTCGAGTCGCGAAGAAAGAAGCGCTATGCCCTCCTCTTGATAGGAACTCCAGGTGTGTACTTCCAAGTCAACGCGCTATGCGGCCTCGAAAGAACGATTTAGATTTTTGAGTTCGACGCTAGAAAGATAGGCGATCTAGGTCAGTTCTCAATCGTTTGGGGATTCAGAGAGTTTTGGGATTTCGTTCGAGTCGCGAAGAAAAAAGCGCTATGCCCTCTTCTAGGCAAGAACACCGAGTTGTAACTCCCGCGGCAACACGCTATGCAGTCTCAGGAGAAACGAAGTTGGACTTTTAAGACTTTAGTGTCATTTTTAAATTTTAGTTACTGACTTTGTTCCAAGCTCTAAAGCGTTGGCTTTTTCGTCTTTAACCATTTGGGTCTTAACACTTAATTCTTGGGGCTTAGATATTTGAAGACTTTTAGATTCCGACTATCAGATCATTTTAGTCTTATTTATACCAATTTTACATTGGACTTTTGAGTTTGACTTTTCAACTTTTGAATGGGACTTTTAAGTTTAACTTTTTGATTTTCCAAGTCAGACTTTTTGAATTTAAACCTCGGGATCCTATTCCTTTGTCCCGGATGTTCGGGCTTGGAATTTCATCCTCTGGATTTGTTTTGGGTTTTGAAATTTTTTTATTTGAATTTTGAAATTGGGATTTGAGTTCTGAATTTTTGGAATTTTCTGGACTTGGATATTGGCTTTTTGGGTTTTGATTTGAGTTTTGGATTTCGAAATTTCTGGATTTGAATTTTGGACTTGAGATTCCCGGATTTGTGATTTTAATTTGGGATCTTGGGATTTAGGTTTTGGATTTAGGATTTCTAGCTTTGGATTTTGGGTTTAGAATTTCTGGATTTGAACTTTGGTTTTGAGATTTCTGTGTTTGAGTTTTTGGATTTGAATTTTGAATTCAAATTTGAGTTTTGGGTTTGAGATTTTGGATTTGAGGTTTTGGATTTGACCAAGGATGTCTGAGGAATACCTGCTATCCTGAACGTCAAATGTTCAAATGTACTTGCTGTCCAGAACATAAATGTTCATGTGTTCATGCAGAAATTTAATTTTAGCTTTGATCTTATCATTTTGCTATTTATCAAAAATGATCATTTGGATGTTTTGAATTTTATATGTTTTATGCTTTGGGATTTGGGCCTGGAAAATATTACCACAATACTCTCCATAATTTTCTGGACATTTTCATATTTTATTTGCATTTTTCTGACACTCTTGTGATTTTTAATGCATTTTTGAAATTTTGAATCTGCTGGAAAATTCTGATTGGCTGGCGGCTAGCTGTTTGCTGTGCTGGGTTGTAATGACCCGCCACACGGCGGCTGCCACGGAGGATTTTTAATGACGCTGAGGTTGTGGTCTTGAGCCGGGTTTTAATCCATTTGGTGGGACTCACTTTTCTGGGTTTTGGCTCACATGCACCGATTGCACCCATATTTCTCTTCAGATCCATTGAAACTCAGATCCATTCGTCCACCTGGCATCAAGATTCATGCCAGGGGACCCTTTTTCCTTTTCTTTTTCTTTCTTTTCTTCCTTCTTCCTCCTTTCTCTTCCGACAGCTCGTCGAGGGGGAAGTTTCAGTCGGAGGAGAAATTACGACGATTGTCTGTGCCATTTTTCAATTGAAGGTATTTTTTTGACTTGTTTTAGGTCATTCTTTCCTTCTGTCCAGTGCATTTCCTCAGTTGTTTTCCCATTTCGGACATTCATTTATCCCTTTTCACCAGGTCGAGACTGTCAAGTCTGATTGAGATGCTCCGAATGAAATTGAGTTCCTTAGTTGGTTCCCACAGGGCTCTTGAGGTTAGGAGAGGTATACACACCCCTTTTCTTTATTGCTGTGTAGTGCTTATATATTTATATTTATTTTGAAAGCTAGGCTAAATTTGAAACTGAGCTTGAATTAAAATCATTTTTGATGATGTTTGAGGAATGCTCCATGAAATGTATGCAGGGGACTTATCAATTTCAGAAAAGAGCCTATGCAATTTTAGAACATCATTTTTGTTTTAAGGGCTTTGGTACTTTCCAAAACTGATGCTATGCATATATAAAAAAATGAGACCAGACTGGATGCTTGATTCTTAACACAAACACTTGAGACAACCTAGACCATGCTTTGTTTAAAATGAGACTTAGGACTAAACCTTTTATTTATTCATGATGACTCTTATGCAAAGAAACCACAGAGTTTTTTTTTTTAAGAACTGAACTATGCACATGAGGAATGGATGCTTACATTTTTCCTAGTACAGATGCCATGTTATTGGTCTTTTGATTGATTTTTTTGTTCTGCAATGATGTATACTAAGTGGCCTACAGTTTAAAATAAACCCTTTTTTTTATGGCAACTCATTTTTTACTCAATCTGATGTATGCTCATGCGTTTGACTTGACCTATGTTTGAATGAAAAGTGAAACTCTTTTATCATTTTAATGCAACATGGGACCTTAATCATTTTTATTTCTGTTTCCAGGGACTATGCCTACATGATTAGCTACATGATTAGCTGGTCAGATTGGGACTACAACTGACCCACACAATGCAGTGGAATTTATTATCTTTTCCATGTTTGAAACACTTTTATCCATAATACTTTCATCATTTTGCTTTCACCATTATTTTTCTGAAAATGCCTAAATGATTTATGCTAGACGCTATACTCTACTATACCTGGCTAACTAATTTACTATGCATGAGGACTCAATTTATTTATCTATCTCTTGTATGACTGTTATATGAACCCTAATGACAGACTATTATGCATGACTATACTATGCAGATGTAAGGTGTTTATTAAGACTTGAATGCTATGCAACTCCGTGATGAAGTAAATATGAAAACTTTGACCATGAGGCAACCATTTGACAGATGCTACTCTTGATACCAACTAAACCCTACTATGCATGAGTTTAAGCCAGAAATGAAATCTTTTACTTTTTTGAACATGACAGATACCATGCTTGCTCTTAACTGACCCTAGCATGTATAAGTTTGAAATCAGTTTTCTATTTTGGAAAGAAGACAGATGCAACTATTCTATATGCACATGCACTCAAACAGAAATTGATTTTGGGTTTTAGAAATATGAGAAATGCAACTGTTTAAAACTTTTTTGGCACTTTTAGGTGGCATGCTAGACAGTAGCCATGGGCATAAAGTCTAGGCAGCCTTGGTCACTTTTAAGTTTGGGGTGGCATGCAAACAATAGCCATGGGCATAGAGCTTGCATGCCTTATTGTGTATATCTCTAAGTTATCTCCTCATGAGAGAGTATTACACAGCTAAATACCGGGCTGGATTGATTTCATGGCCAAATACCAGGCCTTATTATGCCAAACACCAGGCATTTTACCACTAGTGTCAAATACCAGACACTCAAGCCAAATACCAGGCTTGTTAAACCAAAGAAAGAAAGAAAAAGAGAGAAGAGAAGGAGAACAAGAAAAGAAAAGTAATTTAAACTATTTTGGCCCCCATTTATTTCATATAAAACTTGAATTACATGCTAATTACCTTGATTAACACTTAAACTTCTTTTTCTTTTCTTTTACAACTTTGAAAACTCAAGTGCTCTAACTTAAAAATTTCAAAAAATTGGGGGCCTCTTATTCTTCGAGTTTGCTTCTTTTATAGCCATCTGGCTAGGGTTTGCTTCTGGGGTGGCCTTGACACTTGGCATTTCCTCATATTTTTGAGGTTTGATGAAGGGCTGAGATGTTATCTGGCTCCTTGCCGCCTCAATTTTAATGCTTGCTTCACTTGATGTGGTTTACCATGGTTTACTATCTCATTGGCTGGCCATTGGTCATTTGACATGTGGCATTTGCTTTGGAGACAGTGTATTTGGGTATTTGGGGTTTACTTCCTCTCACAGGTGACTTGGTGGCTGATGTGGCATATGGGGCTCACATCTATGTTGCCTGTGTGGCTGTGCGAGTGAATTTACTTCAATTTACCAAGTGGCATACTTGGGGGAGGGGTATCTTGGCGCCAGCTATCTTCTGTTGTGTGGTCAGAAGGGCATATGAGGTATTTCAAGGCTATCTCATGCTTCTCCATTTAACTTGATGTTTTGGTTAGCCTTTCAGTGACTTGAATTTGACTTACTTTTCCATTCCTGTCCTTCAGGGACTGAGGATTAGTGATTTGTTGATGCTTGGTGTGGCTTCTTTCCATGTTGTTGCTTGTCAGGCACCATGTGATTGGTTGCCATGCCTGTTGGCTGTTGGTTATTATGGCTCCCTTGTGGCTTTGCTAGCTGTTGTATCTATCTCTTGGCGCCTGGAGAGAAGATGCTCTTGTGGACACTGGGACAGGTGTCACACAATTGAGTGTCTCTTCTTTGCGTGTTGCCTGTTATGTCCTCTCTGTGGCCAGGCTAGTTGTATTAGCCATCTCTTGGCGCTTGAATGGAGGATCAACTTGTGGCACTAGGACAGGTGTCACATTGTTGGGTGTCTTGTGATGGATGTCGGCTGTTGTGCCTTGGCTGTGAGCTATTTTACTCCAGCTGTTGGCTGTGGTGCCTCAGATGAGGCCTGTAGATGTTTCAGAGAGGCTCATTCCTCTCCAGTGCTTGAATTATGTGTGGCCTTGAGATATTTTTTATGCTTATTGCGCCTTATAGAAGGGCTTATGTTGCATAATTGATCTCTTGTGGCCAATGGCCTTGTAGTTTCTTTTGTTTGAGTTATCACTTGTCATGCATTGACAAGTTGTACTCACATCTGAACTGCTTGGTCATTTGGTTACTTAAGTTTGTTTCTGTTTGTTGGTTGGCATTTGAAGTTCAATTTTTGAACTTATATAAACATGAGTCACACTATGTGGGTGACTGTGGCTGAGGCTTTGTAGTTCTTTTGTTTGAGTCATCACTTGCCATACATTGGCATTTGTACTCACATTTGAGCTATCTGGCCTTTGGTTGCTTGATCTTGGTTTGTTGGTTGGTATGATGCCCAATTGAGCTTGCTTCAGAATAAATTACTTTGGCAAGCGGCTGTGATCTTATGTGCTTGCATCCAGTGTTCTGAGTTAGCACTTGTCATTTCATGACATGTTATGCTCACACTTGGTTTGTTAAGTGGCATAATCACACTTAAGTCCCAATTTATAGTCCCATTGGCCTATGATGAGTCTTACTGGGTACCATGGTGCCCAGTTCTGAGGCCATTCACATAGAACATTTCTTTTGTTGACACAGGTTGCTTTTGCTTCTTGGCTCATTTAATCCTATAAAGGATAGCCATTTGAGATGACTTGCATTGTTACTTTCCTTATCTCTTGTATACAATGCGCTTTAAAAGGTATTTTTGGAGGGCAAAATTGGGATTTGGAGTTTGGTAGCTCTTCTTTGCATTACTTTTGAATGCTTTTCCCTTTTGTCTTGCTTCTGGATGACTGATTTGCCCATGGTCCCCCACTGGATGACACACACATGGGTTTCTTCAGGTGTATTGTGATGCCCTGGCATGCCTTGAGATATTATGCAACCTTATACGCACCTGTGGCTTTGAGTGAAGTAATTGATGTATGCATCTGTCCCTCCATATGGTCAATAGTATGGGTGGATGGTTGGATGCAATTGCTGGCCATACGAGTGTACTTCTTTTGGGTACCAAATTAAATGGTATCTTTCACACACGAGGCTTGACTGCATCATGGCCTTTGATTTGAATTTCCTTTGATCAGATGACTCTCATTGAAGTGGAATGTGGTACCACCTCCCATTGAGTCATCAAGGCGCCTGTGTTTGAACAGGCCTAGAACATTCTTTTTCAGAGTGTAGGCTGACGAGAGGCAGTGATATCCCTCTCCATTACTCTCATTTCCTTCTATTCCTTCCCTCTTATTTCACTGGACGTGTCCAGTTATAGGAGAAGTTGATTGTAGCTACGCCAGAGGCTTCATGCTCCCTCTGCATATGTTCTCTGATCGAGACGAGGCTTAGTTAGTGCATCATAGTGGCCTATTAAACCTTCCTTCTCCATTTGCATAGTTCCGACATTGCCGCTTGCGACTAAGATAGCTCTTTTGTCTTTACGAGCATCCAACCTTGAAATTGCTTTCTCAGGCATGTAATTCTCCCTTTTTAGAAGCTACATCAATTGTTAATTGCATTGCTTTATCCTTTTTTGGATATAATTTCTTGAATTTCTCTTTAGGCAGTGAGCACCTCCAACACCCAATTGGGACCATTTCTTCTCCGACATTGGTCGTGTCTGGTGTCGCTGGGATCGTAACAGCGTCATCTACCTATTGGTGCGATTAGTTTGGGCTGAGGCGGCGTGACACGACGGCAAGACCCTTCCCTACCCCGAAGTACTCGCGTCTGACAGCATTGTACTGTTCCATTTTTTTTCCTTTCTTCCTTTTTTTTATTTTTAACGGTAATGGTCCCCACCAATGGGAGGGCGACACGTATGCAGCCCCAGACTTGGTTCGGCTGAGTCGAGTTGATGTGTTGGGTCTTGTCGACTGAATCCCGAATGGGTCAGTTTCCGACTATTGGATCTGTTTCCGACAGACGGGTTTGGGATTTGTTAGCGAGTTTGAGATTTGGATCTGCTCTGTTTTGTTTGTATAATTGGGCCGCCGAAAAATTGAAAATGGAAATGGGCTTTTTAATTTTAATTTGTATGGGCCGTGGATTGCTTTGTAATTAATTAAATCTCATGGTCTTTGATTTATTTTTGTAATTCGGCCCAGCCGAAATTGAGGACAATTAAGCTGCACTTATTTGGTAAAATTGTTTGATGCTCGTCCGTAGGTCAGTTTGACATGAAATTTTGCATGGCTCCTCATAAAAATATGAAGAATTTAACTGCTACAAAATTTCCATTTTTGGGACTCTTTTGATAATTAATTATAAGGATATCATAGGCGCATAACGGCGTTTCCCAAAATTAATTAATATATCGTCCATTTTTAGGAATTTCTGTATTTTCATCTCATGCAATATGACTGTTTGTCAGAGCGATTTTGTCTGGTTGCTGTTGTCATGGATTTTGGTTTATTTGTGGAATAAAATATATTTATTTATTCCAGGGTTTTATGCAGCAGAATTTAGGGGTAAACAAATGCCCCCCACCAGAGTAAAATGTGAGACCCTGGTGAACAGTTTACTCTGGTGTCCCCATAGCCCTTTTGACTTATATGGTTAAGTTTTGATAGGCCCAGGTTTAGGTTCAGGTCTGGTGACTCATTCCCATTTTGTTTTTTTTTTTGTTTATATCCAGTTTGCAGATATGTCGGGTATAGGGCCCGTTGAGGAGATATATAGCACCACCCCTCGCTTTGGTATCTCGAGGACCGATTTCTATGGTCCTTCTGATGAGGCGATCACCTCGTATATTGACCATTACTTGGACCCTGGCAAGGTCCATAAGCATTTGCATGTGAGGTGGAAGAAGAAGGTCCTTGAGGCCAGAGATAACTTCTATGGTTTGTTGGCTAGGCATGACCGTTTGCCTTTACCACCTTTGTACAGCTATTCCCGCCTGGTTGTTGATCCTACTTCCAGGACTGAGAGTCGCAGGGGATATGCTTATACCACTCACTGTCCTATCATTCATGAGAGACTAGATAGGCCATCACATGACTTTTAGGGTCTTTTTCTGGGCCCCACTGGTCAGAGTACTTTCTCTTTTGATTTCCATCTGTTGAGTGTTGAGATGATGGAGGGTCAGGTTGCTCCTTGGACTCCTGGTCCGTTGAGGGTTCAGGGAGATCTGGAGTAGAGTCCTGGTCAGATTGAGTGGACCAGATATATCTTGTGCCGTTTCGGCGACCATTTGCACAGAGTGTGCTTGTTTGGAGGAGTTTCTTTGTCACTCTTCAGGTATACTTGGGGCTCTAACCTCCTCAAGGCGATGGCAACGAACTGGAATTATGTGCACAACACCTTTGTCTCGGAGGATCGTAGTATTACGATTGATCTTCGGCAGATGCATTGCCTGCTGGGTGTTCCTGTAGGAGGTTTGTTCTACGAGGAGAGAGTTCCACCTGAGATGGAGCTATATGGTTTTGATCATGATGGGTCTCCTTTGCACTCAGATGCACTGCGCAGAGTTTTCCGAATTTATTACGAGATTGCCGTGTCTCGTTCTTACCATGGTCTGGGCAGAGATGTGCCTTTCAGAGATTGGATTGGGTATTTTACGGACCGGGTTTCCGAGCATGATGCTGCAGGTTTTGCTAGTCCCTTGGAGCCGATTGTGACGGGTACAGATCAGACCTATATCCCTACCAGACAGGTAGAGTTTTCTGATCTTTCTTCTCTTTCTTTGGATGATGAGACCGTCTTGACTGCTTTTATAGCCTGGTGGCTATGTTACTTTCTGATTGTTTGTGAGCCAGTCGGGTATATCCGACCTGGGGTCTTTGTTGTGGCCAACCTTTTGGCGCGTGGCCGCAGTTTTACCTTAGCTATTCCGGCCTTGGCGAATTTTTATAGGTCTATGCGAGAGTTTACTTCTTTGAGGGACTCATCTCAGGCCACTACTGTGATTCCTCTGCATATTCTACATGGTTGGTTTTACATCTACTGGAGGAGATGTTATACACCTTTGACTTCAGCTGGCATGAGGCAGTCTTTGCCAGCTTTGATCCATATTGCAGGCAGCACTATTGTTGATCCGGATCCTGTTACTGCCCACTCTTTCTTTTCCTCTAGTACTCAGTTTATTTCTGAGTATCGTCCTGAGGCTTTTCTGAGAGGATGGCCTGCGAGCGCAGATGAGGATCGGGTCATCCTTGACACCATCTCTGACGCTTCAGATATTCGTCCCCGTCTGGGTGCCTATCATTCTAGGCGAGAGAGGGACTTTGTGATTAGCACCCGTCCTGGATGTCTGCCTTTGAGGTTATGTGACAGAATGATCCACGAGGTTTATAGCCCACAGAGATGTGCTTGGCAGTTCGGATATGACCAGGATATTCCTTCAGTCTTTACCTTTCCGACTGCCCCGTGGCGACTTTAGAGTCTTGTGCAGAGCGTGCAGCTTTTACTCTTCGCCTTGGTACTGGGACTAGTTGTATTGTTCCTTCAACTTCTAGAGAGGCCAGATTACTGGGGAGATATGACCATTGGTTTAGAGGTTGGGCTAGAGCGGCTCACGGGCCCAGACTTTCTATCCTTAGGAGGAAGTTATATCCTTCCAGAGTGGTTCCCAGGCGCAGAGAGGCGCAGCAGGGTGACTTTAGACCACTCAGGACTTCTTTTGGCGCAGACGGCTCTATGATTTCCTCCCATGGTTCATTGGGGTATAAAGGACCTCCTTTGCCTTCTGATGGAGTATTTCCAGGTATGTTATTGCTTCTTTTCTTTGATTCTTTGGATTTTTCATTTTGTTACATGCTATCTCATTCTGCTCTTTGAAACAGGTCTTGGTGGATATGACTTTGGTCACTTTCATTTCCTTCTTGATGGGTCACCTCCTGCAGAGGAGGAGACTTCTGTAGCTGCGGAGCTTGAGGCATATCGTCGCTGGGCGATACACATAGGTACCTTTTCTGACTTGCTTCTTTCTCCTTCTTTGTGTATATATTGCTTTTGTTGACTTGATTTTTGTAGATGTGTCTGAGCCAGTCGCTTCAGAGAGTGAGGACAACTCAGACTCCTTCCACTGTCCCTCCCCTACTTACTCGGAGGATTCGGGTGAGGAGACCATTTCTGAGTTGGGGAAGAGGCGTCGTGAGGAGCCTGCTTCACCAGAGGACTCGGAGCGATATGTATTGCGGAGGCGGGTGAAGGGGAGTGCATCAGAGACTGACTTCTCCATGGAGCCTCTCTTTTCTGGTTCTTCTACAGGTATGTATCCTTGCTTGCCTTTGTATCGGCTTTTAAACTTGGTTTTGATTTTGTTAACTTCTGGTTTAGTTTCAGTTGCTTCCCGCTTTCGTGGTTGGGGATGGGGTTGTCCTCTTTATCCAGAGTCTCAGCTCGTTGTAGAGGATGTTGAGATGGAGGAGATTGAGATTGAGACTACAGAGGTCCCTTTCGAGGAGATTTTACGTCCTCGTCCCATTTCTCCTGCGCCTTTTCTTACTGATGATGACTTGTGGGTTCAGGATGACAGTCTAGCCATTATTCCTGTGACAGTGTTGACTTGTAAGGCGGCTCCGCCGCCTATTATTCCAGCCCTTCTTCGTGGTTTAGGTATGCATCACTCTCTTTCTTAGGTGCATCCGTACCATGTTTCTTTGGTTTTAAGTTTCTTTTATCCAGGTCGGTTTCCTTTCACTCTGATGGCATTCGACATTGAGCTTTGGATTTCTGGACTATAGATTTTATGTCATCTGTATCAGACTTCAGCTCGGAGCTTTATTAGCATTGGCGAGCTCGCGACTTCCATCCCTGACGCGGAGTTGGAGATTCAGGGTGGCATATCTCCTTTACCTCTGACCGTCGCAGGTATGTCTTTATGATGCAATTTTGATATTATTGCACTGTTTGGTTTTCTCACTCTTGCCCTTTTATTTTGACAATGAGTCTTTCCCTTGATCTTTTATCAGGTGGCCCTGATTTTTGGATGACTGAGTCTGACATGTCCCCTACATCTTCTGAGGAGATGATGTCAGATTTCTCAGAGTGGGAGGTTCTTCTCATGGAGGTTACTCCCCTTGCAGTTGCTCCACCTCGTATGAGCGAGGCGAGATTAGCTCTTTCTCCTGACACTGCACTGACTAGACCGACGACCTCAGGCTCAGTCCCCTACGAGAGTGCCAGTAGCGGTGCCGGTGGGATTTATACGGGTGCAGTCTTGGCTCTGCCTTGCTTCAGTAGCCACGAGCCTCTTTAGCTCCCTTATGTTTTGTGGTTGCATATTTTGGATTTGATATTGGTTGTTCTTGGATATGGTTGTTGGGTTTTGGTCTTGTCAGCATTTTGGGCTGTTCTTGGATTCATATATGTTATGGGCCACGTGGCCTTTATAGTTATTGCACCTGAGGGTTATTTGATGCCTTTTATCTTTTGGTTTTCCATATTTGCATTTAATTGCATCAGTTAACGCTTTAAAGATCGCGACGCGATCACCTTTCTTTTAGGCGTCATAAACCGTCACGACGTTTGATTTCATGCCTTTTCAATAGATTTGAAAAGATGCACACCTTTTGTCTTGCTTGGTTTATAAATGAGGCAGCATATCGATCTGTACTCATTCCATTTCCTCACAACTTTCTCTTTTTTTTTCCTTCTATCTTTTCAATGGCCAGCATTGTGAACCCCAAACGCCCTAGGGACGAAGCAAGTTCCTCTGCCCAGGATGTTTCTCCTCTTAAACCGAACTGGTCATACGATTCTAGGAACCGCTACCTTTTCCGTGATGAAGAGGCCTTTGAATTTTATCATGCAAATATCTGTGGTGGGGATCGTCATGCAGCCCCCTGTTTCTTCTTTCACCCACAAGGGCGTTTCTCTACCCCATACTTTGATCTGATACGGGGGTGGCTTGATGCTTGGAGTCTTAGAGGTCTGGCAAAACTGAACCAGGCCTACCACGATGACATCACCAGGTTGTTTTATGCTAACATGCGTGTCTCTTTTGATCATCATGGTACTCCTTCCGCTTCTTCCTATCTTTTTGGTAGGTTTCTTGACTTTGGAATTGAGGATTTGGCCGTTGTACTTGAGGCTACTGACACACTGAATGGTCTGTCTGTTTACGCCTATCAGAGTTGGTCATTTGGGCATGAGACTTATCGCAGTTACCGCGAGTGGTTTAAGGTTCCCAAGCTAGATCCAGGTTATGAGGAGGTTTCAACTGCGCACTTGCCTGCGCTCCATAGGTAACCCTTTCTCATATTCTTCTTTTTTTCTTTCCATGCAATAGACTATAACGAATTTCACTACCGCATGATTTCTTGTAGGTTGCTCTTCTTGATGGTCAGTTATCTGATTTTCCCTCAAGGCAAACTCTCTGACCATACACGTACGGGGACTCTGTTTTACCTACGCCTTCTGATTCTTAAGCGCGGGAAGGTCAACCTTTCAAGTCTGATCCTTCAGAACATGTACCACGCGGTGAAGGTTCCAAAGGGGTATCTTCCTTATGCTCATTTGATTGAGGTTTTGATGAGGCGGGCCGAGATTCCTATGCCTGATATGCTGTGGGGCAACCAAATCGAGGGACTTCCTGACCCGGATTAACCTATGAATAGTCATATTCTTCACAGGTTTGCGGCAGACAACCATTATAGCCCTGTGAGGGAGGCTTCGCCTCTTTCTCCAGATGGTTCTTCCATTGAGGCTCATTTGCCTATCCAGGAGCAACTGGACCAGCAGTTTGAGGAATTGCGCACACACCTTGACATCATTGAGGCTACACTCCAGACCATTTCCAACACCCTTGCGACTCTTCCAGGTGCCGTGGCCGTGCCCCCAGCATGATGCTCCGCTTCTTGTGTTATTGTGTTGTGATTGTTGTATCTTTTCTTTTTCTGCAGACATTTGTGGTCTTGCTGTTTTGAACGATTGTGGTTTATGTTTGCAGTAACTTGCGACAATGGTCTTTTGGTATTTGGGCCCTGGTATGTTTAGGGCAGTTTGATAATTTCTGTGATGGTATTTGCATGTTGATTTTGTGATTTCTGCATGGGTCTTTTGTAGAGTTTATTCTTTTCTCGTACAGGTGGGACGTGATGCAGAGGTTCATTCAAGCCCTCTGGACTGGCGGCTTAAGTCATACCAGTGGGACATACATTTGCCTCCTTTTATTTCCGTAATCGTTTATGTTGACTAGACTGTAGGGGCTTCTCCAATGCTCTTTGGTTCGGCAGTCATGGAACATACCGGTGGGGTTTATGTATACTTTTGGTGTTTGACTGCATGTGTTCATAGTGAACAGATGGCAGGGTTTTCTCCAGTGCTCTTTGGTTCGGCAGCACGGAACTTACCGGATTTGCTTTCCTTGCAAATCTTTCCCCAATGCTCTTTGGTTCGGCAGCACGGGACTTACTGGTTAGCTTTAAGGTTTTGGGTTATTTGTTCCTGCTGCATTAGCTCATAATGGGCAGTCTACAGAGTTATTTCCGGTGCTCTTTGGTTCGGCAGCACGGGACTTACCGGTTAGTTTGTGATTTTAGGTCATCCATATAGGTTTGATTGGGTTTGGTTTGAGAGGTTTTCCCAGGCTACACGAGCTGACGATACTCTTAACTCTTGATTTCTGAGGTATAGTAATCATCGAGCAAGGGTAATTATCACCATCCTATGTATTCGAAAACCACACAGGCTTTCTCAACATGGCTATCCTTTTCTTGGTTGGTGTGATAGGTCACCGCCTTGTGTCTTAATTTAAAGTTCAAGACACGGAACTCGTGTTCATCCTTTAATTTGGTGAGATGAACAGGCACCTAGTACCTTGTTTAAAGGACAAAGCACAACACTTAGGGTAAATTTTACTATTTTATGTATTCGAAAACCACACAAGTTTCCTCAACACAACTATCATTTTCTTGGTTGGTGTGATAGGCCACCGCGTTGTGTCTTAATTTAGAGTTCAAGACACGGAACTTTTATTCATTCTTTAATTCGGTGAGATGAATAAGCACCTAGTACCTTGTTTGAAGCACAAGGCACAACACTTTTTGGAGGCGTACTTTGGAATGTAGGCCTATGTAAAGGAAATGTCCTATGATCGTCCAAAAGGACAAGAACACTCCTTTAGTTTTAGGGCCGGCAGGACATGTTTTATTCCTTTGGAGTTTAGGTGTATGTTTTTTTTTGTTTATTTACCATTATTTTTCAGGTTTTGTGGATTTTTTACTTGATATGTGTCTATTATTATTTTAGCTTTGCCTTATTTATTGAGGGCTTTTGCAAAGAAATGTCCATAATGTTCAAAAGAACGGAACACCCCTTCGAGCTTCAGCCCGTGGGACGTCTGCTTTTTTGGAATTTTCTTGGATTTTGGTTTATTTTGAGGATTTTTGGTAAAGTTAGGGGATTTTAGAATCTTTTGGCTTTTGATTTATTTGGATTGGTTTTGGGGTTTTATTTTGGTTGTGTTTGGTATTTGTGGTGGAGATACGTCCCATGAGTGTCCCAAAGGGGACATGACACTCTCTTGGTTTTGTGGACTTAAGTTTTGGCTTGGTAAGAGTGAAGTGATCACTCAAAGAGTTGTTCTATTCCCACGCAACTTTCGGCCCAGTCATCTGTAAGGCTCTCTTTCTCCCTGTTTTGTCGTTTGTAGGGATTGCCAGGATAGTTTTGGCCATAGTACTTCTTCAGGTATCTCCCATTTATGGGGGAGATAGGGTGGTTTCCTTCTTGATCTGCAAGTAGGTAGGCTCCCCCGTCGTAGACTTGGTCTATGATATAAGGTCCCTCCCAATTTGGTGCAAACTTGGGGCCATGGTGTCGGCCAGTGATTGGTCGTCTTAGCACTAATACCAATTCACCTTTCCTGAATGCTCTTACTCTTGATAGCTTTTCGTAGGCCCTGGTCATCCTGGCTTGGTACAGCTCTAGATTTTGTTGGGCAGCTAGTCTTCTTTCATCCATTCCATCCAATTCTTGCAATCTCAGTTGCATTTGTTTGGTCAGAGGGATTTCTGATGCCATGGCTACTCTTAGAGATGGGAGTTCCACTTCGATGGGAAGAACTGCTTCAGTCCCATACACTAACGAGTAAGGCGTTGCTTGTGTTGGAGTTCTGTAGGTGATCCGATATGCCCACGGTGCTTCAGGTAACTTCTCATGCCAGTTCCTGTGATTAACCCCAACTGTCTTGCATAGAATTTTGATTAGCACTTTGTTGAAGGCTTCTGCTAATCCATTGGCCCTTGGATTGTATATTGAAGAATATCTCCATTCTATCTTGTGTTTTTTGGCAAATTCAACAATCTTTGCATTCTTGAAAGTTGTGCCGTTATCTGAGATTATCTTTCTAGGATTTCCATACATGTAAAGCACTTGGGTGGTAAAGAACTTGACCACATCAGAGGCTTTGATTTCTCGGTATGATCTTGCCTCAGCCCATTTAGAGAAATAATCTGTGGCGGCCAAGATTAAGCGGTGTCCATTTGAGGCTGGCGGGTCGATTGGACCTATGATGTCCGTTCCCCATATTTCGAAAGGCCAGGACACCACTGTCGGATGTAGAATATTTGGGTGTTGATGAATGAAATCTCCATGTACCTGTCACATGTGGCACTGTTTGGAGAAGTTTTCACAATCATTGCTCATGGTAGGCCAATAGTAGCCCATCAATTTGATTTGCACTCGCATTCTGGAACCCGCTTGGTGGGCCCCGCATTCGCCTGAGTGGACTTCTTGCATGACTTCTTGTGCTTCAGTCTTTGAGACGCACCTTAGCCATGCTCCTTCGTAGGATCTCCAATAGAGTGTATTGTTGACATACACAAACCTTAGAGCTCTTTTTCTGATTTGCTCCCTGATATATCTGTTATCAGGTAGCTTTCCTTGTTGAAAGTAGTCAAGGAAAGGTTGTCTCCAATCTTCTTGGTCCTTCTTCGGTGGACAAGAATTTGTATTTCTTCTTGACTCGGGTCACTGAGTTCATTGGCTAACCTGGCCAAAGCATTTGCCTTACCATTCAGGGACCACGGTACCTTTTCTAGAGTAATGCTAGTGAACTTAGCCATCAACTCTAGAGCCTTTTCATGGTACTTTACCAATTCTGGTTTTCTAATCTTGAACAGACCATCAATTTGACTTAGGATGAGCAAGGAGTCACCAAAGACCTTCAGTCGTTCGATTTCCATTTTGAGTGTCATTTCAAGCCTCGTAATTAAGACTTCATACTCGGCTTCGTTGTTTGTACATGGCTCTGTAAGGTTTAGGGCATATCTGAGGATGTCTTTTTCTGGTGTGACAAACACAAGGCCTACTCCAGCCTGTCTTTTGGGTAAGTTTGGTTTGACTGCTGGTTGAATAGACGATGATCCATCAAAATATAGTTTTCCACAGGCTTCTTCTTCATTTGTCTCCTCCGTGTGCATGGTCTCTTCATCTGGAAAATCACACGCGAGTGGAGAGTCATCTGGTATGGGGTAGGCTGCCAGGAAGTCGGCCAAAGCTTGCCCTTTGATGGCCTTTTGGGGCGCATATGTTATATCGAACTCCATTAGGGCGACAGCCCACCTTGCTAACCTCCCAGTGAGCATAGGTCGGGTCATGAGGTACTTTAATGGGTCAGTTTTGGATATGAGCGTGACCTTATGGGCCAACATATAGTGCCTGAGCTTCTTGACTACAAAAATCACGCCAGACAGTGCTTTTCGATTGGAGTATATGAGTGCTCCGCTGCTACTAGCATTCTGCTGAGGTAGTAGAGAGCATTTTCTTTCCCTTCTTCATTTTCTTAGGAAAGCAGTGCCCCCAGCGATCCATCCAGAGCTGTGGTGTAGAGGATTAGGGACTTTCTAGCAATTGGTGCTGCCAAAATAGGGGGTTTCAGCAAATATTGCTTGATGTCTTCCAAGGCCTTTTGACACTCGCTGTCCCATTTGAAGGGGACATCTTTCTTAGTGAGCCTTGTAAATAGTTTGATTTTGCCTGAGAGGTTAGCTATGAACCTTTTGATGTATGCCAGGCGTCCTTGCAGAGATCTGAGCTGTTTGAGCGTCTTTGGTGGTGGCATCTCTTGAATAGTTCTGATCTTTTCTGGGTCGATTTCGATCCTTCTGTGTCGCACTACAAAGCCTAAGAACTTCCCTGAGAAGACCATAAATGCGCATTTCAAGGGGTTAAGCTTCAGAGTATGTATTCTCAGCCGATTAAACATCAGTTTCAGATCTTCCAGGTGTTGCTCATGTGTGTGGGATTTTACCACGAGGTCATCCACATAGCACTCCACCACCTTGTGTATCAGATCACTGAAAATTTTGGTCATGGCCCTCTGGTATGTGGCTCCAGCATTTTTGAGACCGAAGGGCATAACCTTGTAGCAATAAATGCCAATTGGAGTGCGAAAAGCGGTGTGTTTCTGATCGCTTTCATCCATTTTGATTTAGTTGTATCCTGAGGATCCGTCCACGAAGGAATAGACTCTGTAGTAGGATGTATGGTCAATTATGATTTCCGTCACCGGAAGTGGGAAATCATCTTTGGGACATGCTTTATTTAGGTCTCTGAAATCAACACAGACCCGGACTAGTCCATTTTTCTTCTTGACTGGGACTATGTTGGCATTCCAGTCAAGAGTTTCTTCTTATCTTATAAACCCCACCTCAATCAACTTTCTGACTTCCGCGATGACCTTTTCTTCCAGTTCTACCCTCATTCTTCGAGGACCTTGTTTGACCGGCTTGATTTCTTTGTCAATTTTCAACTTATGAACAGCAACTGAGGGATCTAGCCCAAGCATTTCGCTGTAATTCCAGGCAAAACAATCCCTGTACTTCTTTAGCAATTCAACCAGCTTGTCTTGCATTTCCTGTGGAAGAGATGCACTGATGAATGTTGGCCTTGGGTCCTCTTCGATGCCCAAATTCACCTGTTTTAGCTCATCGATGGTATTTTGGCCACCTTCTTCCAATTCTTTTGGGGCATTTTTGGCCACCAAGATGAACTGCTCGTCTTCTTGAGATTCACCTTCAATTTCAAGGACTTCTTCCTCGTCCTCAATTTCAGTTATTGTGACATGGTTGCATGAATATTGTTCTGGGGTTGGTGGGACAATTGATGTCTGTGCCTCTGCACCGACCGAGAATCCCAAACCTCTTGTATTGGCTATCTTTCTATCAAACCTTTGAACTTCGTTTGAGTAGCCTTTCCACATATCTCGGAACATCTTGGCTCGCTTTTCCGGGATGGGTTCCAGACAGTGCGCCTTGCGGAACAACTCCATCATTTTGGTACTAGTTGCATGTTGCACCTGTGGTGGAACCCCCGGCTCCTTTATTTCTTTCATCAGCCATTGTGCCCAATCCTCTGAGCATGGGCTATCATTTTCAGGATCGCCTCTCCCATTTTCACAAATTTTATGCTGGGGTGAATCACCAATCCGTTCTTTTCAGTTTCCTCTGCCTTTGGTAGGACTGTGAGGGTTTTGAGTTGAGAAATCTGTTCTCTTTCACGAGGAGTCAGATCTTTGCAATGCTCCAGAGGCATTATTTCTACAGACAGGGAGTTATGCCCGCCTTCTTCGTCAGAGGAGCACGGTAGCGCCCGCACGGGCATGCTAGCGTTCTCGTCTATTCCTGCTGAGGAACTTGAGTCGCTATCGGCTCCCTACAGCATTTGGGATTTGATGGCGGCTTTGAGAGCCGCCCTTTTGACTGCATCTTTTACTACCTCTTGGGTGGGAATTTCTCTTTGTGTCCCTGCCCCTTGTTTGGACTTGGGCGTGTAGTATTTGGCATCGTCCAATTCGGCTTCGTGTGCCTCAAATGGGTGATCATCACCTTTGATGACACGTTGCTTTCCATCTTTGACATATTTGACACATTGGTGCAATGTAGAGGGTACCAGGCCATAAGCATGTAACCATGGTCTTTCCAACAGTGCTTTGTATGTGGTGTCCACTTCAATAATGAAGAATTTGACTGGGGTGACTAGGTCTCCGAAGGTGACATCAATCACCGTGGACCCTAGGGCCTTTTGGTATTGGTGGTTGAATCCATGGATCCTGATTTTGTCTCTTCTGGTTTCTCTGATGCTCAGCGAGAGCTGCACCAATGTCTTCAGAGGCATGATACTGATGGATGACCCTGGGTCAACCAAAATTTTGTTGATCTTCTTGCCATAAATGGTCTCTGTGGTGTACAAGGGACGATTATGGTCTGCTGTGCCTGTCATCAGATCTTCATCTGTGAAGGTGATGGACGGCTCTTGTTCTATTTGTGCCACTTCCTCACGGACTTCTTGGACGAAGTAAGCTTGAAAGCTACTTGGGTTTTGCAAAGCATATATGAGGGCCTCGTGCAGTTCTTTCGATACCATGAGGGCATCGAAAACACTTAGGAGTGATGGGATTTTTCGCAGGTGGGTTACCACATTGTAGTCACCTACGGACATTCTGGGCCTTCCATTGGAACTTGTTTCATTTTCCACTACCGCCTCATTTCTATTTCTGGGCCTGTTGTCGGGTGTCTCCCTCGGAGGCTGTCTTTCTGGTATCCTGGCACCCGACCTTAGGCTGACATGACATTGGTCTTTTCTTTTATTTGGTTGTGGTTGTCTGGCGGGTAACTTCCGTACAGGGTTGGGTGGTCTGTATGGTTTTGGTGGTGCCCTAACCTCTTCTTCGCTTTCACTTTCTTCTGAGTCACTCCCCAATGGTTTTATCAGCATGGGGTTGAACGTCAGGATGACTGTTTCCTCTTCAGAGCTATAGTCGTATCGCTCCTCGTCGAAACTCTCCTCTTCTGAAGTGTTTGAGCCTATATATCTGGACACGGCATTGCACACCTCATCTTCTGTCTCTTCAGAAGGATCGTCACTTTCCAAATCCAGGCACTCCCTCCTTGAGTGCCCCCAGACCTGATGGAAGTGGCAATATCCCTCTTCTCTTAGGAATTTCAAGTTTCTTTGGGATTTTTTAGGCGTGGTAAACCCCGCCCGTTGTTCTTTCCTTTCTACTTTGGATGTTTCTTTGGGATTTTCTGAGTTAGGGGACGGCATTCCTTTTCATCCCTCAATTTCTCCTTGAATCTTGAACTTTCGTGGCAATTTGTCGTTTTGGTTGCCACTTGGAGCAGGCTCATTTATTTTGACCAGCTTAATTTCCATGTGATATTTGGGGCCCTTCATAGGATCAGCCCGGAGAATTTGATGTTGATTTTGTATTTGGTTAGAGTGACCGAGCCTATGCACAGACACATGCTCGTTTTTCCCTTTCATGGTGATGTCTCATGTGGTGAGACCTTTGGCCATGCGAGTTTTCACCATTTTCACACCCATGCTCTCTGGGCTCTTGAGGCGGGTATCTTTGGTCTCGACGATTCCAGGACTTCTTGCCTGAATTTTCAATTGGAGCCTTACCCTTCCCTTTGGGGTAATTGAGCTGGCACTTTGGCCTGTGTCCCTCGCGTATGACTATATTAGACTCTCTTCTAGGATAATCACGACTTTGGGTGGGACTGTTGTTGTCTTTTTCTTTTTCTTTGTTTGCATTTCTGACTTTGCCCTTATCCTTAGTTCTTCGAACGTCCGGCGTTGTGGCATGGCCAATTTCGAGCTTTCGGGGTTTTGCTCTTTCTTTTCTCTCTTTGTTGAGCTTGGACAACACCATCTCCAAGAGTTTTTCAATGTTCTGATTTTGCCTTGTGAGTATGTGTAAGGTATCAGCACAATACTTGATATCACCTTGCCAGGCTGTGGCTTCGGTTATTGTGAGAAGGTCGCCTGCTCTCCTTTGTGCAAGTGGCCGTTCAAGCCATGGGACCACATTTAATTGGGCCTGTCTTGCTCTGGTACGATGGGCCGGTCCATCAGTTCTGGCTTCTCGTACCGTTTCTTGTTTGTTATTGCTTAGTTGGGATTCTTTTGAACAACCGGATTTTCCTGGGACTGACTGACTTCCTATTGGGGAGTCTTCGTTCTCGTTGTCTGTGTCGGGCTCTCTAACAGAGATAGCCCTATAACTTTCTCTTTGTTTCTCCATTTGCTTTATCTTTGTGGCATACGCCATAGCATACTGCTGTATATGGACAAATACCATAGGATCATAGTAGCCTGTTATGGACTCATTGTCTGCGTAGTATCTAGGCCAGGCCACTGAGACTCTGTAGTGAGGGGAAGGCTCATGGTTGTCTAGGCCCTCTCTACTTGGAGTTTGTCGGAACTGCTGGATGAGCTCCTCTTCCGTTTCTTGCTTTTCTTTGGATTTGGGGCGCACCGCCCTCCTGACTCGGTCGTACTGCAACAGACATACCTCTTTCTTGGAGCGATTGTGCCTTATCCTCTCCACCCAGGGGAGAGCTGAGGTTTGAATTTCACCCTGCCGTTTGATACTTGTGGCGGGACGGGTTTTAGGCCATGAATCCAGTATGGCCCATCGCAGATCTTCCATGTAAGGGTGTTCTGAGTCTAGCTCATCGTCGCTTCCCTGCCATGCTACTCTGTCGTTTGGTTCTTCGACATTGTTAATTAGATGGTTAGTCCACCCGATCGGATCAGACAATTGGGTGTTCCGGCCTTGTAGAGGTTCATCGGGCTCGGGCCAGTCTGAATCTGAATCTGAGTCCGAATCATCAGAGATCCAAATGGCTCTGGAGGTTTCAGAGACCTCGTTTTCTTCTTCAGAATCCTCGCTTTTGGTGGCAGAGGTTCCAGCTTGGTTATTTGGAGGCTCAGTTTGGGAGTCAGAGGGACCAGCAGCTGCCCCCTGTCCTACACCGAGGTTTTGTTCAGATTCGAGTCCATATTCCTCCCCTTCTTCTTCCATCAATACAGATTCCCTCACTTGATTGACTATTTGGTGAACAATTTCACCTAGTTCTTCAAGTGTTAACCCAGGTTGACCAGATATGCTTGGGGTGTGGATATCTATATCGACTCTTCTGGGCTCTTGACCTTGTAGCTCAGAGGGGTCTACTTGATATGCTGGATCCAGAACTATTTCATAGCCATGTTGCCCGTCATCGGGGTTAGCAGGGTTTTCCTCATTTCTGGGGCCAGTCTGCGGCTGAGGGGTTTCTTCTTGAGGATGAGGCTGAGATTGTTCGCCTTGGTTCTCAGACTTGTCAGAGTCATAGCCGCTGATACGGTGACATATCCCCGGGGTTCCGGGAGCATCATCGTCACTATCAGAGCCGTTGTTTTTCTTGTTGTTGTCGCTAGGACCGTCAAGGCCGTTAACAATCCTGGACAGTTTCCTCAAATACTCCTCTATGTGGGGAGCATCTCTGGAATTTTGTCTGAGGTATTGCTCGTACAGAGCCTGCCTCCTTCGATCCGCTTCTGGACCAAAGTCAACTTGTGACCAGATGTGCTTTATGTTGCACATGAAGGCAAAGAACTGGGGATCCCCGCGTCTGGCCAGTTCAACTTGTCCCATAATTGAAGCTGCTTCTGGTATGGTGAGACCTTCAAGTGTTGAGGTGATATCCCTTAACCCTCCAGAACCATCAGCAGTTCTCATAAATATGCGACTTTCTTGCAAAGTGCTTGTTGAAGGCTCTTCATCAGAACTTTTTTCAGATTCCTCTTCCTCGTCTGAGGAATTATTGTTGGTATTCCTACCGCTTGTATGGAAGCAGTAGAAAGGTGTATCACCATCAGCGTCATCAGAACCAGATGAGCATTGGGGTGTTTTGCTTTTATTGACTTCCCGGAGGACAGTAGCGATAGCATCTTTCACATATTCCTCCAGGTGACTTGAATTTTTCGGGTTTGTCAACCTCCTGAAGGCCTTGGAATTTTTTGCCCTGATATCCTTGAGATACAAGACATACCAGTCGACCAATCGGTCATGCTCATTCTCATCCTTTTTCCTGGAGATTGCAGAGGTGTTTCTTGTTGATCATCACTGATTCGGTTGGAATCCTCGGGCTGGTTTTCTTCTTCATTCCATGGGTCATCCAAACCAGGGAATTGTTCAGAACTTTGAGTTCCCACTGTTTTCAACCATTGACGGCATTTGAATATCCATTGTTCTTCCCCTGGTCTTGGGGAATTTGAATCAGGAGTTACCTCTCCTTCTCCGCGCCCTGTTTCTTGGGCGATTTCTTTTACTACCCTTGTCACAGCTTGTCTTTCATAGTCATACAGCTGTTGTGGGTCTTCTGGGTCCAGCGCTTCATGGAAGCTCTCTGGGTCAATTATCTTTAGACTTTTGAGGTATCGGGAGCATTCGCTCACCAAATCTTCCTCTGTCGAGCATCCACGGTCACCTGGGTGGGGACATGCTGTGCTGCTCCAGGCCCTGCTGATATTAGGCCGTTCTTCGTGTACTTCGGAAATGTCAACCGGGGTTCTTCCCCATGCGCTTTGGTTTTCAGGCAAGTCCAAGTATTCGCGCATGATTTCGAACTCTGTCTTTGGGGAGTTCGGGCTTGGATCCCTTTTATCCCAGCCATTCTTCAGGATGATATCCACTGCCGCTTTTCTTGTTGTGAGCAGCTCGATTTCATCTAGATTTCCAGGTCCTTCATCTGGCAAGTTCTCTATCTCTTCGTCCACATTGAGTTCTTGCTGAAAGATATCAGGTTCCTGACTTTTTAGCTGCATGAGGAAGTCGACATAATCGGCTACCGCTTTGAATGAGATTTCCGGGCACTCTTCCTCACCTTCCTCATATTCACATTCCTCTTCAGAGTCTTTTGCCTCACTCAAATATTGACACGAGGCTGAGGCCTTGTCAGTCTTGACCCTTGGGTTGTGGGGTGTGCTTTCGGACTGAAATGTCCCTTTAATCCACGATGCCAAGAGTTGATCCACATCATCTCCTTTGGTGAGCTCATCCATCCACCATGATGGGCTTAAGGCAATTTCAGCCTTCAATAATGGGTGGAGCTCAGTTAAGCTGTTCCAGAAGGACAGGTTTCTCCATTGCTCTCTTGCCCTAAGGAACATTTTCGTCCTTCTATAATTAGGGTGCTGGCATTGACTTGCTTCCTGATAGAAGGCATCATCTCCTTCTCGAGGATCTTTTTCTTTTAGAGCTGAAGAGAGGACAACGTGGGTTGCCTCTTCTATTTGTCTCTTTATTTCTTCTTCTTCTTCCACGGTCATTTGAACCATGTGACTGTAGTGGATTTCCTCGTTTTCTGAGTCATCTTGAGGTTCAATTTCTGACACCGTGATAGTGCAACAACTGCCATCAGCGCCACTTCCTCCCCTTTCCTCATTATCACTGCCAAAGTGACTACCATAATCGTAGTCATTATCCTGGTATAAGGCGAGATCGGGTTCAGGCTTGGACCATTCATATTCTTTGTCCGTGAGCTCTTGTGCTTCTTGGGTCTTGACTGAGGTAGAAACTTTCTCCTTTTCTTTATTTTTCTTGCTGAGTTGGTTGAGAGTAACAGATTCTCGCATCAGACTGGACACATGTCCTGTCAAGGCTGCTATCACTTCAGGTAGGAAAGCGGATTCCCCTTTTTCTTTCATAACTATGAGGTTAAACCTCATATTCTTTGGATTGAGTTGACCCCTATTGTCCAGTGACTCATCAGGGACTTCAACCAATGCTTGGTGTTCTTTGCCATTCACCTTGAACGGCAGCGTCATCAGTTCTGATTTTTTGGTACCAGAAGACCCTCTGATTTCTATGGCATTGGAATTTTTCTTTTTTCCTTTTCTGGATTTCTTCTTGGCAATCGGGGAAGCTGCTGTTGGCACTGAGACTGTTTCTGGAGGAACAGGCTCTGTTAAGTTAATTTCTGTTGAGGTTGCTGGCTGAGACTCGCTGGGACCTTCTTGTGATTGTTTCCCTTTATCAGTGGAGCCCTCTTTCCCTGAGTCACCATCAGAGATATGGCTACAGGTAGCCGTCCAGAATTCTTCCTCTTTGGATTTCTCATGACTTAGTTCTTGCCACACTTGGCCATTTATCTTAGCCACAACTTTCGGGGAGATGAAGTCGGCGAGTGTTGCAGACTTAGGTTTTCCTTGGTCATAAGGTTCTTCCACTACTTGGTGAGCGGCTTTCTTCTAGAATGATCTTTTGGATTTGGTTTGGCCCTTCGCAGTGCTTCCTATCTCCTGCCTGGGCGAGGCAGAGGCGAGCTTGATATGCTTAGGAACCACCGGCGTGATGGTATTTTTCCATTTGAGTTCTGGATGAGTCTGAAGCGACCTCAATTTCTTCTTGGTGTTCTTGTTGAGGTGAACACTCCATTCTGTAGATGGTTTCCCATTAGCACTTGTAGAAATGCGCCGTGAACTGGCGCTTGTGGGCTTATCAGAGCTAGCGTGGGGAGCAGGCTCTTGCCTTGCATCGTCATGCAGAGAAATCAATCCTTCTTGAATACGCTTTTCAAGCCAATCCTTGAAGACATAGCATTCTTCAATATTGTGACCTAGCACCCTATGATACAGACAGTAATCAGGGCGGTCGGTCTTTCCTTCCTCTTCAGGCCTTTTGAAACGGGGCAAGTGTACTTCCAACACTTCTATTGCTGTCTTGAAGAGCTTTTCAGTCTTTTCCTTCTTGAAAGAGTAAGGTTTGCTCTTTAGCTCTTTCAGGGATGGTCTTTGAGCTTTGGACGAGGAAGATTGTTCCTTATCTCCTCCATTTAAGCTTTCGGCTTGGTTTGAGATAGTTTTGGCCGTCTTAGCCGTCTTGCCCTCATTTTTCTTTCCTTTCTCCCTGTCTTTATCTTTGACAGAGGAGTACAGTTGATTGATTTATGGCTCAACACCTTCATATCTGGCAACTACGGCCACGAGGTGCTCAAAAGTGGTTATGTTATGACCCACTAACCATACTTTCATGTGAGCATTGATACCATTCATCAGCATATGGATGGCTTCTCTTTCGCTAAGGTTGGATTGGCAGCTGGCATACATGCCTTCCCACCTTGCTACATAATTGGATATTGCCTCGCCTGGCCTTTGTCTGGCGTTGACCAGATCGGTCACTGATACCCGGCGAGGGGTGATCCTGAATCTTGCCTTGAAGGCCACCACCATGTCTTTCCAAGTTTTGATGCTATTTTCTTCCAAAGAGGCGCACCAGTCAAAGGCTGCCCCTGTCAAACTTTGTGGGAACTGCCTAAGCAACCACTCTTGTCTTCGGACTGAATCTCCACATGAGGTCAGGAAGCGACTTATGTGCTGATTTGGGGTAATTTTGTTGCCAACCCCATCAAAAGTTTTGAATTTGGGAACACTGTAGCCCCTGGGATATTCTACCCGATCGAATTTCGCTGGGTAGGGCCTACCAGTGAGGCTGCCAGAGATTTTAGTCTCAGTCATTCCCAGAGCCCGTAGTCTTTGCTACATAGCTTTTTGGATTTCCTCAGCCAAGTGGCTAGGGCTTATGCCACGGCTTTTCCTTTTGGGCATTTCTTCTTCAGAGGAAGACTCACTTGAATCTTCGCTTTCTGACTGCACTTTCTTAGCGCGCAGGTTGTTAACTTTGACTTTAGTTTTCTTCTTGGAGGCTATTTTAGTACCCTTTGTTGGTTTGGGCACTTTTTCGTCTTCTTTCTTGGTCATTTGCTTTTGAATTTCTGCGCATGCCGCTGCTACGCGAGCATTCTCTTCTTGAAGCTGCTTCAGCTTTCTTTCTTTCTTTTCCAACTCCCTTCGGAGCCGGTCTACTTCATCCAGAACCTCTATTTCTTCATCAACCTCATCATCAGTGAGGTTAATGTTTCCTGGGTTCGAACTTTCTTCTTCTTTGTCCGCAGACTGATCACTTGCCTGCTTGACTACTTCTTGAATCAGGGGTTCCCCGTTTCTGGGTCTGCCGACCCTTTTGGGAACTTGAGAAGCAGAGCCCTTTTCTTTTTGGCTCCTTGTTTCTACTGGAATGCTTTCAGGTGGAACTGATTCTTGGGGACCTGTTCCAACCATGTTGGCCTCTGCGGGCTCCTCATCTTCATCACTGACAGAGATGTGATGGACCGAAGCGGAGCCACGGTTTTGCCTTTTCTTTAGGACATACTTTCTTGTCTTTTTGTCTTTCATCATCTGGGCTGCCACCTGAGACGACAGTGAAGGACCTTGTTCCTTCAAGGCTTGGCGTCTAGTGCCCCCGCTATGTCGCTTGGGGGCGGTTTCAGGCTGTTGCTGCTTGGGCATCCAAACTTGTTTTGTTTTGCCCCGAGCCTTCATAAACTTGGAATGGGGCTGGAGTGGTGGGAAAGTGAGCCGATCAAACACGGTCGGCGGCTTATCCTCTTTCTTCTTTTCTGGGGCACTGTAGTCCCCGTCTCCTTCCCTTGTGTCTTCGCAATAGGGGAAGCGGAGCCTTTGGTGCACCGGAAACTTAAGTCGGTCTTTGACTGATGCGACTTTGGCATTGGTGGCAACTTTGGTGACCACCCTTTTGGATTTCTTGGACTTCTTGATTATTTTGAAGGTTGTGTTGATGGCCTCGACTGCTTTATGCTTGCGCGGCGGGGCCTTAACTGCCTCGTGGACTGGAGCATACATGGGAAGTTCCCAGTCCTCTCGGAGACGCAGAACCTCTCATCCCTTCTTGAGCACATGAAGGGGAGCAAAGGTGTTGTTGAGGGACAGGTCGGTGACTGTGTCCGGTTGTTGGACGAGGCGGAGAGCTTGGGCCCTCAAGAGCCGGGTCCTAGTGTCTTTCATTTTGGGTTTTGGGGTGAGAGCCCCATTGGAGATAGCGGCGGCCCTGCCCTTCTTATGGGCGAAGGTGGGCTTGCCAGAGAGTTGAGCGGGTGCTACAGCAGGGAGCACCGCCGGAATGATCTGGACAATGGCCTGGACGGGCACTTGGAGAATCCCGGCTAGCACATTGTTGTTGTTCTTCTTCTTCCTGTTGCGGAGACGAACACCTTGCACGATTTGGCTCCAAGTGAACATCTTCGCTTTCCTGTAAATGAAAACAACTCGAAGTTAATCGTTAGTAGTTTCCATGAACTTTAGTAGACCCTTAGCTAATTTTGCTTGATTTGAATATTCCCAGATGAGAGGAGAAGAAGGTTCCACCGGGCGTGCCAGAATCTGTCTCGCACCTTTTTTACCTTTTCCACAGGTAGCCATCAAAGGATAGCTCTCGCCATGGGAAAAAAGAATACGGAGCAGATACACCTCGAGCATCTTGCGACCCGAACGCTACCGACCGTCCGAGAAACGGGCGACGGACGCTAACGCGGTTCTAAGTACCTCGAAGGTTGATTGTTTTTTATTTGCAGGTCCTTTCCTTCCAGCAGGTGCAAGCCCCTGCTGTTAATTACCTCCGGCCTGAGTTGTGAACCAGACAAGAGTACCTCTAGATCGGAAATATTCGAATCAAACGTAACATATAGCTGAGGGTCTAATTTAATCTTAAAAGATTAGTTTAAGCAGGAGGGGTTTTGACTTTTGATTATCATGGTGTAACTTTAAACTTGTTACAGGACTTTGGTTGACATCTATGTCACAATTTTAGTAATTTTGTTATTTAATTTGCTGGAGTGGGTTTGTAGCCACCTTTCTGATATCTGAAATCAATACTAGGGGTTATATGGCCTAGTCTGGTATTCAGTCAATTTAGGGATTTAGGAATTTTGAGGGCTTCTCGTTCAGGTCTTGAGTACAGATGCGCTATGCCTCCTCTTGACAGGAACTTCAGGTGTGTACTTCCAAGTCAACGCGCTATGTGGCCTCGAAAGAACGATTTAGATTTTTGAGTTCGACACTAGAAAGATGGGCGATCTAGGTCAATTCTCAATCGTTGGGATTTAGAGAGTTTTGGGGATTTCGTTCGAGTCGCGAAGAAAGAAGCGCTATGCCCTTCTCTTGACAGGAACTCCAGGTGTGTACTTCCAAGTCAACGCGCTATGCGGCCTCGAAAGAACAATTTAGATTTTTGAGTTCGACGCTAGAAAGATAGGCGATCTAGGTCAGTTCTCAATCGTTTGGGGATTTAGAGAGTTTTGGGATTTCGTTCGAGTCGCGAAGAAAGAAGCGATATGCCCTCTTCTAGGCAAGAACACCAAGTTGTAACTCCCGCGGCAACGCACTATGCAGTCTTAGGAGAAATGAAGTTGGACTTTTAAGACTTTAGTGTCATTTTTAAATTTTAGTTACTGACTTTGTTCCAAGCTCTAAAGCGTTGGCTTTTTCGTCTTTAACCATTTGGGTCTTAACACTTAATTCTTGGGGCTTAGATATTTGAAGACTTTTAGATTCCGACTATCAGATCATTTTAGTCTTATTTATGCCAATTTAAAATTGGACTTTTGAGTTTGACTTTTCAACTTTTGAATGGGACTTTTAAGTTTAACTTTTTTATTTTCCAAGTCAGACTTTTTGAATTTAAATCTCGGGATCCTATTCCTTTGTCCCGGATGTTCGGGCTTGGAATTTGATTCTCTGGATTTTTTTTGGGTTTTGGAATTTTTGGATTTGAATTTTGAAATTGGGATTTGAGTTCTGAATTTTTGGAATTTTCTGGACTTGGATATTGGCTTTTTGGGTTTTGATTTGAGTTTTGGATTTCGGAATTTCTGGATTTGAATTTTGGACTTGAGATTCCCGGATTTGGGTTTTGAATTTGGGATTTTGGGATTTAGGTTTTGGATTTAGGATTTCTAGCTTTGGGTTTTGGGTTCAGAATTTCTAGATTTGAACTTTGGTTTTGAGATTTCTGTGTTTGAGTTTTTGAATTTGAATTTTGAATTCAAAGTTGAGTTTTGGGTTTGAGATTTTGGATTTGAGGTTTTGGTTTTGACCAAGGATGTCTGAGGAATACCTGCTGTCCTGAACGTCAAATGTTCAAATGTACCTGCTGTCCAGAACATAAATGTTCATGTGTTCATGCAGAAATTTAATTTTAACTTTGATCTTATCATTTTGCTATTTATCAAAAATGATCATTTGGATATTTTGAATTTTATATGTTTTATGATTTAGGATTTGGGCCTGGAAAATATTACCACAATACTCTCCATAATTTTCTGGACATTTTCATATTTTATTTGCATTTTTCTGACACTCTTGTGATTTTTAATGCATTTTTGAAATTTTGAATCTGCTGGAAAATTCTGATTGGCTGGCGGCTAGCTGTTTGCTGTGCTGGATTGTAATGACGCGCCACACGGCGGCCGCCACGGAGGATTTTTTATGACGCTGAGGTTGTGGTCTTGAGCCGGATTTTAATCCATTTGGTGGGACTCACTTTTCTGGGTTTTGGCTCACATGCACCGATTGCACCCATATTTCTCTTCAGATCCGTTGAAACTCAGATCCATTCGTCCACCTGGCGTCAAGATTCGTGCCAGGGGACCCTTTTTCCTTTTCTTTTTCTTTCTTTTCTTCCTTCTTCCTCCTTTCTCTTCCGACAGCTCATCGAGGGGGAGGTTTCAGTTGGAGGAGAAATTACGGCGATTGCCTGCGCCATTTTCCAATTGAAGGTATTTTTTTTACTTGTTTTAGGTCATTCTTTCCTTCTGTCCAGTGCATTTCCTCAATTGTTTTCCCATTTCGGACATTCATTTATCCCTTTTCACCAGGTCGAGACTGTCAAGTCTGATTGAGATGCTCCGAATGAAATTGAGTTCCTTAGTTGGGTCTCACAGGGCTCTTGAGGTTAGGAGAGGTCTCTGGAGGCATCAATTGCCCGGGTATTCTCCTTCCTTTACTCAATTTTGAATTTGGTTTTGTGTGGGCTGGTCATATTTGGTGACCTATTTTCTGTCCAATTTGGCACTCAATGGCCCTTGGTTTAGACTTAATTTGGGTTCATGACTGATGGCGACCAACCACCTTGGTTTGTTTCACTTCAATTTTTGGTTCAACTTTGGGTCGAGTTCAACTGAATTTGGTTCAGTTTTGGATTGGCTTGACCTTTGTTATTTTGGGCTACAATTGAGAGTCTTGCAACTGGTAGTACCCCCTCATGAGATAAACTTAGAGATATACACACCCCTTTTCTTTATTGCTGTGTAGTGCTTATATATTTATATTTATTTTGAAAGCTTGGCTGAATTTGAAACTGAGCTTGAATTAAAATCATTTTTTATGATGTTTGAGGAATGCTCCATGAAATGTATGCAGGGGACTTATCTATTTCAGAAAAGAGCTTATGCAATTTTAGAACATCATTTTTGTTTTAAGGGCTTTGGTACTTTCCAAAACTGATGCTATGCATATATAAAAAAATGAGACCAGACTGGATACTTGATTCTTAACACAAACACTTGAGACAACCTAGACCATGCTTTGTTTAAAATGAGACTTAGGACTAAACCTTTTATTTATTCATGATGACTCTTACGCAAAGAAACCACAGAGCTTTTTTTTTTAAGAACTGAACTATGCACATGAGGAATGGATGCTTACATTTTTCCTAGTACAGATGCCATGTTATTGGTCTTTTGATTGATTTTTTTGTTCTGCAATGATGTATACTAAGTGGCCTACAGTTTAAACTAAACCCTTTTTTTTTTATGGCAACTCATTTTTTACTCAATCTGATGTATGCTCATGCGTTTGACTTGACCTATGTTTGAATGAAAAGTGAAACACTCTTTATCATTTTAATGCAACGTGGGACCTTAACCATTTTTATTTCTATTTCCAGGGACTATGCCTACATGATTAGCTACATGATTAGCTAGTCAGATTGGGACTACAACTGACCCACACAATGCAGGGGAATTTATTATCTTTCCATGTTTGAAACACTTTTATCCCTAATACTTTTATCATTTTGCTTTCACCATTATTTTTCTGAAAATGCCTAAATGATTTATGCTAGACACTATACTCTACTATACCTTGCTAACTAATTTACTATGCATGAGGACTCAATTTATTTATCTATCTCTTGTATGACTGTTATATGAACCATAATGACAGACTATTATGCATGACTATACTATGCAGATGTAATGAGTTTATTAAGACTTGAATGCTATGCAACTCGGTGATGAAGTAAATATGCAAACTTTGACCATGATGCGACCATTTGACAGATGCTACTCTTGATACCAACTAAACCCTACTATGCATGAGTTTAAGCCAGAAATTAAATCTTTTGCTTTTTTGAACATGACAGATACTATGCTTGCTCTTAACTGACCCTAGCATGTATAAGTTTGAAATCAGTTTTCTATTTTGGAAAGAAGACAGATGTAACTATTCTATATGCACATGCACTCAAACAGAAATTGATTTTGGGTTTTAGAAATATGAGAAATGCAACTGTTTTTCAAAACTTTTTTGGCACTTTTAGGTGGCATGCTAGACAGTAGCCATGGGCATAAAGTCTAGGCAGCCTTGGTCACTTTTAAGTTTGGGGTGGCATGCAAACAATAGCCATGGGCATAGAGCTTGCATGCCTTATTGTGTATATCTCTAAGTTATCTCCTCATGAGAGGGTATTACACAGCCAAATACCGGACTGGATTGATTTCATGGCCAAATACCAGGCCTTATTATGCCAAATACCAGGCATTTTACCACCAGTGTCAAATACCAGACACTCAAGCCAAATACTAGGCTTGTTAAACCAAAGAAAGAAAGAAAAAGGGAGAAGAGGAGGAGAACAAGAAAAGCAAAGTAATTTAAACTATTTTGGACCCCATTTATTTCATATAAAACTTGAATTACATGCTAATTACCTTGATTAACACTTAAACTTCTTTTTCTTTTCTTTTACAGCTTTGAAAACTCAAGTGCTCTAACCTAAAAATTTCAAAAAATTGGGGGGCTCTTCTTCTTCGAGTTTGCTTCTTTTATAGCCATCTGGCTAGGGTTTGCTTCTGGGGTGGCCTTGACACTTGGCATTTTCTCATATTTTTGAGGTTTGATGAAGGGCTGAGATGTTATCTGGCTCCTTGCCGCCTCAATTTTAATGCTTGCTTCACTTGATGTGGTTTACCATGGTTTACTATCTCATTGGCTGGCCATTGGTCATTTGACATGTGGCATTTGCTTTGGAGACAGTGTATTTGGGTATTTGGGGTTTACTTCCTCTCACAGGTGACTTGGTGGCTGATGTGGCATATAGGGCTCACATCTATGTTGCCTGTGTGGCTGTGAGAGTGAATTTACTTCAATTTACCAAGTGGCATACTTGGAGAAGGGGCATCTTGGCGCCAGCTATCTTCTGTTGTGTGGTCAGAAGGGCATATGAGGTATTTCAAGGCTATCTCATGCTTCTCCATTTAACTTGATGTTTTGGTTAGCCTTTCAGTGACTTGAATTTGAATTACTTTTCCATTCCTGTCCTTCAGGGACTGAGGATTGGTGATTTGTTGATGCTTGGTGTGGCTTTTTTCCATGTTGTTGCTTGTCAGGCACCATGTGATTGGATGCCATGCCTGTTGGCTGTTGGTTATTGTGGCTCCCTTGTGGCTTTGCTAGCTGTTGTATCTATCTCTTGGCGCCTGGAGAGAAGATGCTCTTGTGGACACTGGGACAGGTGTCACACAATTGAGTGTCTCTTCTTTGGGTGTTGGCTGTTATGTCCTCTCTGTGGCCAGGCTAGTTGTATTAGCCATCTCTTGGCGCTTGAATGGAGGATCAACTTGTGGCACTAGGACAGGTGTCACATTGTTGGGTGTCTTGTGATGGATGTCGGCTGTTGTGCCTTGGCTGTGAGCTATTTTACTCCAGCTGTTGGCTGTGGTGCCTCAGATGAGGCCTGTAGATGTTTCAGAGAGGCTTATTCCTCTCCAGTGCTTGAATTATGTGTGGCCTTGAGATATTTTTTATGCTTATTGCGCCTTATAGAAGGGCTTATGTTGCATAATTGATCTCTTGTGGCCAATGGCCTTGTAGTTTCTTTTGTTTGAGTTATCACTTGTCATGCATTGACAAGTTGTACTCACATCTGAAATGCTTGGTCATTTGGTTACTTAAGTTTGTTTCTGTTTGTTGGTTGGCATTTGAAGTTCAATTTTTGAACTTATATAAACATGAGTCACACTATGTGGGTGACTGTGGCTGAGGCTTTGTAGTTCTTTTGTTTGAGTCATCACTTGCTATACATTGGCATTTGTACTCACATTTGAGCTATCTGGCCTTTGGTTGCTTGATCTTGGTTTGTTGGTTGGTATGATGCCCAATTGAGCTTGCTTCGGAATGAATTACTTTGGCAAGCGGCTGTGATCTTATGTGCTTGCATCCAGTGTTCTGAGTTATCACTTGTCATTTCATGACATGTTGTGCTCACACTTGGTTTGTTAAGTAGCATAATCACACTTAAGTCCCAATTTATAGTCCCATTGGCCTATGATGAGTCTTACTGGGTACCATGGTGCCCAGTTCTGAGGCCATTCACATAGAACATTTCTTTTGTTGACACAGATTGCTTTTGCTTCTTGGCACATTTAATCCTATAAAGGACAGCCATTTCAGCTGACTTGCATTGTTACTTTCCTTATCTCTTGTATACAATGCGCTTTAAAAGGTATTTTTGGAGGGCAAAATTGGGATTTGGAGTTTGGTAGCTCTTCTTTGCATTACTTTTGAATGCTTTTCCCTTTTGTCTTGCTTCTGGATGACTGATTTGCCCATGGTCCCCCACTGGATGACATACACATGGGTTTCTTTAGGTGTATTGTGATGCCCTGGGATGCCTTGAGATATTATGCAACCTTATACGCACCTGTGGCTTTGAGTGAAGTAATTGATGTGTGCATCTGTCCCTCCATATGGTCAATAGTATGGGTGGATGGTTGGATGCAATTGCTGGCCATACGAGTGTACTTCTTTTGGGTACCAAATTAAATGGTATCTTTCACACACGAGGCTTGACTGCATCATGGCCTTTGATTTGAATTTCCTTTGATCAGATGACTCTCATTGAAGTGGAATGTGGTACCACCTCCCATTGAGTCATCAAGGCGCCTGTGTTTGAACAGGCCTAGAACATTCTTTTTCAGAGTGTAGGCTGACGAGAGGCAGTGATATCCCTCTCCATTACTCTCATTTCCTTCTGTTCCTTCCCTCTTATTTCACTAGACGTGTCCAGTTATAGGAGAAGTTGATTGTAGCTACGCCAGAGGCTTCATGCTCCCTCTGCATATGCTCTCTGATCGAGACGAGGCTTAGTTAGTGCATCATAGTGGCCCATTAAACCTTCCTTCTCCATTTGCATAGTTCCGACATTGCTGCTTGCGACTGAGATAGCTCTTTTGTCTTTACGAGCATCCAACCTTGAAATTGCTTTCTCAGGCAGGTAATTCTCCCTTTTTAGAAGCTACATCAATTGTTAATTGCATTGCTTTATTCTTTTCTGGATTTAATTTCTCGAATTTTCTTTAGGCAGTGAGCATCTCCTACACCCAATTGGGACCATTTCTTCTCCGACATTGGTCGTGTCTGGTGTCGCTGGGATCGTAACAGCGTCGTCTACCTATTGGTGCGATTAGTTTGGGTTGAGGCGGCGTGACACGGCGGCAAAACCCTTCCCTACGCCGGAGTACTCGCGTCTGACAGCATTGTACTGTTCCATCTCTTTTTCCTTTCTTCCTTTTTTTTATTTTTAACGGTAATGGTCCCCACCAATGGGAGGGCGACACGTATGCAGCCCCAGACTTGGTTCGGCTGAGTCGAGTTGATGTGTTGGGTCTGGCCGACTGAATCCCGAATGGGTCAGTTTCCGACTATTGGATCTGTTTCCGACAGACGGGTTTGGGATTTGTTAGCGGGTTTGAGATTTGGATCCGCTCTGTTTTGTTTGTATAATTGGGCCGCCGGAAAATTGAAAATGGAAATGGAGTTTTGAATTTTAATTTGTATGGGCGTGGATTGCTTTGTAATTAATTAAATCTCATGGGCTTTGATTTATTTTTGTAATTCGGCCCAGCCGAAATTGAGGACAATTAAGCTGCACTTATTTGATAAAATTGTTTGATGCTCGTCCGTAGGTCAGTTTGACATGAAATTTTGCATGGCTCCTCATAAAAATATGAAGAATTTAACTGCTATAAAATTTCTATTTTTGGGACTCTTTTGATAATTAATTATAAGGATATCACAGGCACATAACGGCGTTTCCCATAATTAATTAATATATCGTCCATTTTTAGGAATTTCTGTATTTTCGTCTCATGCAATATGACTGTTTATCAGAGCGATTTTGTCTGGTTGCTATTGTCATGGATTTTGGTTTATTTGTGGAATAAAATATATTTATTTATTCCAGGATTTTATGCAGCAGAATTTAGGGGTAAACAGATACAAGAAGAGGTAAAATCTCCTACTCTTCTAGTTTGTTTGATGTGCTGGATGGCTTATGCACTAGATTCATGTTGCTTGATGGATAATTAAGTTAATTAGTAACTAAAATTGAAAATTGAGCACTTTCTAACAAAATGTCCTTTGTCCCTTTTTTTTCACTTTGCGACTTAGAGAGAAGGTTCATGACCATGGCTACAGCTCAACAGCTGCAACACATCCCACTAGTTATTTCGGTCACTGATCCCGTTGTCTCTGCCATGGACCATGCCGTTCTGGTAGCCGCTCCAGCAATATTTAGCTCGAATCTCACGCCTCTCTGAAATGTTGCGTCGTTCGACCTCCAACGTCAAGTCGTGGCAGGAGATGATCGACCACTCCACCATCTCTCCCTTCGCTGGCCTGATCAACGACGGGCTACGAGCCTGCGACTAGGTTGCTCTCGTTACTCAGCACTGTCAGTAGGGTCGTCTCGTTAGTCGGTTCCGCTTTACTTGGTTGGGACTTCAAAATTCTGATTTATACTAGATTTTAAGGTTTCCATCTAATTTAGCAATTGGAATTGAAAAATTATGATTCTTTCTCTCTTTTTATTAGTGATTTTTCACTTTCTAAAGATGTGACATGGGTTGGATCATCACAGAGAATGAAAAGAAAAATAGAAAAATGAGAGAAAAGAGGGGTCGCAAGTCACAACAGCGAAAGGTTGGAAAATGAGAAAACAAACGAAAAAGGGTATTTTGGAAAATATCAAAAGTTATTTTGGGATACAGTATTTTCATATTATTTTTATAATAAAAGAGTATGAGAATAGTATTTGGGTGGCAATTATCTAAGAACTAGTTTTGGGGTGACATTTTTCTAATATTGAAGTTTTGAACTAGTTTTGAAGTTTTAAAAAATTTGTATTTGTAGATCACTTGTGCAAATAATTCCAAATCCAAATAATCCCAAGTTCGTGTGGTCATAAGGAATATCTTTTTAAAATGCACTTTTTTTAATCATAGTGCTTCAATGATATGTATAAGCAAGGAAAAAAAAGATAAAAAAAATTGAATCACATTATTGTATCATAATTATTATTTTTTTGGTTATACTCAAAGCATAGAAACAAGACATCCAGTAAATGACCAATAATTTTTGCATACGCACATTCCCAAAACTTTTATCTAAAAATAATGAGAAGCTTCTTTCAAAAATGAACAGTCAAATTTTGACCTATTAAAAATGATTTAACTTATGAACTCACATACAAGAAGAAGGAATAAACAGAACAAATCAAATTAAAATTGTCGTGTACAATGCCATTAATACAATGTTTATATTTATATTTGACCAACAAATGTTGTTATTGTTAGAAAGTGCTTAATTTTTAATTTTAGTTATAAATTAATTTAATTAACCATCAAGCAACAAAAATCTAGTACATAAGCCATCCAACACATCAAACAAGAGAGAAGAGTAGGAGGTTTTTACCTCTTACGAAATAGTATTCGCAAGGCACGATCCAAGGCTCTAGGAATCGATGGCGTGCCTTCCCTACCACCACCACGTAGACGGCGGCCGCCTCGAGTCCACCAAGAAGATTAATCACCTTCTCTTTCAACTTGTGCTAGCAAGGAATGTTAGAGTTATGTCCTAGAAGCCAATCATTATATGGCTACTTCTATGGTTTATGTTATTGATGATATTTGATCATTTATTCCTTGATTTATTTATTGACAGATCATTCAGGTTGAGGATCTGAATTGTGGATCTCTGTGTTTCATTTATATTAAATGACAATAATAAATCTAAAAGGTCCGTAATCTGGATAATTAACAAGGAATATTAATTATCGGATAAAATTAGTATGCAAGTTAAGTGATGATCAAGTTCTACAAATCATAGGTAAGGAGTTGCCAACTTAATTGCATATGTATATGTTATGGAACATAGTACAGGACACGACCCAATGAAATAAATATATGGATTGTGTTATGTGTCATTATTTATTTCATTTGAGTTTGATTCTAAGTTTGAGATGGTTCAACTTTTCCACATGAGGATAGGCCCATAAATCCCTCCCTTGAGGCCGGCCATAGAGGGGCAATATTGTCCATTCAATTTGTTGGGAGTGCTAGGTCAAGAGGTCTATAAATAGAGGTCCCATTTGATGGAAACCCTAGCCTCCATCTACCTTCTCTCTCTTCCTCCCTCTTTGGCCGAAAATAAAAGAAAGACAATAGAAAATTTCAGATTTTCTATTCCTCTCCTCTCTTAATCCACCTCTAGTTCATGAGTTGAACAAATTTTCTCTACAAAATTAAAAGGGTTTAATTAAGAAGAAAGGAGAAAATCTAAGGATTAGTCTTTGTTCTTCTCAATTGCTAGCACAATTAGAGAAGGAATTGGTTAATTCTCTTGGTGGAGTCGAGGCGGCCGCCGACGAAGGAGAAGGCGAAGGAGAGCATGCCACCAACTCCTACGCCTTGGATCGAACCTCTTTGTTGTGATACAAAGAGAGGTAGCCTTCCTATTCTCAATCTCTTGTGTGTGAATGCTTGGACTAGATCCTTCGAGGTCTAAGTCGTTTGGATTGTTAATTAAATGGTTAATTAGCATAAAAATTTGAAAATTAAACTTCCTAACAAGAAGAGCAACTAATTCCACAAGATTTTCTCTCTTCTTCTTCTTTTAATCAACTACTTTAATTAATGGAGAAGAGAGAGAGCTCAACACATGAGCATGAGAGGGAGAGAGAAGGAGAGTGGCGGCTAGAAGGGGAGGCAAGGGAGGAGAGAGAAAGGTTAAGGTTGGAGCCTCCTAAGGAGTCCTTATATAGAGCTTAAACCCTAGGGAACAACTTCCCACAAATTACCATCCATGCCACTCCTACCTACCACCTATGGTCGGCCACAAAGAGGGCCTTTATGGGCCACCTCACTTCATCAATTGGGTCTCTAATTCTATTAATTAAAACCTCTCAAGTTTGCTCTTTAATTGGACTATCCATTTGCAATTAAATGACGGCCCAATTAATTAATATAACTATTTATATTAAAATGTGTTGAACTAAAACTAATTATTAACTTATTAATAATTATTTTGGGATTAGTTAATGCATTAATTTATTTCTATATGATCTCTTTGACTTAATTAATTATAACGGTTCACAACGGTATATAATTAATTAATCAACTTATCATATTTTCACAGTACTTACTGTTGTGAATAAATAAATAATGCACTGTGTGATTAAAGTCCTATTTGTGTGACCCTTTGAGGATTTATGCTATGTTGGACATGAAAAATAAATCGCTATTTATTTCCAATAATCATAAGCGGTATCTAGCAACACGTTATGATTCCCAATTCACATAAATATTGTACTGCTACAGTATTTCAATCCTGTATAAGAAATGAAAGTATCTCCTTGTTTGATTCTTATGTCACGTGATATCGTTGTATAATCCAAGATAAGAATGTGTCATTCTTGCAGATTATACATTTCTTGATCTAGAGATAATTGTATAAAGTTGCTAGCAAACAATCTATCTTCATCAAGGGGCCCAAACAGATATCATCACTCGCTAAGTAAATTAATGAGGGACATACGGTTTTCTTGATGAACAACTTTTCCCCGCACAATTCAAGAGAACATAAATAAAGTTCGTATAGCAGCTTTTATCAGGAATCAACGTTAAACGATATTTATAGAACATATTTTCATGTGGAAAAGTTGAACCATGTCAAACTTAGAATCAAACTCATATAAAATAAATAATAACATATAACACAATTCATATATTTATTTCATTGGGTCATGTCCTGTACTATATTCCATAACATATACATATGCAATTAAGTTGGTAACTCCTTATCTATGATTTGTAGAACTTAATCATCACTTAACTTGCATACTAATCTTATATGATAATTAATGTTCCTTGTTAATTATCAAGATTATGGACCTTTTAGATTTATTATTGTCATTTAATCATAAATGAACTACAGAGATCTACAATTCAGATCCTAAACCTGAATGATCTGTCAATAAATAAATCAAGGAACAAATGATAATATTATCAATAACATAAACTATAGAAGTAGCCATAAAATGATTGACTTCTAGGACATATCTCTAACAGTTATGATATTTAAGGAAGAAAAATGGAAAAAAGAACATAGTTAATTAGGAAAAAATTTTAGAGGCAATAGATCTTGATTGATATCAAGGATAATTTAGACATTTAGAAAATAAGTATATTTTTTTGAAATTTTAGAAAATAAGTATGTTAGTCCAAGAAAAAATTCGGTTGCCCGAAGCACCTCCCCTTATCTTGGCTTGTTAGCTAAGAGCTGTTAGTTGTGATGGAACTAACTGACGTTGAAACTTAAATACAAGAACCGCCCTCTTTTTTACAATGCTTGCATCATCTGTAGGCTTGACATCAATCAGTTTTTTTTTTATTTATTTATGTATCTTTATTTAGTTTTTTTCTTTAATTAGCCGACCCTGAGAGATTTCGCACATAATTAATAAAATTTCTTAACATTATTTTCTTCCCGGCATCATTTCCATCATTCCCTAAATGTCGCTTTTTTTTCGGCTCAACGTAATCGCTCATCCTTTCAGTTTCTGTCTTTAACCTCTTCTAGTGTGTACCCACTTTTTTCCAACCTAGTGCCTACACTTCCCTCCCTACCTCACCTCATGCGGACCCCACCATGTACAAAATCAGGACAATTACAATATATAAAGTAGGACTGTTAGTATAAAAATTAAGAAAATCAACATAAAAATCAAGACAATTAAGATATTTTACCCAAACAATCAGCATAAAAACCAGGACAATTAGCATACAAAACTAGAACAATTAGCATTTAAAACTTGGACAATTAAAATTTACCTGAACAATAATATTAATTGTATTGGAAAATAATACTAACTGTCCTGAAAAATAGAACAATTAAATATAAAATCAGGACAATTAGCATACAAAACTAGAACAAATTAGTGTACAAAACTAGCTAGGACAATTAACATTTATCCGAACAATAATATTAACTGCCATGGAAACGAAGACAATTAATTTTTACTTTGACACTTAGCATACAGAACTATGACAATTAGCATAGAGAACTAGGACAATTAGCATATAAAATAATAATAGTTGTCCTAGTTTATGAGGTGATGGGAGGGAGAAAAGGATAGGTGCCAGGAGGAAATGGGATGAGTACACGTTGGATGATATGCCAGAAACGAAAAGGATAAAAGCGCACTGGAAAAATATTTCAAAGATATAAAGAGAGAAAGCGTGTCGCCTAGAGGTTGGTGGAGATGATAAATTCTGGGGATGATCCTTATCACCCTGTATAAATGAGAAAAACCATCAATCATTAACCCAAAAGAAAGGAATAACTGAGAGGCAGGGTGTAGGCAAAAGATTTTTTAAAAATGAGTGAAATACTATGAATCTGCTTATAATATGATGTAAAATTATTTTAATGAGGGTTTTGGTGCCACCAAATACCACAACTTTACTTTTTCATTAATATTTAAAATTTTAAAATATAAATGTCCAATCTAAACCATTGATCTTCTTCTTTTTAATGAGTGATGCATTTTCATATAAACTTTATAAAATTTGAAGTTGATTTGATACTCGATCAAGAGGTTAAAGAATGAACGAATCTGATTAATTATAATACATTCATGGTTTGACCTCTGGATCAAGTATCAAATCAATTCAAAATTTTATAAAGCTTACATGGAAATGCATCGCTCATTAAAACGAAGAAGATCAACGATTTAGATTTTGAAATTTACATTTTAAAATTGGAATAATTAGTTATATGCCACTATGAAAAGTTGATAATTAGAGATATGTCATTCTTAAAATGTAAATTAGTTTAGTGGCACCAAATACTACCAAATGCCATTCTTAAAATGGTTAAAATTAGTTTTATGTCATTATTTTCGGTGAAAATTAGAGAAATGCCACTCAAATTAGAAAAATGCCACTCTAACTTTTAAAAAATGTCCAAAATACCCTCTCACTAAGAAATGACAAAGAAATTTATTGAAATGAATTAAATTTTAAAGTTCAAATTTCAAATTTTGAAATTTTAGATTTACAAATTTTTTATTTTTAAATTTTGGATTTTAAAAATTTTAAAACTTTGTACTTTCAAATTCAAAATTTTCGAAATTTTCAAAATTTCGAATTTTAAATTTTCTAATTTGAAAATTTAAATTTTCAACTTTGAGATTTTAAAATTCAAAATTTTATTTCTTTTGTTGTAGGCGTAAAATCACTTATTTAATTCATGGGGACATATTTTAAATTTTAATATTTTATAGTGGTGGCATATTTCTAATTTTATTATTTTAGAATGGCAAATTTAAAAGGGTATAATGGTCAAATTAATTATCCGGTGGCATAAATCTAATTTTATCATTTAGTTATGGCATAAAAATAATTTGTCATTTAGTGATGACATTTCTCTAATTTCTGATTTTTACAATAGCATAAACCTTAGTAACCCTTTAAAATTTTAAATATTAACAAAAAAGTAAAGTTGTGGCATTTGGTGGCATCCTAAACTTGTGGCACCAGAACTTTACTCTATTTTAATTTGTTACTTTTTAGAAGTCAAAAAAATATCATGAGTTTTTTTTTTTTTTTTTGAAGAAAAAGGGAGGCCTTTGCCATCCAATTTTTTAATAATTAAAATTAAAGGTGCATGTGGGGCTCGAACTCTTACCTCTTGGAGGCTAGCCTAGGGCTCTTACCACTGAGCTACTAGGCCACATGCGAAACATCATGAGTTTTGAAGATCAATTTTAAATTATTCAATAATATTCACATAATAAATAAATAAACATGCATGATCAAGATATTTATTTATTTATTATTATTATTATTTGGAAATGTAGTGGGTTAAACTCCATATTCCTCACTGATCCTCCACCAAGCAGTACACCGGGTATTGAATTTCAGAGAATTCTTCTTTGCACCCAAATAAATAGATGATTTTTTACCCTATTTTTGGATAAACCAAACCGTGCCTTCAAAGTTCATCACATGGTAATTGCTTTTCACTTCTAAGCAATAAAGCAAGTGACCTTCAAAGGTGAAAGAGTGGAAGAGTAGTTTGGACAGGTAATGTGCTGCATGCGTGACTTGGGTCACTTCTGCATCATTCTGATTCATACCATCCACTCAAACTGTACCAAAATATTGGTTTGGTTTAATTCTCGATCTGCGGCGCTTTCTAGCCATGCTTGGCTTTGAGGGCTGGAGTGGTGGGACCCAAAATAATATTGTACAAAACAAACGAGAGCTATGCTCGCATGAAAGATGGGAAGCCACTGGATTATTTGCTTGTATCATGTCTATCTTTTATGTTCTTTGTTGCCTTCTTGTTTTATATGCTTAGTTTACTTTTGCTACTCCATTTTGCAAAAACTTTCGGGGTGTGATAACGGGTCCAGGGTACTGGAATCCCATCTCTTTTATTGTTGTCCTAGTATGGGAGGATGGGCACAAGGGTACTTTATATTGTTATGTAATAAAATGTAATGCAAACTCTTGCTTTCTGTTCAATGGAAAGTGGTAGAGATTTCTCCCTACTTGTTTCAAAAAAATAAACGAGAGCTATGCTGAGTTGTTTTCTCACATGTCATGGACTCATCATGGTCCTTGGTACATACTCCCTGTTTGGATAAGAATTAAGAAAAAGAATAGCTTCTTTAATTTGTTTCTCTCTTACCAATTTGGCTAATGAAGTGCCTAAGAAATTATGCCTTTATTCAGAACAACCATCAATGCGTTTTGTTTTATTCCCCCTTTCTCTTACCAATTTTTTAGCATCGCATTAAAAAATTCATATTTATTGATATGATAATAATTCTATTAATATTGATACATAACTTAATATTTGATTCTTTTCAGTTATTTCAGCAACTTCATTGAAATTTTTTGCGAATCAAATATGAACTAAAAAGAGACGTACTCAGCATTTTTTGTTTTGGCAGTTAATTATAGTCACTCATTTGGTGTCACATTTGTGTCTCTTTGAGTAGAGGCGAGGTATGTTATCGCGTAATTATTCCATCGCTTACAATTAACGCATGGAAGATAGTTTATCTTTATCATAACATAATTGTCTAAATTCTTATTTGTCTAATTTTTTATATTAAAAAACAGCATAAAAGTTCCTCGTGTTAAAGGTTCCACAAAATTATGCATAATATATTTTGTGTCCATACCCATGTGTGATCATATGCTTTCAGCTTTTTTATATGTGCACCATACAAGCTGGCTCAATTGTACATATGCAGTTATCATTGCATGAAGTCAAGGGTCAAAACATGAGATATTTTGCTCTAGAAAAAAAGAAAAATTGAGGAAAATTATGTGACCAGCTTGACACTGCTTATTATCAATGGAGCCGTTTAAAAAAAGATGCACTCTTCACCACGGTTGCCAATTCATATACCAAGTTTCCAAGACTACAAGCCTGACGAGCAGGTAAAAGATGCACTCTTCGTGAATGCTTGGAGACAACCTAGAGATTAAAATTAAATTTGTAGTATCTACCAGATGGGAATTAGGACAAAGGCCATATATATTCTGATTCAAGAAAAATAATTAAAATTTGTTTTTCACTGCAACGATTTCACTCAAAAACCAATTTTTATATTTTTATAGTGGCATAAAACTCATTTTTATTAGTTTGTAGTGGCATGAAAGTAATTTGTCATTTAGTGATGACATTTTCTAATTTTAAATTTTTGTAATGACATATTTAAAAGGTAAAATTATCATATCAATAAGTCAATGGCATAAAATGAGCAAAGTTCCGGTGCCACACTTTTTTGGTGCCACAAATGCCACACTTTACTTTTTTATTTTAAAATTAAAAAATTTTAAATATAATCTTTCGATCCGAACTGTTGATTTTGTTTATTTTAACAATGGATGTGTTGTCCTAAAATTTCATAATTTTTAAAGTTTATTTGATACTTGATCAAGATGTTGAAAAATGGACATATTAGAATTAATCTATTTTAGTTATTTTGATTCGTTCATTTTTTATCTTTTGATCAAGCATCAAATGAACTTAAAAAAAATTATAAAATTTTATGACAACGCATCACTCGTTAAAATGAACAAGATCAACGGTTTGGATCGGATGATTACATTTTAAATTTTAAAATTTAAAATAAAAAAGTAAAGTGTGGCATTTGTGGCACCAAAAAAGTATGATACCGGAACCTTGCTCAAAACAAATATTTACTATTTTGTAGTGACATAAAAACAATTTGTCGTTTATTGATGACATTAATTTTCTAATTTCAATTTTTCACATTGGCATAAATCTAATTAGCCATTAATGATAATATTTTATTCATTCTCTCCTCTCTTGTTCGTCTAATTCCATCCTTTTTTTCTTTTTCCAGGAATTGCAATTAGGCAGCAAATGAGTTGTTCGAGTAATTCCTTTCTCGTTTGGTTTGCCTTATTCGCGGTTGTTCACGAACAGGTTATTCCCCAACCCAACCCAACCACATCTTTAGACTTTGTTTGGATGCGCTTCTTCTGAAATAATGCATGTGTTCTTTCCGAATTGAAGTCTGACCCAAAAAAATTCAAAAAAGGTGAGGCAAATTTTTATTCCTAGATTAGAATTGTGAACACAACCTTAAATTCACAAACTTCGTATGTGTGTGCTCCTATTACGTTGTTGTATATTATTTAAGAATTAATACTTACTCTTTGAGTCTTTATTTCCTAAATAATCTCTTATAATAATGATTGACAAATTCGCTAGGTTCAATTTTGGACCACTTAATCTAGTATTAAATAAATCTAGAAAATCATAAATTCTATGATAATAAATTTTCGTGAAATTAAAGAAGATCAACGATTTAGATTTAATATATCAATTTTAGATTTTGAAATATTCATAAAAAAATAAAATTGTTGTATTTCTAGGGAAAAAAAAACTATAGTTGTATCGGAACTCTCCTCCTAATAATAAGTGGAGAATGTTCACAAGTCGTAGCATGTCGCTCTTTATGTTGGAAAAGTTAAATCTAGCATAGTATCATGAATTATTAATGCTGTACTAATACACATCATTTGAAAACTGAAGAAAAATACACATGAAGCAATTTTTGAAGTAACAATCAATCATAGTCTGCTTAGGTGTAAATATTCAATTTCAGCTGTTATTGCGGGCCCTTTGTTAGCTGGAGTTAATGCCTATTTTATGTATCCGAAGCAATCAAGAACAAAAAATGCTTGGACTTTATCCCTTTCCGGTTGGTTGATCTTCTGTACCAATATTACGTAGTAGAGCTATACTTGTGTAGGCTCGAATCTTAACATGCAGAGTTTTAACAATGCAATTCTGTGAGGATCACTTATCTAAAGAAAATGCACTATATTTGCTTTCACGTTTAACGCATATATACTATGTTTTTTTAAAGAGGTAGACTTGGGCAAATCGGAAATTGGACTTTCAGCTAGCATTATTAATATTATAGTCAGAGTCAAAAACACAACATGCAATCATGCATTCCCAAACAAATGGAACTGGTAAATACTGAATACATGTCTTTTTAAAATGCCAAAAAAGCTGCTAAAATCGGAAGAATGGTCTCAAAATAAAGTCAGCCTTTTGGTACACTTCTCGGGTAGGAAAAAAACGATAATTTATGAATAAAAATCAAAGAAAGTGAGAAGTACATTATTAGATGTTCTTATTTTTTTCATTAATAAAAAGTTCTTACAACCAAAAAGATCAAAAATATAGTATTATCGATCGGAATGTTATCAAAAGCCACATGTATATTGTATTACATATGATAGAACTGAAACTACAGAAATAATTCATGCGCTTATCATAAGAAGAAAAAGCAAATTTGAAGCCTAAAAATTACAATTACAATGTTACATTCACTTCACTCATGTAGAAACCTGCAGAAACCAAAATCGCACCAAATATCAAATTTTTGATCCAGCAATATAGTCTTTTAGTTTTCCAGAACTTTCTCAATCCCGGGCAAAAGTCCAAAAACGTGCCAGGCTACCGGCTCACCTCTATGTCTATAATAAATTAATGTACAATATAGTTTTAAAACAATTTCCGAAGTACGTATGGCAGGACACTAGGACCCTAGAAAAGCGTGCAATACTTTGGATATACATACCCTACAATTTCTTGACACGTTGCCTTACAACTTAAATTTTTAACACAACTTCCTAAAATGGTTAGACCCTTGAAGCCAGCGCGACACTAGTATAGTAGTATGTCTACACTTTCATGACACGTTGACATAATAATTAATTATCATATGTAATATCTTGACTGAAAGTTTTTCATGAACTAATTAAGAAACCTAAAACATGCCTACAAAATTGTTCTCTTCGGTAATTATTTCACATTACTAATCGTTAATGTTATCAATAGTTTTGTATAAATTTATTTTAGGACTACCATATTTTATTTTATTTTCTGAGCTAGACCTAGTATGTTCTGACGAGTTGCGTATAATTCAATCACATATTCTAAGTAAATCAGAAGTTTTTACACACAGACCATGATTTTCACGTGTATTTACTAAATAAATTCTAGTATAACTCGGAAATATATTAACCAATAACTACAAAAGTGTCATACATATATCATATGTGTGTTATTCTTCGCCTAATCACATTATTGCTCCCCATCAATACAAAATAAATATATCCTTATCTATTGTATTTGAATATGAAAAAACTTCATACTAACCGGTACCCGTAACATTCTCTGTCAACCGTTAGGCCACTATATAAGAGAAGTTCACAGGCTCCTTGATCACCCAAACCATTTCCTTTTGTGAGAGAGAGGAAAACAAAAAAAAAGGCAAAAAAGAGAGAGAGAAAAAAAAATGGAGTCCAAGGAGGAGGATGTGAAGCTTGGCGCAAACAAGTTCTCTGAGAGACAGCCGATTGGCACTGCGGCGCAAAGCCAAGACAAAGACTACAAAGAACCGCCTCCCGCTCCACTCTTTGAGCCGGGTGAGCTCAAATCATGGTCTTTCTACCGTGCCGGCATTGCCGAGTTTGTTGCCACGTTTCTATTCTTGTACATTACAGTTCTGACAGTTATGGGTGTAAGCAAGTCTTCCAGCAAGTGCACAACGGTCGGGATTCAAGGGATTGCATGGGCCTTTGGTGGCATGATCTTCGCTCTCGTCTATTGCACCGCCGGCATCTCTGGTTAGTCAATATCTCTGGTACTCTTTTTTTAATTTGTAATTTTCAATGTTTTTTCATCTTGTGCATTTGAGTACTTAAGGAGAAGATTTTGTAAAGTTCTCATGTAAATTTAATTTGAGCTACCAAACTAGAAACTTGTGTGGAAAGATGCTGGAGTAGGGTTCTTTTTATTTGATTGAATATTTGCATTGAAATTTTATCAAGAGAATTGGAAAGCTGAAGAAGATTAGAGCGGACACACACAATCAAGGAGAACAAACCGGTTTTTAATTATTAATTACCATAAGAACAAAAGGCGAAGCAAGATTAGATTCATAATTTTATTTAAATTATTATTCAAGGAAAGATGCAAACAAAAAAAAAAGATCTTACACTTTTTTCCTTTTAATTGTCTATTACCATTGGGTGATTTTGTTTGTTTTGTTGTATTATAATTTATATTATTGAAAGATACCCAAAACTGTTGATTTAGCTATTCTTTTTGGGTCTGCAGCAAAAGCACAAGATAAATTAGACAGAGACTCTTTTAACTTTTAAACTTTATTTTCACCTTTAGTAATGCTTTTGTCCTGAAAAGAATAGCCTCTCACTCGAACATCAGTATTATAAAATGATTCCTTAGAAGTCAAGCAGTAACCAAAACGAATGGCTATTCTAGAAGAAACAATTTCCATCTCCACAACAAAAAGAGTCCCCTTTTTAATTAACATACAAAGCTTCAAATTAAGCCTAACCAACTACCAGTAAACGTGCTAACCATTTAACACTTATTCAGAAGCACAGAACATGTTGGTAACTTAATTCCTCAAAAGCACGACGCTTCCATTATCTTGTTGTGCAATATTTAAAGAATTTTCCTAACTAAATTCCTCAAAGAACAATACTTATTTTTTACAGAGCATTTATTTCAGAAATGGATATATATATATATATATATTTTTTTTTTACTAGACCAAGAGCTGGTTCTCTTCAGAAATGGATTTTAAATTTTTAATAGACATCACCCAAACTATTTCAAAAGAAAAGCCCAGTTGGAGACAATAATTGCTAAAATTCTGCTCTAGTAGCTATTATGCGCACCAAATGTTATTTCTGAATTTAGTTTGTGAAAATGAAAAATAACCCGACCTCCTATTTTTCATGGCAGGTGGTCACATCAACCCGGCAGTGACTTTCGGTCTATTCCTGGCACGCAAGCTCTCCTTGACAAGGGCTCTCTTTTACATTGTGATGCAGTGCCTCGGAGCAATCTGTGGTGCTGGTGTTGTTAAGGGTTTCCAACAGGGATTGTACCAGGCCAATGGTGGCGGGGCGAATGTTGTTGCCCCTGGATACACCAAGGGAGATGGCCTTGGCGCTGAGATTATCGGAACATTCATCCTTGTTTACACCGTATTTTCTGCCACCGACGCCAAGAGGAATGCCAGAGACTCTCATGTCCCAGTAAGTAGCGTCACTGGTTGCTAAACTCTTATTCCTTAATGTGAAGTTGAAGCATAGATATTAACAATTTTAATTAAACTAATTCTAACAATCATAGTTAGGAAGTTATTACATCAGCAAACAGTATACTATACAGTTAAGTTTAAGTTTGGTACTATTCAGAAGTATTCTGCTTAAGCTGCAATTGCCATGCAACATTTAAAAAAAAAATATGTCCTTTTTTAATTAGTATATGACCTGATCTAAAAAATTTAAGTACCAAACTGAAGTTTTTAATTTACTGGCAGGTGTAACTATCCTAACTGGTTTGCCAGTGTGACATATAACATTACATTCTTTAAATGCCTCTGGAAATTTGATCATTAGAATAAATATCTACTCTATAAATTCACAATCAACGCTAGCTTGTTTCTTAAATCTTTTGCAAGTAACTGTTTTTAGTGTAGCTGAAAATGTAACTTACAACAGTTCCCTTTATTTTTATTGTCACAATAACAGATCCTAGCACCATTGCCAATTGGGTTCGCTGTGTTTTTGGTTCACTTGGCCACAATCCCAATTACTGGAACTGGCATCAACCCAGCTAGGAGTCTTGGTGCTGCCATCATCTACAACAGGGACCATGCCTGGGATGACCATGTTAGTATCCCTCTCTTCTTTATTTTGTACTCACTACATTTATTAACAAATTGTTTGGATCGCATTCCAACATATTTCACTAATTTTGATTAAGGGTGTTTCATGAGAATTTACAATACAACTGCAAGAAATATTTCACTAGTTGCTTATATAAATAGAACTGAATATTAATAAAGAAAACTTGATGTTAACTCGTTTGTAATATTCCCCAGAATATTTGTATCAGTATCCTTATTGTGTTAGTATTAATATTTGATCTATTGATCTTATCCTGAACCTTTAGTTAGAATCCATAGTAATGGAAATTACTGGCCTAAGAAATTTCCATGTGGTAAAAAGAAGTAAAATACCACTATTGTCCTTGTATTGATTGGCCTGAGCCTATTGGCCACTATTGACTAGAAACACTACCTATATTGCCAACTTGACATGTTTAGATGCACAGTACCTGTACCACAACAATGGTTGCACAACGGTTTTTTTTTTTTTTTTTTTTTTTTTTGAAATCGCTGTTACGTTCTCTCTTTTCTCTCTCTTAATAATTGGAGGGTTTTTGTCTTGTTTTGTGGTTTTTTATTTACAGTGGATTTTCTGGGTGGGACCCTTCATTGGTGCTGCACTTGCTGCTCTCTACCACCAGGTGGTGATCAGAGCCATCCCCTTCAAGAGCAAATCCTAAATTATTACATTATTAGAATGAAGAAATTGTGGCTTGACTGGATTTCCATGTCAATTTCTTTGTATCTATTTCTAGTGATGGTTGAACTTTCTTCTCTTTTTATTGTTAATTTATTATTATTATGTTGAGTCCAGAACTCTCTTGTTATTTCAATGTAAATTAAGTACTTTAATGGTCACGTTGTCTTGATTGCATTAGAGTTGGTGAACATCCAATGTTTTTAATACCGTACCGGCCATCAAACCGGCGAAGTAAAGGGTATGGGGTTTTACCGGTTTACCGGTTGTACCGGTTTACCGGTTGTACCGGTTTTGAAAACCGGATGATATTTAAAATTTGATAATAAATAAGTTCCTCACCCATATACATTTTATAAATAAAAAATAAAATTTTAACATAAAAATGTATACATATATGAATTTTTTTCCCAATTATTTTCATAAATTTTATATGTAATAGTTTATGATTAATTGCAACGCATGTGTTTATCTGTTAAAAAAAAAGTGCTGGTCTAATTTATAAAAAAGAGGGTTAAATTTGTAAAAGAGAAGGGCCAACTTTACATAAAAATTGCATTGGGAGAGATGAAGAAAGATTCTGGGATGTGAAAATGTGAATACCTCGGAACCAATGCATTTCTCTCTCTCTTATTTCCAATTAAAGTGTGAAAGAAGGAAAAATCGGTCACAGCCGATACAATAATTTTCCGAAATTTCCGGTTTTTGACCAGTTTTTCCCGGTTCAAGACCAGAGGGTTTTATGAGCCTTTTCCTACCGGATCTTCACCCGGTACCCGATTTTATCGAAAATTTCTGGTAACCGGTAGGGTATTCAAAACAGTGTGAACATCTTGGCATCTTCGCTTCTTTTCTTTAATCATTTGATAATGCTTTAGTAAAATAAAATTTACAAACTTTGAATAAAAAATATATTATTTTTGATATTATAAACGAACGACGTGCCAGACCAAAAAAAAAAAAAAAAACAAGTACGCCTGTATTACGCATACAACCCAAAAAAAAAGCGGAAATTTACCAAACCTTTTTTTTCCTTTTCCGTTTACGGAAACTTTGCAACAATTTGATAGCCGTTGTGAAAGAAGGAAACGGATAGAAAAGGGTAGGTGAGGTAGGTCCGTTAATGGGGGGTGACCAGGGAGGGACAATGCTGAGAGGCAGGACAGCAAAGATGAATTCATATGCGGGGACCTGAACCAGCCCCACCTCATGATGCTGTTCATCCTCATGCCACATGGGTTGCTTCATTGTTTCGTTCTTTTATCACTACCTCCCTTTTTTTTTTATCTCGCTTTGGGTCCCCTCGTAAGCCCACAGATTTGTTGATGAAGGTCTTACCCTTTCCAGCTAGGCAGCTAGTGATGGAGAATGAATGGTATAAGAGTTGGATTTGGATGAAATTCAGATCCGATCTGTTGTTTGAAGTTTCAGTTCATTCTTGTCATGTGTTGCTAATATTCTTGTGTCTCCAAAATTCAAATTCATCCGACCTTCCTCTTGACGTCATTTCAAATCTGATATGATTTATAAATTTGAAACAAATTAAAATGTTTAATAAAATTTTTAAATCTATATAAATATACAACGACATTAACCTAATCTAAAAACTAAATATGTGAGAAAGAAATATTTACACTTTCATTGTAATAATATTCGACCATTATATTATTAGGTCGAAACGAATAGATAAGGTCACCCTAACCTTGAGTCTCACTCTTCTTGACGCCCACAGACCCACTGTCAGAAAAGTAGAAAACCTTGAGGTTCAATCCAGCGCGACCTGACTCATTCAAACATCCTTACCGAATCAAGCTAGCTGTCGGTTTACGTGGGCCTGATGAACTTGCGTGATCCCATGCTTTGGTCCAGCATCAATTACTTCAAAATTTCGTAATAAAATTTGGGCATTCGAAAGTCTATTACTCTACTAGATCGTGATTTTGATTTGCACTTGTCCCCTGTTTGTCGCCAATCCATTCTCGGGCATTAGATTATCACTTTTCCACCTCCCCCACGCATTCCAAGTTTAACTATAACAAATGCTCCTATTTCAGTACAATTGTATAAATGATAAATTATTTCCACCCTGCTTCATTGAGTGTAGCTCATCACTAACCCACAAGATAGAGATTATGATACCAATATGCAAGAGGGGAAAAATGATAAAAAAAAAAAAAAAACTAATAATCAAGTAGTAAAGAGATGGCGCAGTGCCAATCTCTAAAGCCATAGATGGTCATAAGATCATACCAGAATTTCAAGACATGAAGCCACAATTTCTTCTCTTTCAAAGTACTTTTCCTTTTGAAAATATAAACTACATTTTTAATTTAAATATTCAGAACATCCTATGATTCACCTGGAGTTGTTTCAGGAGTAAGATTAGAGTAACAAAAGGTTAAATACAGCTGACTTACAACGACATTAGCTTCTAATATTAGAAGAGATAACATTTAACCTCAGAGGTCAGGCAATCCCTCACTTTTTCTTTCCGATGCAAATTCTAGACCCCGTTCAGAATTTGCCTTCTGTACAACTACAAACGATTCAGACCCTTCAAGAAAGAAAAGGAAAAACAAAAAAGAAAGTAAAAAGGAAAAGAAAGAGGTATTGGAGGTCTAAATCTTCTTAGTTTGGGGTCTGGTCTTGCGCAATGAAGAATACAATACATCCTTTTATCTTGTTAGTATTCACCTATCAATGAAGAAGAAATAAAATCAGACAATATTAACAGGAATTTCATGTAGGAAAAAAAAAACGATAACATTAGATAAGAAAAAAGTACCAATGAACTAGACGCCAGCAATCGCCCTCCAATGCAAAGGTGCATCCAACATTAAAACAATTTCTTTTTCATGCTATTTTTTCTTTTTTTTTTTAAATTAGTTACAAAGTAAATCAACTCCACAGGCTGTCACTGTTACCTCAGTAGCCCCTTGCTGTGTTACCAGGTCTGAGGTCTAGTGATGGGTTCAACTTCATCCGGCGAGAGCCGTTATCAGCATGCGACTGGCTGTCATATGGATCCCGCAAACTTCCATGGCCCAATTTACCAAAATGGGGGCTAAGCATATCTGATTCAGATATGATCCTCTCACGAAATGCTGCTGGAGAGCACTGTTGGCCTCTAATAGAAGGTACCGAGCCATCATTTGTCAAGTAATATGAAGATGAATGGTTTAGGCTGCTGAAAGGGATAGCCCCAGTCCCACCCGTCAGAGGGGTGGAGGCTCCAGATGTTGTTCTAGGGCTTGATATAGGTGATGGCGTCATGTGCCCATTATGAGGTGATCTTGACCTCAGCAGTGGGCTTCGGGTTGGTGAGACAGGGCAAGATATGTTGTTCCGTAGATGGATATCACTGCCAAGAAACAGAAATATATTGTCAAAAGAAATTGAGAAAGGCAAACTTGATATTTTTATTGAGAAAACCAGCCTTAATCTTGACAAAAAAAAAATCATGTCACGATTACAAAGTACACTGTTGCCTATCAAAGTCAACTATAATCAATCCCAAAATTCAGATAAGATAGGAAAGATAGAAATTCTCTTTACTTCCGCATATCATCACATGCTTCTATCCAAAAGCATGGGATTAGCCAGTTTCTAAGGTAACATTATAATTGTTCTTATTACCACAATGAAACAAGACCAACAACGTCTGTACTCAAGTTGTAAAAGAACCTAATCTCATGAAGCAAAAAGCATTAAGTCACAATACCTGGAAATGGAAGTAAGTTTCGCACCTCGCCTCTGTTGAATTGTCTGTCCTTCGGTGCCTAAAGAAGAGAGATGTCTTAAGTGACTGCCTCCCTGACAAGGTTGAAGAAGACACCATTAGAAATATTCCTGATTGATGGGAAAAGCATAAATAAGTAAATAACTAATTTGAAATATTCATTTCAACAGAACACACCTTTGTAACAGACATGCTCGGAGCAATGGCTATGCGGTCTACCAAAGGATCAGATATGGCGTTAAACTTCTCCAGCGGGGTAGCAGCTTTAATGAATGGGTGCTGGAGAAGCTCAGCTGCTGTCGGGCGCTTGGTTGGGTCTCTCTGCAAACATTGCATTATGAAGTCTTTACCCTCTTCAGAGAGGTTTTCTGGTATTGCTGGAAGCTCTTTGCTGTTTCCAATCTTAAACACAGCTGCAATCTGTTCCAAAAGATATATGGAAAAAAAAGGAAACACATAAAACACAATGGAGAAGATTACTTGATACTTCCAGAAAGCTAGGGGTATAAAAATTGTTACACCTACACCTATTTCTGAGGAATATTTCTGATGCTCAAATAAAAGTTGTCGATCTAGTTCATGTAGGAACTAATTGGAACTTCTACCAGGAATTTGGCGAAGGCATCAGTTGGGGAGGACAATGAAGGCAGTCCAAAAACAGTTGATACGGTTATTTGAGAATAAGGCTGTTATTATCGGTGCAATACTAACAGTAGTTCAGATTATGCACTGGTAAGGAAAGACTGATATTACCAATGCTAGAATTTTTAAGTACAAAACGGCCCATATAGTTATTTTGAGAAATAATAAGAAGAAAGGCCAAAGCAATTTATAATGTCAATACTGACCCCCTCATACTGGCTCCATGGTGGCTTTGAGGTGGCCATCTCAAGAACAGTGCATCCTAAGCTCCAAATATCGACAGCAAGATTACAACCATTTGAATTTTTTATAACCTATACAAACCATTCAACATAAAAGGGACAAAGGAAAAAGAAAAATGAGCATAAATAATTGATTAAAACCCATATTATAAAATTAGTAAAAAGTCAAGAGGCACAGTTCCAGTAATACGCATTTGTTTCATTTATTTCATTGAAACTAAGAAAAGTATTTGTGGATAAAAAGGGCATGTAGAACTTGATATACAAACACACAAAAAGGTATGGTGTCTTTCGAGCAAGCCATAATTGCCGCCAAAAATGCTTATAAAATATTACCTCAGGAGCCATCCAATAGGGGCTGCCCTTGAATGAAAAAGGGCATGATTGCCCAGATATCTGGAAATAAGAGTAGAATTTATAAGACATCCAAACATGATAATCTCAATTAATCTATAAAATGCAGCTAAATAAGATGCAAATATAAATTAGCTACTATTCATATCAGCTTCAAAAATTAGAACTAGAACCTTGCTTTTTAGTCTGTCTTCAGTGTTTATGTTGGTATCTTCAAATACAAATAGAACTTAACATAGCTTTCCTTATTGCTTTATCACATTTCCATTTCAATTATATGACTTACATGTTTAGCCATCCCAAAATCTGCCAGCTTGACCCGGCCATTAGGATCCACGAGTATATTTGCACCTTTGATATCCCTGTGAATTTCAAAAATGCATTATTAGTAAATCCTTTTAGCAAATACATACATAAAGTGAACTGCATGATCAAAGAACAGGTGAAAACAGAAATGTTGGATGTTAATACCTATGCACTGTGTTTTTTGCATGCAAATAAGTCAAACCCGAAAGGATCTGTTGGGTATAACTACGAATAGCTGGTTCTCCAAACTGTCCATATTCTCGTAAAAGTTTATGTATAGAACCACCAGAAACATACTCCAAGTATATATACAGTTTATCCTCAACCTGCACACAGGAAAAGAAAAAAATTGAATTCACTAAAGAAGAACAGAGCATGTCATGGCTGAAGCCCTTATCAAATGAAAAAGATGTTTTATTACCGTCTCGGATCCATAGTACTGTACTATATTTGGATGACGCAACTTGCTTAAAAGATATATTTCCTGTCCCAAAAATATCCAATCAAATAAATAGTGAGCATAAATTTACAATTTCATAGATAGTACTTCTATTGTAAAAAAGAATCATTATATTTAGATTTTATAGTGTTAAAATAATTTTTACCTGGCTCAATTGTTTTTGACTCTCTTTTGACTTAGGATCGTCAGAGAAAATGGTCACTTCTTTCATAGCACACATCTCACCACTATCACTGATCTCAACAAAAAGTACAAAAAAGGAAAATTGATACTCAAGTGAGAAATCAAGAAAACGAGAACTAATCATACCCAAGTTACAAAGTTACAATCCAGTGGTGCAAGAAGCATATACTGATATAAATTACATGATATAGTTGGTGTGTTACAATTGAATTTTGTCCATTGGGAATTTTTAATTCTTCTCGCCAGATTATTTTTTTCATATTCATCTATTGCAGAAAACAAAATGTGAAATGTGGATCAAAAAACAGATGCAAAAGCATAGATAGACAAATCAAATATATACCTATTAAATCCAACATACACATGGCCGAAGGTGCCCCGACCAAGAAGCTTCCCCTTCTTCCAACGGTACCCAGGGCTCGGAGGGTTCTCAGTCCTCCCAGGGCTCTTGGGTATGGTTAGTGGGCTATTAGCCATAGAATTATTCGGTGAAAACGGTGAACTATTACAGATAGTTATAGGCGGAGGAAGAGGCAGCTTATGCGTCTGTTTCTTTGCCTCGTCAAGCCTACCATTTGTAGGTGACTCAGGAGCCATCCCCCCAGCCCGTGGATGCAGTGGAGAGACACTGCCACTATGTATCCTACTGCTAGGTCCACTTGTCATTCTTGGGCTAGGTAGAGGTGAGCACTCAGGGCTACCCCGGCTAGGTTGTTGCCATAATAACTGACCTAGCATGTCCCCTCCAACTGAGTTATGTCCAGAAGTTTGACCTGAGCCAGGACTGGAGCACTGACCTGACCCAAGGAAGGTCACTTCATGTGCATGAGGCTTCACAGCCCAGAAGGCTGAGGTAGGGATCTGATCAGGGCAGATTCTGCGGGGACTTCTAGATGGGCTCGACATCAGGCTGTTTGGGGCACTCTCCAGTGTGCTTGCATGTCGGGTGTTGTGTGGCCCAATCTGAAAGTGGTCCATGGGTGCCCCACATTTAGGTGATGTTGAAAGGTTGCGATTTGCAAGGGATATGTTTGCTGGCCTTGATTGCTCCCGGGAGTGCTTTTGAGGGATGCTAGGAGGAACATCTCTATGCACAGTACTGTACAGATAAAAGCAGATGAAATTTCTAAATAAAGCCAATGCTCATCTCATTGAGCTTTGTAATAGAGAAAAAGCTAGTCTAGCGTGGTACCCAGCAAACTACATATATGTAAACTCTTACAACTGTACCAATACTTAGGTAGCATTACTGGTTGGTTGCCGATACAAAACTAACATACAATAAAATTCACAACTCCACAAGGATTATTTTATCTTAATTTTGTGTCTGTGCTTCAAAGAGGTTTTCTTGTACATTTCATCACTGATTCCCCACAGAGATTTGCATGTTGTTCCATTTAGAGGTACAACAACAACAACATTCGTTTTGCGCTATCATACAATGGCAGGAATTTAGAAGCAAATTTATTGCTATGTTTGCACTCAGTATGTCCAGGAGCTAGCAACATTTCTACATAAGCCAGCATTATAGCAATGAGCTAGATGCAGCACCAAAAAGTGTTTATATATATATATATATATATATATATATATATTCTAACATGAACGCAAAACAAAAAAAAAATATACGAACAATTTTTCCTTTCTTTCTTTCTTTTTCCTACATAATTCAAGGGGACCACTATTTCAGTGAATTTCTTGAGTCATACCTTGCATGATTCATTCTAACAGGCCGATGTCCAATCTCAACATCAGTGCCAGCAGGGCTGTGGAGCTGGGATCCACCACCTGGATCATCACTATCCCCTGAACAATTGCTAGAGTTGGATGCCGGGGTAGGAAAATCAGTTCCACAGGCTTCATTTGTCTCAGGCTTCTTTAAAAGACAGTTGGCATGCGGGGGAAGCGGCAACATAAGCTGACGTTTTCCACGCTTCTCCAATAACGGCCGTGAAATGCCGACCTCTGACGCGGTTCGAGTAACTCCAGGGCGGTGTGGCAGAGGGAGTGGCTGTGGCCGGTCTGAGAAACTTTGGCATCTTGAGACATTCTTCGACGGCGAGGTTGTGCGTGATTCGGCCCTGGATTGAGACCCCTTTGCAGATACTATGTTATTGCTTTTTCTCCTGTTCCCCTTTGATTCAGTAGAACTCTTTTGGTCACCCGAGCTAATGAACCGGTGCAATGTATCAATGAGGTTTTCCTTAGTTCTTTTCTTTGCGTCTTTTGAAGAGGACTTGCCCCACCATGGTGGCATCTCGTTGTACAACAGATTAAACTTAGTCAATCAAATGCAGAATCTCAAGTGTCCAGAAGGTTAGCAAAAGATCTCAAACTAAGTCAGTCTCTACATTAGAAAATCATCCAGGAAGGCAACTACTGAACAAGTTGACTAAGCTGAACAAAGCAGTAGGGGAGTACTATTGCCCTTGAAACCTGAAACAAAAGCATGCACAGCAGCTGGGTAAATTGTATACAATTAACCTCCTTTTTTGAAGCACAGGTAAACATTTTAAAGTAAGAAAGTCATATTCGAAGATTCTGCATGCAGCTATTTCTTTTACTTCTTTTCTTAATTTGTTTGTGAGAAAACTGGGCAGATTGACACTTGTACCAGGAATATGTTAAGTTAGGTAGGAAAATAATGTAAACAGAGAGGAAAAATTTTTCATGACAATTCTAGTGGACTTTGGGCCTTTCAAGTTTTATACCGGACCTAGGAACCTCGACAGTGTCCATCCAGAGACAGAAGTAACAAAACGACAAAATTGATACTTTGATAGTTATTACTATAGTTATGAATTTTTTCGTCGTTAGCTATAACACAGAACAGCTCTAACAAAAAGCAATCAGTATCTAATCGCTGCTCTCATGTCAGTTACGTGACAGTGGGCTGGCGACGGTTATATCACATTAGCCTAACACGTGTCAAACTGTGATTTAACATGTAGTTACCTAACATGTTTTCTGGTGTTTAACGTAAAATAGCAGGTGAACTTGTAATAATAGCAAAAAATCTTCAATAAAAAGAAAATAGTACTAAAGAAATTAAACAATAGCTAATTATTAATTTATGATATAAATAACTTGGCATACAATACTTTTAACAGTTGTTGAAAGTTCATAATGAGTGAATCAATTTTTAGATTTTAAATAGTACAAAAAACAGGAACAAGCTCTAGCGGTTGACCACTTTCTCACCTAATTGACAAAGTTTCACGTACTAATTATAGCCATTTCCATAAAAGAAGGTCAATCGCATTATTCTTTCTTTTCATGGTCCCTATCAAAATTAGTTTTAAATGCTACCTAATAAGAGTAATTTTAATACATAGACATAGCAAGAAGTCAATAACTTCTATTAACATTAGTAGATCAATCCAGTAAAACCCGGATGTCATTGTCAATTGAGTTTACTTCCTCTAGCAATCTTTGACACCCTATTTGCATACCTAATATTTGTGTCCATGTGTGACTCACTGACTCACAGATACAGATATTTCATTATGCATATTCATTTCGAATTGGCCAGTCCTGGAACCCAAAGCTTTTATCCATTAAGAAATCATCCAAGAATTATAACTACTTTTAAATAAGCCCTTAAAACAGAAAATAAACTATAAACAAACACGGTAGAAATAGATTAAATTATGGCATCCCTATTAGATCTCATCACGTTAAAAGTCTACAGATCTAAAGTAACTTCAAGTAAGAAGCTTTAGTTGGCCGAACATAAAATTGACAAGGAAAAATACTGATTTAATATTCACACTAGCAAAAAAAAAAAAAAAAAGTCAAATTAAACTAATTTAAAACAAGACAATAATACCAAAGGCAACAGATACAACTTACCTCCAGCTGAAAACAGATCAAGTCCCCCTTAGTCCCCCAAAAAGAACCAAATCTGGCGAACTGTAAAAACCTCGGAATGTTAATTGAACACTAGATTGCACGGAACTGTCCGTACGGATCCAATGAGCAGTTGCACGACCTCGATCTAGCTCTAGGAAAGGGAGACTTGGAGAGACTAAACCCTAGAGAGAGAGAAAGGTGCAAGGAGACGAAGGCGCAGGGGTTAACGCTAGCGAGAAATTCCAAAGAGAGATTGAAAAAAGAGAGAAAGAGAGGCGAAAAAGAGGAGAAAAAAGGGTTTGCAAGAAAGAACCAGAGAGAGCAAGAGAGAGAGGGTGGGGTGGGGTGGGGTGGGGTGAGTGTCCTGAGTGAGGGAGTAGAGATCTTCTATGGCGAGAAAATGTGTCAAAGAATCTGTGTTGTGAACAGAGATCGTCCATTGGGTGCCGCGGTGGATCCCACAAGAGAGCACGAGAAAGGATAAGCTCTTGGCCCTGTCTGGAGTGTGTCCGTACGCTGTGTACCTTTTTTCATAATTAAACTAGTGTTTTTGTCCTAAAAAGCAGAATTTTGCGCCATAAATTGCTGGAAATTTTGTTTTCATACTCGTGATATCAACAGTGATTTGTTTGGAATAGCTTTTCAAAAATTTTGCATTACGATTTTAGGTTTATTTGTTTAGACATTTTGAGTGGTAATCTTCATTTGCATTCAAAAATAACGATAGAAATTCCTACTCCCGGTATACGCACGAATTCAAGAGTGTATCACCTAGGGTGTGTTTGGATAGGTCGGGAATAGAGAATAGGAATAAGAAATTTCGGTTTGCGTGCTTATTCTTATTCTTGTGCAAAACAAACGGTATAAGAATAAAGAATATGGGCCCTTATTCCTATACTAACAAAACCATGGTATAAGAATAAGGAATATGGACAAGCACGCAAATCGAAATTCCTTATTCTTATACCCTATTCACGGCTTATTTCGTTGCATCCAAACACACCCCTAGTGTTTTACCAAAAATCCGGCGGGTCAGACTCGACCCGCGTTAAATCTACCTCATGGACTGAACCGTCCTAGACCGACCATGGACTGCGAAAGACTGAAGGAGTAGACCGAGGAGGGTTTATCAAGAGTTTGGGCCACCCTTCCAGAGAAAACACGCGTTAATCCGCCCCGAGTTAACCTGTGGACCGGACCACCTCGGACTGTGAATCCATGCTAAACCCGTCCTAAACCCTGCTAGAACGCGCAAATCAAAGTAAAGAAAATACTAATAAAAGAAAAAAAATTAAAAAAATAGCAAAAGAAAAAAAAACAGCGAATTTTGCATCACCATGTAATATATATTTATATATGAAAGGATTTGCATGGAGCGGGTTTAGAAAGGATTTGGTCCAAAATTTCTATGCTGGACCATGATAACCTGTCAACCCATGGAGGACCGGACCGTCATAACTCATAACCTGTGGACCGAGACGAGTTGGACCGGACTGTCCCGTGTGGTAAACACTAGTATCACCTCTAGATTTAGCGTATATCTACCTTCTGTACTGTTTGATTAATTTTGATTGTGTCTAGATGTCATTTGGTAGATGAAAGAGAGCACGTATGGAAAATTTTTATCGCACATAATTTTTTAAATATTTTTGTTATAAAAAAATCTTTTTATTAATTTTTTTTTCATGCTGATATTTTGATTTTAATTTTTGTTAAAGTATAAATATTTTTAAAATTTCTATTTACCCACACATAGAGTGGGTATGTTTTCTAATTTAATTAAAAATTGGATGACATAAACTTCCCTCTTTGTTAAGAAAAAATAAAATATTAAAACATTTTCTATTTATCAAAAAGAAAAGAAAAGAAATACTTATGTACACCAAAACTCAAAACAATTTTTATGTAAATTATTATTATATTCGATTCCTACTATTTTTAAATTTCAATAATATCAAACTTTTGTGTTAAAAGGTCAACTTAATTAATTTTAATTGCATTGACCAGGAATACTCCCTCATTGGAGCAAGTTATGGTGTCAATTTATTAGTATAGTACTATAGTTTTAAAATTATTAAAAGAATAAAATACATGTTTAAATTATATAGTGATTTCCTTTTTCATTCTTTTAACTCTAACACAATTACTAGGTTCTATATTTGTAATGCGAGATGTGATGTTTTTATGATTTAATTCATAGTTTCTCTTTGAATAGTGTCTAATTTGTATTTATCTTCTTTCTAAGCTAATAAGGAAGGCCACTGCATAACTCAATGGTAATAACACTAGGTTAATCTCAAAAAGCTTAAAAGTTCAAGTACACGTGTATTTTTAAATTTGAAAAAAAAATTAATGGCAAAAACTTTATCTTCATTCAAAAAAAAAATTAGGATGGAAGCTAATTTAAAAAAAAAAGTAAAAGTTTAAATAGCTAATATCGGATTCATAGCATATATGTGTATCTCACAACAGAGGTGGATTGTGGCTATTTAGCGGCCGCTATTAGCGATCTATGCGTACAAGTATATTTAAAGGTATAGTTTAGTCTAAAATAAAAATATATATTTTTTTATCAAAATATTAATATATTCTAAAACGACTAATTAATTCCAACTAAAACCACGTTCGTTTCCTATGGATCCTTGACCATATATGGTTTAGAATTTGAATAAAATCAAAATATAAAAGTTGTAGCTTATTTTTTCTAAATTTCCTATAGAACTTTGAATCATGTCAATCGAAGTTCATATGTAAAAGATATGTTCAAAATACTAACACTATAACAACAAATTATAAGTTACATGGCTATCTGCTAAAATACTGCTACAGCGTACCTTGTTACTGTTATAGCTCGCTATACGTCGGGCTATCGGATCAACCGCTAAATATATAGTAATGTAGCGGTATACCAGATAGTAACACTCATAGAAAGGAGCCAGAATTTTTTTTGAATGGGGTTCATATACATATATAATATTAAAAAAATACACCTACAATACTAAAAATATTATAAATGCATGTTTTAATGAAATAAAAGGGGTGACACTGACACCCTTTTGTTCTATGTAGAACCATCACTGGTACCACTATAGCGGCCGCTAGACCGCTATTTAAATCTTTGAAATTGAAATTGATCAAGCTTATCGCTCTGATTGCAAATACACTATACTGATTGGAAACAATCTAATCTTTGAGTTGCAGATTATTGTCGTGATTTTTTTTTTTTTTGAAGTAATAGAATTTATATGTATCAAATATGTTTATTTTTTAAATTTTCAAAGTACGCAAATATTGATGCAAATGATTTTTTTTTAAGATAAATTGGGGGTCTAGCCTCTCAACTTATTTTTAAATTAAATATCTATGAAAGACCCCCAGTCGGATTTCGAACCTGCGATCTTTCGCCCAAGATGCATTGCTCTTTGTCACTAGACCAAGAGCTGATTCTTATATTGATGCAAATGATAGTAAGTTGCATCAAACATACTACTTTTTTTTACCCTATTATATGATATGTTACCTTGTTCGAAATCTCGCCAAAACATAAAGGCATAGGGCATTTTTTTGTCTTGATCATTAGGTATTAGAAATCTGAAGCACTTCAAGCAAGCAAGGCAATATTTCAATACCCAACAAAAAGAAGAAAAGAGATATTTACGAATAGCAAAATTTTACGTAACATCATGGTTTTATCTTATAATTTATTTAATTTTCATAAGTTTAAATTATATTGAATTTTCATGGTACAAAAGTAAGGTAATCATCAATTCCAATATAGATGAGGACTACTTCCTCGCTGGGTAAAGTTATCAGGGTCCCCTTGTTAGTATATATATTTTTCAAAATTATAGGAAATAAAATATATGATCACTTACCAATCTTACAAATCTAACATATTAAACCTGCTTTCATAATTGCATTGCGAGATACAATAATATGTACAATTTGAACTATAGCATCGTTTGACTAAAACTTAATTTTATTCTTTCATTTTATTCTTCCTCCTGTATTAACCATCAACACAAAAATCGATCGATCTTATACCCTTTACTTGAAAAAACACACTATACAAATGTTTAAAAAATTTTGAGTTACATTAGAATTATATTCCTTTATTTACTATTATTAAATACTTTTTTTTTTGTCAAATTAGCCATCTGCCCATCTTATCAACAAGCATTTGGTACACACTCAGTCACTCTTAGCCTTTGGTCCGGTCCCATTCAAAAATCGATACAAATACAATAAGGATCTACACGGAACGAGGAAAGGCCGAACGCGGTTGTCCTAACGAAAACACCCCAAAAAATCAAATATACGTTTGCTGTTCATTCAAATTTCAAAAATCAAATTAAAAAATTCTAAATTTTAAAAATAACGTTGCAAGATCGGATTCCTGGAATCCGATCCTACAAATCGCTTTGATCGGATTCCTGAAATCCGATCTAACCTTTGATCGGATTCTCGGATACCGACCAAAGCTTAGATCAGATTTCAAGAATTCGATCAAAATTGTGCCTTTAAAATTTAATTAAATATAATTTAAAAATTAATTAAATATTAAATGGTGTTTAGATCGGATTTTCAGAATCCGGTCTAAGTTTTGTGCTCAAATATTAATTAAAATAATATAAAATATTAATATTTATTTAAAAGTAATATTTATTTAATATCTATTAATAGAAAAAATTAATATTTATTTAAAAACCTCACTAGATAATAATTAACAATGATGTTATTTTTTAAATATTAAAAATTAAATTTGTGTTGTCGTGTCATGTTAATTTGTGTTCGTGTCGTGTTGCGTGTCGAATCGTGTTAATTTTTCAGGATTGTCAACACGACACGATAACACGATCGTGTCGTGCTAATTATGTACTAGTGTCATGTCGTGCCGTGCCAACATGATCATGTCGTGCCAACACCGTACTCGGAGGGGGGTACAGCTAGATTTAGACTCAGTTATTAGGTGGGTACAACCAGCCTCAGACTCAGGCTCAATACGAAAGGGGTACAGCCATCCTCATCCACATATGGCTAGCCCCTTACGCCTACCCCCACACCTTCTATACTTAGTCAGGTTGATGCTTATTACTAGGTATACGGTACCCCACTAGATGACTCATTCACACCTCTCTCATCGTGCATTCGCCCATTCTGGAGCCTCTTCTAGTAGACCACCCCGTCATCCCACTTAAGTTCTTACGACTCTTTCTCCCCTCATCTAGTGAGGTTTTTAAATAAATATTAATTTTTTCTATTAATAGATATTAAATAAATATTAATATTTTATATTATTTTAATTAATATTTGAGACATAACTTAGATCGGATTCTCAGAATCCGATCTAAGCACAATTTAATATTTAATTAAATTTTAAAGGCACAATTTTGATCGAATTTCTGGAATCCGATCTAAGCTTTGGTCGGTATCTGAAAATCCAATCAAAGCGATTTGTAGGATCGGATTCTAAGAATCCGATCTTGCAATGTTATTTGTAAAATTTAAAATTTTTTTATTTGATTTTTGAAATTTAAATGAACAGTAAACATATATTTGATTTTTTCGGCGAAAACACTTCTAAATACTTTTTTCTTCTTTCTTTATTACTAATATAAAAAAGCCCGTTTGTTTGAGTTACATCAGCTGCCTTTAGGCTATGTGCGGCCTAATGGGCTATGGCCTATAGGAACCTTTGAAAATTCAGTCTGTTGCTCCTAGCTTACATTCGCAACTTCATGCGCCATGCCGCCACCAATAGATCACTTGATCTTTCCGTACATGGGCGCCTTGTATCCTCTCCAGTCTCAAGCAACGGAGGGATTTTGTTCTGTATGACGTGGCACTGTAGTCGCCAACATCTGACCACGCGTAGTGAAGTTATTTCGTGAGAAAATGGAGTTCGTTTTAAAGCGATGTGCTGCTTTTCGTTAAGGCTTAATCAACGCACTTCCGAAAGTGTACGTAGACCTGTCAAACGTGGCTAACGGTCATGACAATGGCGTTTACCGTTATCGCATCGTTTATGCCAACGTCAGAGATGTCTTTGCTGTTAATCAGTTCGTTAATCAAACGGCAGAGAATTCATTGCCGTTATTCGTTTCGTTTAATGCTAACGGCATAATGGTTAAACGTTCTGATCGTATACATATGAAGCAAACAATGAATTGCATGTTTTTTTTTAAGAAAACAACACATAAAAAAAATCAGAAATTGTTAAAAATGACATAATGAGGCCTCAGCCAATGAGAATGTGGTAATGATACAACTAAACCGACAAACAACACTACATAAGTTCAAAATAAACTTGAAAAAAAAACACAAGTTCAAAATGACAAACAATCAGCTGAATTACACCAAAAACATAGAATTGAAGCCTAAATTACAATCTACAGCTCCAACCCAGATCTCAACTCCCTTCTCAGAAATTCAAAATACCAATCTCAGCCAATGAGGCGATTATCAAAAAAAAAAAAAACATCATCATAGAAGATCATTGCTTAAGATCTGAGGAGCCAAGGAAATGCAATCTAGGCTTCATTAAGTAGCATACATAAAACATTCACCAATCACCAATCTCAGCCAATGGGTCAACAAAAGAAAGCAAACATAGAGTCATACTACTACTAATGATATTGATTGGCTTACTGACACAGTGACACAGAGCAGCCAGCAACCAAACATTTCCAACACAGCCTCATTCTTCATTGTCAGTGATAGAGCCTTCATCTATAGCCCACAGAAGATCACCATACTTATGACCATTCTCTAAAAAATAGAAACATTTAAACATCAAACAAGTCTCTAATTTAGTAGCTGTGTGATATAAATTAAAGGAAATTAACTAATAAATTGAATAAAGGAGGATGGATCATACTAGAAATCGATGCCCGCAACCAATCTTGAGCACATATTAGTGCTTCTATGCTCTCATCATTGAGAGAGCTCCTAACTGTACTAAGAACTCTACCACTTGTAGAGAAAGCAGATTCAGATGCAACTATTGATATTGGGACAGCCAAGATGTCCCGAGTTAATCGAGACAAGACCGGATACTTAGGAGTCTTCAATTTCCACCAAGCTAGAATGTCAAACTCTTCATCCAGACTTGCTTCATCAAGATCACCACCTATTTTTGACAGAATCAATATATGAATAAATATAAAAGACAAGATAAATAGAAGCAAAATTATTAATATAAATATATATAAATATCATCACCTAAGTAGTCCTCTAACTCTAATTTTTGGGGTTCAGAGTTCTTCATTTCTTTTATGTAATCTTTTAGTCCAGCCCTTGTATTGCTAGTACTACTAGTGGATGCATCTTTCTTTTATCTGTTAAGTAAAAGATCCAAGTTAAAAGTAAATAAATAAAAATGAAGTTTGAATGAAGAATAAAACTGGTAATAGCAAGTAGGTTTGTACCTTTTTGACATGCTAGATTGGTTTTTGTTAGATGGAGCAATTTCTTCCTTATACTCTGTGAACAATACTTTCATGTGCTTTCTCAATTTGGCCATGAAACTATCACAAGAAGCTCCAGGACATAATTGTTTCATATAGTACTCAACAACAGCAAGCTTGCATCTAGGATCAAGCACACAAGCTATTGCCAACAATGAATTCCCAAGTGTCCAATACTTGTCAAACTTAACATGCATTTCAGCCCCCATCTGGACAATGAATGGATATGGACTACTACACATATTTTTTATTGTAAGGTAAGCCTCACAAAACTCAGTAAAAAAGAGGTTCAAGGTAGGATACTTGGTGCCACTCAACTTCAAAGTGGCATCATAGAAAACTTTCAACTTAACAACTAAAGCTTGCACTGCCTCCCATTGAAAATCAGATATGTTTAGGTTGTACCTCTTATCAAGATTATCATATCTACAAATGGCTAGCTTGAGCTCCAAGGCCAGCTCCAACATCAAATAAGTGGAGTTCCATCTTGTAGGAACATCCCAAGATAGTTTTTTGAAGGGAACATTGGCCTGAAACAAAAACAGTTAAACAATTAGTTAAGAATCAGAAAATAACCAAAATTTAAATATTTGCCTCAAGTAAAAGTTATACCTGAGAGCAAGCAAGCTTGAATTTTTCCATTCTTCCTTGCGAATGACGAATGTACTTCATCGTCTCGCGTATATCTCTTATCTCATCTTTCAAAACATCAAGTCCATCTTGGACAATCAAATTCAATATGTGACAGCCACATCTTTGGTGGAAGAGTTTACCATCAGCTGGTAAGTCCTCTTGGATGGATGTTGTGGCAAAAAGATCATTGATGCAAGCATCATTGGAAGATGCATTATCAAGGACAAGACAGAAGGTTCTTTTATCCAAGTTCCACAAGACCAATTTGTCATAAAAAGCTTCAGCTATATGTTTACCAGTATGTGGGCTAGGCAAAGCAAGAAATGTAATGATTCTTTTTCTCAAAATCCAGCTATCATCAATATAATGACAAGTAATTGCCATAAAGCCCCTATCTCTACCCTTGTTGGTCCACAAATCACTAGTAAAACTGAATCTACAGCTAAGGGAGCCCAAATGTTGATAAAAGTTAACATGTTCTTCTTCATAAATCTTAATGCAATCTGCCCTAAGGGTGTTTCTTGATGGAACTTTGAAACAAGGTTGCAGTTCACTAAGAAATTCTCTCAAGAAAAAGTGATTCACACAATTGAAGGGATATTCATGAGCAATTACCATCTTTGCCAAACCCTTTCTACACTTCATTTGATCAAAATCCCATGGTATAATTTTCTGTCCTTCTATATAAATCCAAAAAAAATAAATTAGCTCAACTATATTAATACAAGGCAAAAATCAACCATGCATTAAAAAAAAAAGTAAATTATACCTTGTACTTTAGCAGCATGCAACATCTTTTGCAAAGCATCAGGCTTGTTTCTTGGAAATTTTTTACAACATTTCTCAATATGATTCTTCATGGAGCTTGTGCCCCTTTGTTGGCCTTGCAAATACTTGGTGCCACAAAATTTACAAATGGCCTCATAGCTGCCATCTTCATCAGTAGGTCCCTTTGTGAAATATTGCCAATATTCAGAAGTGGTTTTCCTTGTTTTTCTCTTTTTAGTGTTTACTTCTTCCTCTTCACAAGCTGGTGCTTGAGCACCATCTTGCTGTTGCTGAGGGTCATTAATGGCCTCAGCCTCAGCCTGTATCCTATCAATTTCCTCTGGGGTCTCAAAGTTCAACCCAGGACCCATGCTAAGACAAACAAGTTTCAGTAACAGTTCAAGTGTAGTAATAGTTTAAATTCAAACATGCATTAATGCACTTATGCACAGATAGGAGCTGAAATGCATTAATGCAGTCATGCAGAGATATATACCCATCATATACCAGTAATCAAGTGTAGCATCCAATTCAAATTCAAGCATGCATATCAACTATTCAAGTATACTAACAGACTAACAGTTCAAATTGAAGCATGCATTAATGCACAGATAGGGGCTGAAATGCATTAATGCAGAGATATATACCAGTAATCAAGTGTAGCATCCAATTCAAATTCAAGCATGCATATCAACTGTTCAAGTATACTAACAGACAAACAGACTAACAGTTTAAATTGAAGCATGCATTTAATGCACAGATATATCATATATCAAGTTCAAGTAATCAAGTGTAGCATCCAATTCAAATTCAAGCATGCATATCAACTGTTCAACTGTTCAAGTATACTGACAGTTCAAATTGCAAGGTACAGACAAAGTTATAACTTATAAAACATACTCATCGTCAGCATCAATATCTAGCTCTGATGGATCATCTCCTCTGTCCATCGAACTCATTGTACCTCTTATTATAGCCAGGAACCAACAGGAACCAACTCTGGTAATATAGACAGAAAAAAAGAAACAACAATAGAAAGTTAAAAAGAAAAATAAACCAAATTTAATATCACAAACTACTGGTCTACTGCTAATAGACACAGAATCAAACCACAATAGAAAGTTAAAAAGAAAAAGAATAAATATTGAATAAAATTGAAGTTTTTTACCTTTCCTATCTGTCTTTCTCCTTCCTCTAATCTTCTCTGCCTCTCTTTCTTTTTTCTGCCTTTGAAACTTTCTACTGTTCTGCTGTTCTTCCTCATATAGCCAGAAGGAAGTAATGATGGCTGGTGGCGACATGGCCCTGACAAATGATCTCATCGCAGCTTTCCAATAAAACCTTATCTCAGCCAGTCAGCCTTTTAAATGCTACCGGATTTCTGAAAATGACACACGGATCGTCAAATAATGACGACCCGTCACCTACCAGCCTACAAAATCTGGCTAGGTTTTAGGAAAAAACAGCGGAACAAAATCATGGCTTTGGGGTTTCGAGAGAGAGACAGAGAGCTAGAGACTAGAACAGTACAGAGTAGAGACTAGAGAGAGAGACAATATGTCAGTATTAGTATACTCGAGTGATCGGAAAAAAGAGGAGCGACGCTTAGGGTTTCGAGAGATAGAGGAAAAAAAGAGAAGATAGAGACACATTATACTCGAGTGAGCGGCGCAGAGGCGGATAGAAACCCTAAGTACAGCACATCCCCTGACCCCTCTTGTATACTCCGCTCTCACCATTCCTCTGCTCTTAAAAAAAATTTTAAACATGTAGAATATTATACGGAATAACGAAATAACGATAACGGAACACCCTGTTCCGTTTACCGTTCTATTTATGTGTCTTTATATCGGGTCTATTATGTTCTTTGTTTCGTTTAAATAACGATACCACCTAGTCTTCCGTTAACCATTCCGTTTTTGCTTAACGTGACGGCATAACGGGTTTTTTGCTTCCGTTGACAGGCCTAAGTGTACGCAACATCTTCTATTTTATTTGGGTTTAGTTAGTTACTCGAATGCGCGTAGCTGATATGTTGATTTTATTTTTTAGATGACAGTAATTGAGTATTTTTTTTTTAGAATTAAGCCCGTGGGCCAGACAATAACTCGTTATGAATTATCTTAGACTTTGAAATATATTTAATTTTCAAGAATGATAACTGCCATCGGAAGATTTACCATCACGCTCCATCGCTGAACAGATGGCACGCGCGCGAGCCTCATGTGACTAGCAGTATCAGTGTCTGTTACAAATGTTAAGTTTAACAACGAAATGTGTTCACTTTAATAATCATAAGTGTTCGATTAAGTGCGTCAATTAATGATTTAATATAAAATCGCGCGTCAGTCTTGGAGAGAGGAGCGCTAGGGACAGAGTTGAAAAAAATTTAATTTGAACCGGACCGGTTCATGACTCATTCTAATTTTTTCATGTGTTTTTTGTCCGGTTCGTGACCCCTTCACTTGGTTTAGTAATAGCATTTTTTCTTATAATATTTTATATTTTTTATTGCAACTAACTGAACATTTATACTTAATTAACAGAACATTTGTGCTTATCCAACCGAACATTTGTACTTACTAAACTAAACATTTATACTTAATAAAATAAACATTTTTGCTTATAACATTTATATTTTTTATTGCAACTAACTTAACATTTATATTTAAATAACAGAACATTTGTACTTATTAAACTGAACATTTAGATACGACGGAAGTGTGCTGGGTGAAGAACCATCGCTGAGGCGCTATCGCTGCACAGATGGCGCGATGGTAATTAGTGCGATGACACTAATCAATTTTCTTTAATTTTTAAATTAAATAATGATTGGTACGACTATTTTTTAATATATTTAATAAAAAAAGAAAAACCTATTTTATTTATAAAAATAAAAAAATAGAAAACTATTTTTAACTAAAAATAGAAAATGCAAAAATGGGTAAAAAAATAGGGGGAAATTACCACTTTCAATTAATACTATAGATTATTTAACCGTTTTTTTTTTTTTGTGTGTGTACCTGATCATATTACCGACAGTCCAAATTTCTAGAAAAATATTCCTATATTGTTTTTGCCACGACGATATTTTTCTCTTAATAAATGCTGCGACAATTAATTGAAAAATTGGAGAAATAAATGAGGCCTCATAGCACCGCCAATCAGTCAGGACTGAAAGTTCAAACATTTTTACATTTAAAATTTAAACAATCGATCCAATCTGATCCAATCTGTTCGATGCAATCTTCACGTTGACTTCTGTAGTGACGTAGTTTTTACAAATTTTTTTATTTTTTTTATAATTTTGGAAGACAATGGTATCGCTAAATAATTTAAAAGCTATAACTGTACTAAATATAAAATTTCTCGTATATAAAAAATAGTAAAATAATATAAACAAGGGCATTATTGTTATTTTGAGAATTTGAAACTTCTTAATCATATTGTTAGTACCGTAGTAATATTTGAAATATAAACTTATTACTTGATTGGTTTGTGAGTTGAGTCGAACTCAACTCGAACTCATCTTGTGAGCTAGCCGAGCTAGATCAACTCGAGTTGCAACTGAGTTATATTTCGAGTTGAGTTCGAACGAGTTACAAGTTACAAGCTTTTTGCTCGGTCTTTCTTATAATGATAAAAATATTATCACTGACCATCAAAAATAAAAAAAAATCTGCTCCTACAGAGTACAAATATTATAGTTAAAATAATTAGTAAACAATAGTAAGGCTGTAAATGAAATCCGTTTATCTATTAACCCTACTCGTACCGCATTCAATAAAGCGGGTATGGGTAAGATTTTATTTTCGTTAGACTAACGGGTATGGGTATGAGTAAAGAAAATTTTTCGTTAACTTAACGGGTACGGGTATAGATAAGGGCTATTTCATACCCATTATCTAACAGGTAAAATTTTACAAACATATATGTAATATATAATCATGTAATTAGCGTATTTCATAAGATATGGTATTGATTTTGAACTTCATCAAAATTTTTTTATGTTGATGGAAAAATTAATTTGCACTCTATTATATTATAATTTATAGTTAGTTATATAGATTTTTTTTTAATGTCAATTGACATGAGAATAAATTTCATGATTTTTGTTATATGTAAAGTATTATCTAAATATTGTACTTTATTTTTATATTTATTTGATGTTATTTAATTATCACATTATATAATTTTTATAAATTAATAATATTATTATTACCCATTATATACCGTTACCTTACCCTTACCGTTTATTCTTAAGAGGTACAGGTAGGGTGCAGGTAAAGTAATTTTTAACGGGTACGGGTAAAGAAAATTTTAACGCGTGCGGGTATGAAAATACTTTCTACCGTATCGTACCGTACCATTGACAACCCTAAACAAAAGTGAGATTATTATAATGTAATTAGCAGTTAACTTTTTGTGTTTAAATAGGAATACCTCAGCAGTCAACTTTCCTTTTTCATTTTTTAACCATCGACTTTGGCAGCATCTTTCTTTTAGCTTTTTCTACTCGGTAGTCTTCTTGTCTTCAATAAAAATCTAAAAGTATGTCAATTAATGAAAGTCTATGTTGCATGAATACGGATACGAGTACCGTAGCGGTACGAAAATTTTCAACGATCTCTGGTACGGATAAGGCGATATATAACATGATTTTGTTTAGCTATAATTTGGAAGTCATATAATTTAGCAGATAATTCATCTATATCAACAAAAGCAAAATAGGCTTGTGGTAGGTGGCTTGGCCTGTATAGCACAAATCCATGGTTCGATACCCAGTGTTAGCTAATATGCTACATTAATTTTTCTGTCATGCACACACCATCCGGTTTTGAAATAAAACCTTTAGTCCCACAATGTGGATTGAAATTCTACTTGATGTTATATAATGGCTGGTTTATGAATGGAATAAAGAATTTAATATAACTTGCGTGTGTGGTTATGTTAATGGTTGGTACGCGTACCATTGACATACCGATACATACCGAAGGCGTGCTAATTTCAATGTAAAATTTGATATGCATGGAAATCTCCATAGGGAGATCATATATATTGGACGGCATGTTGAACTAGTCATCGCAACTCACCGATCCTTTGGTGAGTTGCAACTCACCATAACAAAACTCTATATATATATATTCAATAGATAATTTCTTTTCAAACTTAAATTCAAAAATAACTTTATTTACGTAATTAATTCTATTTAGAAACTAGGCCGCATTCAATCAAAAGCCAAAACAAAAGAATAAAATATTTCTGCTCTTGAAAAGCCATCACGAAGTCATTAATTAATATTGCAAGTCCTCTCATCAGTTCGATACTTTTATTATTTAAACGGCTTTTCTATAATATATACGTGCCTTTATAATACACTATATACTGTTGATATTTTCTAAGACGTACGAAATATATTTTGACTTGCTTGTTGTTTTATGTGCGTCTCGACAATGCTTAATTCAGTCAATATTTGATTTGAAGGAGAATGCAATTTAAAACTATACCCGGCTGGAAGGAGAACATAATTGGCCATTTTAATATATCTTAGGTAGAGGACATCAAGGTGTAACACACTAGAAAGTATCAGTTGCTGGATATCTCGGTCAGTTAAACATAATAAAAGAACTATCTATTATACAGAAACGTTGTTCTAAAGAGTAATATAAACGAGAACCAGTTCTTGGTCTAGTGGCAAAGAACAATACATCTTAAGTGAAAGATCGCATATTCGAAATCTAACTAGAAATTTTTATAGACATTTCATTTAAATATAAGTTGAGAAGCTTGATCCCAATTTATCTTAAAAAAAAAAAGAGTAATATAAACATCAGAGTGTTTAATATAGATCACGAGATCTGTCCGTTTTTGGATCAAAGTTGTGTTATCTCAACTTGGGTGTCCCAAAAAATTATCAATAAAAAGTGGTTTGTGTCAGATCAAGGTCGTACACAGTGGGCATCAGTCTCTCGATTTCTAAAAAATAATTGTACCGATTTTTCAAAAATCGATATAAGCTGATCGAGGCAAAAATCTACGTCAAATAAATAATCTCGTTTATCTGACTAGTCGTTAAAGTAAAGCTGAGGTATCGAACCCACAAGGACGGAGTCTGATTACTAGTTCTTTTCTATTCTCAAAAGCTATAAGGTTTGATTTTGGGTTTAACAAATAGTAAATAACATGCCTAAATTAAATTGCAAAGAAATAAATATTTTTAAGGAGTTTTATGAATTTAATATGCAAAAATATGCCTCAGGGAATTAGTTTCATTTGTGATTAGGTCATGGAGTGTCAACCCTTCGACTTTCATCGTTAGAATTGACGTATGCGGGATACAGAGCTACCATTCGGCCAAGACAGGCCGAACAGACAACCGAATGGCTGCTCTGGACAGCGCATACTCCACGTAATTGTTGTGTTCCTGATCCATGCTTAATACCACATGTTGTGAAGGGTCAGGTGACAGTAACTAACGCACTAACCTATAATTTTCACCTTTGATTAGGGTTGATACCATCCTAACCTAACGCCTATTGAATTGTGAACCTAACTTTCGTTTGGTTGATTATCCAAGTCTATTTGTTGTAGTTCTTGTGAGACATCTAATTAATGGTTAGTTAATTAGAAACCTAGTCATGTAACTCTATTAGTTATCTTTCGATTTTAACCTATCTCGTGATATTGCTATTATTTATCTTATTAATTCAATATTTAATTACCCCAACTAGACGTGAGCATTCATCAAGTCGTGTATAGTGATTAACAAGCAAATAACAACAAGTAATATGCCAACAAACAAATCACAGTGATAATAAGCATAATCAAGTCTACAACATCCATAATCGATAGACTACTACTACATCCCTAAGACATAAAATAAAACTAGCCTAACATAGTCTCAAACATCATGCAAATCTCAGTAGAAAGCAAATGACAAAACATACTAGCAAAATAATAAATAAAAATAGGAGATACAACAATAAATCGAATCTCTAAGTCGAATGATACCGCCGTCGCGTCACAAACCACTCCAATGTCGGTAGAACTCGCTGCAATAATTGACAAGAGCCTCCAAACACGTGCTAGAACCTGTCTCTCTCGAGAAGGTTGTGGAATCTCGCACCGCAATGGAGAAACGGCGCAAGAATGAGGTGTTTAGGGCTCCAAAAGGTGGATCTATGGTGGGAGAACGTGAGAATCCCTTCTCTGGCAGGAGAGAAGAATATATGCTGTGTGGAGGCGTGCTAGGGCCAGGAGGTCCAGTTTCCATAGGAGAAACTTACCAAAAACATGCCGTTCTGGGTAGCATTCGGCTGGATCAGGCCGAATAGCCTGGAAACAGTGTGTGCTGAGAGTCGTGCGGGTCAGGAATGAGTCGTCTGACCTACACTAGGTTGGGACACGCCAATTGAGGTCTTTCTCCATGCATCCATGCGATTTCTTTGCGTGGTTTTCTCTAAAACGTCCGATTGTTGCACTGTTTCCTCCAAGTACCTACAAAATAGTTGAGAAAAGGCAGCAGTACCAATCCTGACAAATATGGAATAAAGCGCAGTGAATAATATGAGTTGAGTCATAATTTAGGTGTATAGTCCGGCCAAAATGTATATATAAATCCGATATATCATAAGCTAATATCGGTTTTTGAAAAATCGATACTAGCTATTATCGGTTTTTGGAAAACCGAAATTAGAATCGGTTTTTCTAAAACCGATATCACGATACTATTTAAAAATTTAGATCATTTTTAGAATATTTTCAAAATTCATAAATATTTTAATATTATTTTTTATTTTTTCGGTGTGTGTTATTCGACTCAGGCCTGTAGTGGTTAGTTATGAGCTGAAAAAAATTAAAATAATTCGAAATTTTGAAAATTTTTCAAAAATAATCTAAATTTTAACAGTAGTACTATGATATCGGTTTTTCAAAAACCGATACTAGCTAATATTAGACTTTCAAAGACCGATACTAGATAATATTGGACTTTGAAAGTCCCACATTAGATAGTTAGATTAAAAAGTTTAGATCGGTGTTTAAAACACCGATATTAAGGGGAAATTTAAAATAAAAAATTGTTTTATATTTCTCCAAGAGAAATGACAAAAAAAAAAAAGTTTGTTAGAGATTGAATCCTAAATAAAATAATATACGGTGCAACACCTCCATCGTAAACAAACTTGTGGTATGAATTTTTTATATAATTTTATTTCAGTCCTTCTATATTTATATATTTATAAATTAGTAATAAATGATGATTATACACAAACGAATTAATATTGTAACATATAAAATATGTATCCATATTAAAGTACACTTATATTTTATGTTAAAGTAAAATTTATGTTAGAATATAACATTATGTGCATATGTGTGTTTTAATGATATTAGAATTATTATATTACATATCAATGTATTCAATAGAAACTCTTCCAAATGAAGTAAAAATAAATTAGAATGCTAAAATGCTACGCGTAACACGGATGGGCTTTGTGCTACATATTCGTTCTTGAATTTCATGCTTCATACGATCGATCCAAATCGTTCAAAGTCTTCTTCATATTGTAATCTTATTGAAAACCAAATTTTATATTTTTTTGAAATTTTTGCTAATTTTTTAGATTTTTATAAAATCATTGATCTAATTAATTCTGGACCCTTCAATGACAACGGATTTCAAAAATCTGAAAAAAAAATAGTAAAAAAACTATAAAATTCGATTCCAACAAAGATTTCAATATGAAGAAGAGATTTAACAGTTTGGATCGATTATTTGAAGCATGAAATTAAAAAACGAACACGTAGCACGGCCTCATCTGTGCTATGCGTATTATTTTAGCAATCCTCTTTATGTTACATTATCTCTGAATTTGGTATCAATTATTCCGTACCAGCTAGCTAGATAGTTTTTTAATGGTTATCATATTACCTCTAAGTACATGTTTCAAATAAACAGCATTTATTTTATAAATTTATGGAAGGGGGGAAAAAGAAACATAATGTTGTCAAGTCATTGTCTTTGTTTGTATACTTAATAGCGAATTGTACAATTGTAAAATTTCAAAGGAATCGTTTGCTTTTTCCTTCACATGTTAAAAGTAAAGCATATAAAAATATAAGATGCAGTTTCTTATTTTTCAAGAAAGTTATGACATGGAGGTCCCAATGAATACGCCAATCAAATCAGTGTGATCCTGAACACTTTGAGAAAAAAAAAATGTTACTTTCAAATAAATTCAAACTGCAACATCTGAAAAATGATATATATAGACATGAAAACTGTAATTAACTCGACATATTTAGTGATGCATATATAGATTTTGAAGATGGTAATTGACTCAACCAATTTTAGTCAATAATTTAGACACTTAATTAGAACATCAAAATAATTAGTACTTTTTCTTACTAATAATATTCTTCTCGTCTAATTATTTAGTTAGGCCATGTTTGTTCGTTAGTTTGGTGTTCTTCCAAATACCAAATGTCAACATCTAGATTTGGTTTAAGTGTTACATTAATTAATTCATTTATTATAATCATCATTTATAACTAATTTGTAATAAATATATAAATATAGGACTTAAATAAAATTATTTTAAAAAAATTCATACCAAAATGTTTGAGATGATGAAGCTGTGGCCGCCGTATTTTTTTGACTTTAGGATTCACTTTCTAATAAATTAATTTTGTCGTTTCTCTCTTGGATAAAGCCAAAATTAATTTTTTATTTTGAATTTTGTTTGATATCGGTGTTTCAAATACCTTTCTAAGAAGAAAGGTTTTTAATAGTTGATATCGTGAATAGGGTTGTATATGAGCCGAGTTCGAGTGAACTCATTACAACTCGAGTCAACTCGTGACTCGTTCGGGAGGCAGTTCCGAGTCACCCAAGTTAACTCGAACTCGTCATTTTGTAACTCGAGTCAACTCGTGACTCGGTATACAACTCGTGAGTATAGTGAATAAATGCAACAATTATCTTAAAAAAAATATTTTGCACATAAACAAACAAATATCTTAGAACCCATAACACATGCTTAAACCAAGTTGTGTTGTGCAACAGAGGGGAAAGATATTTGGGGACTTTAAGTCTTTTTTGGGCTATACAGTATAAATTGATATAATATTTTTATTTTCGGCATGTATATGTTGTTGACTCGAGTTGCGCCGAGTCGAGTTGAGCCTAACTCGAACTCGGTAAATAAAACTCACGAGTCAGCACAACTCGAGTTTCTAGAACTCGAGTCCTGTTAACTCGAGTTACCAACGAGTTTTTTTCGAGTCGAGTTCGAGTAACTCACGAGTTACGAGTTATTTACTCACCCCTAATCGCGAATGATATTAGTATCGATTTTTCAAAACATATTATGGCGATATTATTATTAAAATTTTGATTATTTTAAAAATAAAAGCAAAATTTAATAATATTTTAATGCGATCATTAGTTAAAACTGTAGCTCTGAGCCTCTGAGAAATGCAGAAAGCAATCTTCAGGCCCTTCTAGAGAGATCTTTGATTCTCTGTGCAATCCAATTCCAATCCAATAATAAGGCAATAAATATGCAAATAATTAACTTTTATCTCGTCTCTTCTCAGCAGCCTATCGTTTAAACAGTTTTCAATTTTCATCAAGACGACGAATATTTTGTTTTTTTAAAAGATAGGCCTTGTTTAAAAAAAAATGTGATCTGGTTTCTTTGACATAAATTTTTCTTTAGCGCCTAACAAAATTTAAAACCTTGATCTAATTATGATCTAACTTTGTCGCTGACTATATATATATGCTTTTTTTAGATAAAATACTATATATATAGTGGATGGATAAAATACAATTTGGTGTACGGATCATACGGTCGATCCGAACTGTTCAAGTTGTTCTCAATATTGAAAAAATTTTGGAGACCAAATTTTACATTTTTTCAAAAATTTTTGCTATATATTATGATATTTTCAAAAAATATTACAATTGGAGTATTTCAGGCCCTCCAATTTGAAAATATCATAATATATAGTAAAAGAATTCGAAAAAATATAAAATTTGGTCTCGAAGAGTTTTTCAATATGGAGAACAACTTGAATGGTTCGGAATGACTGTTTTAATTTTCAATTTTGAAAATGACTCGGAATTTTAAAAACTACTGTTTTGGAACGGTTCAGAACTAATTAGATTAACGATTTTCTAAAATTTCAAAAAAATACTTAAAATTTTTGAAGAAAATATAAAATTTGATATGCATGGAGATTTTAATAGGGAGATCATATTAGACGGTTTCGATCGGTCATTTTAAACTAGATCTAGGAGTTTTGATCGCAACTCACCATATAGCAAAACTCTTTCACTCTCTCTTATATATATATATATATAATTAAAATTTCAAACGGCAATAGTGATAGAGTAACACATACATTAGAAAATCATTAAGTTCGTTAATTATGAGATCAAAAAGGTGGAAAAACCACTGTCGCATATTATTATTTGTTTCTCAGCTCCTCGTTCTTGTATCGAATGGAACTCCAATATTTCATTTTTTTTTTATGTCAATATATTATACTAGCAAACATGATGAAAAATAAAAAAATATTTATATTTCAACAAAAGTAAAACAATTAGACCATCTTTCTTTTCTTTTTTTTCTTTGCTTTTGGATAGATTTTTCTTCGTTTCCTTCTCCGACGATTTGGCTCTCCGGCGACTTGATGAACTGACCGATATATCTCGCATATGACCTTCTCTATTTTTTTCGGTTGCAAAGAACGGTTTCGCCGTCTGCATAGTGACTGGCTTTTTCGGCAAATGTGGTGTGGTCACAGGTTTGGCTATCGTTGTCGTTTGGTTCAGCAGTGAATTTGGAACCGTGGTGCAACTGCGTTGCATAGCGGTGGTTGCTAGGAGTTGAGGTTGTGGTTTGGTATTACCAGTGAGAGCGTCCTGCGTTGCATAGCAGGTTGAGTTGCCGGCTTTGCGAGGGTGGTTGTTAAACACTGCTCTGTTGGTCTCAGTGTGAAGATGCTCGAGGTAAAAACAAGCGGCGACCATGACGTGCATAGGATCTGTCAGTTTTCTGTATTGGCACTGAGCCACTGACACAACCTAGTTTGCGCATGGTACCAGTTTCAATCAGTACAAGTCATGGTCTGGTTTGTCGGATCTGTACTGGTATTGGGGAAATTTTAGTTGCAAGACAGGTGTTAATACTGGTATGAGTTTGATTTTGTTAGTTTTGCTTTGCTAGCAGGTCACTGGTAACCGGATATTGATACCGATTTTGCTCTTTTTTAAAATTTTGCTATTGATACCTCTTTTTTAATTTTTATTATTGAAAATTGTCAGCTTTTGCTGGCCCCAAAAAAAAAAAAAAAAACCATTTGAAGGATGTCACTGGATGTCACAATGCAAAAGTTATTATAAAATATACCAGTACTGAAAAAATTCGGTCAAATTAAAATAACTTAGTTGTTGAACTAATTAGACGAATATATACAATAAGTAGAAAAAGAATGTGTTATAATGTTTAATAATTAATAAGTCGTGGGAATAGCTATTCCTAGACATAAATCTCTCTCACAAAGTTACACACTTTCCAATGTTTTCCGTCTAGAAATAGGCTATTCCTCTTATTCCTGAGCGATCCAAACGGCCCCAATATAATTTTATCGCTTTAGGTATGCTCCAGAAAGGAGAATCAAGGTGAACGGTGAAGAGAGAGAAATTTCATTTGCTCCAGTTTTCTTTTTCATGGTGAATCACATGGAACGAAAGGTAAAGTTTTAAATGTGCGGGGAGAACTTGTCTCCTGCAAAATCGGTGGGTAAACAAGTTAACTGAGCAACTTTTTCTTTTTTACCATATTGTCCTTGAGACATTGACTACAATGCTATGTTGCACGGGTGCGGGTATCGTATCGGATACGATACGGATGCGGGGATACGTCATTTTTTAAAAAACTAGAATACGGTAGTATCTATAAAATAATAAAAGTATTATGTTTTGTAATTAAAAAAATAATTTATATATTTTATTAATGTGATGTTATTAACATTATTATAATCTTTTAATTTATATTGATAAATTTAACAGTATATACTAACAATATGATGTTCTTAATTTTTTTGGTACATCAATTAAGCATAATAATATATGCTAGCTAGTGGGCTTTGTAGACATTAATTATTATATATTGTACATTAGTACATACTTGCATAATTTTTGAAATCATATATAGTGTCATATATTGTACTTGTACATCAATTAATTAAGCGCTCTGAAATTAGAGAACCCGATATCATCTCTATTTCTAATTGGATCTGTACTAGGGAAGCCACCTTCAACCACGTCAAAACAGCCCAAGCCCAATTGTCCGGTTTTGAAGTAAGCTTTTAGTCCCACAAGGGGAATGGATGCTATATACAAGAGTATATATGGCGTGAGTTGTGCTGTGCGACTCAAAAGTTGGTCAAACAGCACATGCGAGTGTGCAGGTCCCATTTCATATTTGTGCGCTGGGTCGGATGGGTCGGATATGGCACTGCTGGGTATGGATACTCGTATCTGTACCGTATTGATGACCGTATCTGACAGTCAAAACTGAATCGGATTCTTAGATATGCCACGTGGCGAATTGGGTGCGTATCGCACGGATATGGGTGTTTTTTGGGTGCGTATTGCCCGTGAATCCGCGTCAGATACGCATCGGATACGGGTGCTTTCGAAAATATCTGGGTAACATAGCTACGATGTCAATTGGAAACATTTAGGGTGTGTTTGGATGGTTCACGAACAAAGGTCCACGAACAGGCTCACGAACTAATTCTAGTTCGTGAAAATCGAGAAATTACGAACTAGTCAAGAAGTTCGCGAACAGTCTAGTTCGTGGGTTGTTTGGTTCTTGCGAACTAGTCTAGTTCGCGAACTTCTAGTTCACGGATTTGATAGATTAAAAGGAAGTGAGAAAAGTTAACTTTATAAAATCCGGAGCAAGATGTGGCGAATTTTATTAACTTCACTTCTCATCCCTTACCTTTATGTTGCTTACCTCTACCTTATCTTCAATATTCTGGAGCAGCGGAAATTTATGCGGCAGTTGGACAGTTTTGGAATGTATACATTAATTAGAAATAAATAGCTTAGAATTTTAATTTTATAATTATAATTATACGAATATATATCTTTTTTCAATTAGTAAGGCAGGGGTGGTCAGTAGGTCATTACATTAAAAAAAGAAAATGAGAACATATTTCTAAGTAATAAAAAATTTCTAATATGACAAACATGAGCTATATATGGTTTCGCAAAACATTAGCATTAAGGATCCGGTAGGTTTTAAAAAATTTACACGTTTTGAGGCATTAGGATTTCTCCCCTGAAAAAGTTTATGGTTTCTATATTCAAATAACAAACACTGACATACAGAACCGCATAAAAGCGTATAACCTAGTCAATCCGATCAAGCCAAAATGTCCTAATCAATGGTATATCCAAAAGCCAGCCTATTAATTATGCATTAACCTGAGATATAAGAGTTGTCAACAATTGATAGTCCGATGAACAAGTTGGTCAGATCTTTCAAGCTAATTCGCTCAACAACAAATTGAAAGCATCACAAATCACAATCAAACTATCGCCATCAGAAATTGACCAACAACAAAAAATAGCCCTGAAATAATGAACCATTGAATCTTAATTATCCAAAATTATGTATACTTCTATTAATTGTCTTTGGATATAAGTATCCATAACAAAGAACAAGCCAAATCAATATAAATGCATCTGTAGACATCCCATATTTCTAATTCTTATTTGCACCATACCTAAACCTACATTTTAATTTATCCCCCTAATAAATTAAAAGGCATCATGCAATATAAAAAAAAAAAGAGAAAAAAAATTACCCCTCCATCCCAAATTCCAGCAACTGATCACACCACCCTTTTTAACGAGTTACTATCTATCTACATTTCACTCAACCAACTCACACCAATTCCCATCCAACACCCTTAATTAACCTGACAAGTTGAAAACAAAACACACACAATTAAATTAAATACCTACTCACGCACACACAGCTCCAACCTCGGCTGAGGCCACCACAACTGCCGGCGATGTCGGTTTCAACAACTTTATACCTTCCACAATCGGATCGAGACCACGTGGGTACACATTCATGAAAAGACCGTACTTCATGAACAATGTAAGAGACATCTTTTGCTCGACCCGGTGACCGGGTGACACCGAAAGTCGGTGCCTAAGAAGCACTCCGGCCGCAATGGACTTCATCTGGAGATATGCCAGATCTTTACCTAGACAAATCCTTGGCCCGGCATTAAATGCCACAAACCGAAATGCATCTTGTGGCTCAAATTTCGTCCCATCTAGTGACAGCCATCTCCCTGGCCGGAACTCGAGGCAATCTTCACCCCATACCGACTTCATTCGGCCAGCTGAGTAGATCGAGTATGTCACTGAAGATCCCGCTGGTACAAAGGTTCCGTCTGGCAGTACATCATCAGAGAGAACGTGTTTGGAATCTTCTGGAACGGAGGGATAGAGGCGAAGTGTTTCTGACAAGGCGGCTTTTAGGTAAACAAGTTGGTCAAGTTCTTCAAAGGCAAGAGGGGAAGCAAGCCACAAAGCCTTGTCCTCGCCACGTGTAGTGTAGAGAACTGAGCAAAGCTCAGTAAGGATGCGTCTTTCTATGCTTGGATGAGTTGCTACGAGCCAGAAAAACCAGCTCAAAGCAACTGAGGACGTGTCGCGGCCAGCCAAGATAAAATTGAGTGCCACATGCTGGAGAAATGTGTCAGAATAGGCACCTTTCCTCATGAAACGTGATAATAGATCATCGTGCTCAGATCCAGCAGATTCGAGCTCCAACTTCCTTGCCTTGATCACGGCTGACAGGTACTTATCAACATGCTCGACACTTTGCGATAATGTTGACTCCATCCCGAGCCTCAATGATTTCTTGAATTTCCAAATGAACTCGGGGAAAATAAACCTCCTCAAAGTCGCCTCGGTTGCACGATCAAATGCGCTTGCAAATTCATTTTCAGGCAAACCTGCAGAGAGCGTCTCCGGGTCCTTACCAAATGCCAAGCCACAAATGTTGTCAAATGTTAGTCGCAAGAGCAAATCTTGCATATCGACAGGCATTTTTGCTTCCTCGGCCTCAGAGAGGATGGGCAAAAGGCGGAGGTGGATAGAGCGAGAGACCCACCTAGACATGGCATGGCGCAATGTTCGTGTTGTAAACTCGAGAGCGGCAGTTTTTCTCTGCAGCAGCCATGTTTCACCATCAGAGTTGAAGATGCCATTGCCGAGCAAGTCATGAAACACAGCTTGCCATGTGGGACCCTTCGGGTAGTTGTCGAAGCGGGCCTTGAGCACATGTTCGAGGTTCTTCGGGTCGCACGTCACCGTAACTAGCCCAGCACGCCGAGCCAGGCCAGGTATTGCACAGATACATGTTTGGTATGTACCGCCAGTCCTGCGCAAGTTCCCAGCAATCCAATCATGCATGACCTCGGCATGTTGGATCAGACCAGGCAGACTTCCAACCAAAGGCCATACACGGGGGCCCCGCATTCCTCTTGCTAACCGCCAGAACCACACCATGTAAGCAAGTATGCAAAGAAATACAAATACTCCGGTACCAAGATCCATTTTGAAAAATTCTGCTTCTCCTCTGTCAAGATTATTACTGTGTCGTGGTTGGTATTAGAGTTGCGTAATTTGGGTTAACACACAAAGCTGGTACAAGATAAAATGTGGGTCAGGTACCACATGGAGGGAGGGAGGGATAACTGGAGAAGGAATATGGAAGGAAGAGAGAGATGAATGGGAAATACCGAAGTGTCTTATGTTTTATAGAATGGATGAAGAGGAGGTCATATACAGCATTTAATGTGCCAGACTGGGTGCTTTTCTATCCTTCCCTTGCTAGCTAGCTACCACCTCTCTCTCTCTCATGCAGCAAGACTAGAGTGCAGTTGATCTCTCGGTCAGACAAGAGGTATCAGCTGAGATTAAATGCCGTCAGGGGCCGTTGAGAAGAGGAAAAGACCTCAAAAGAGGGACCCGGAGCTGACAAATGAGGTGTCAACACGTGGAATGAGTTATCCCGGGTGAAAACTTGGAGACTAGTAAGAAAAAAAATAAGAGGAGGAGCACCTAACAGGGAAGCAACAGGGCGGTCTGAAATAAATGGAGCTAGGGGCAATAAATGAGCGGGGGAAGAGGGAGGTGATTTAAATGGGATTGGGTGGAAAGCCCGCTTTTAAAGATGGGGCACTGGCACTGGGGGCAGTAATGGTGGATGTTTGATGGGTTGAATTTTTTTTTCTCTGTGATCCCTCTGTGGTAACTGGTAAGAAAGGGAACAAATGGAGGGAGATGAGATGAGATGGTGAGGATGATGGCCTAAGAGTAGGAGTTTGTTTAACGTTGGCTATCTAATTTGGGCTCTCTTTAAGATATGTATATTTTTTAGTGATTGAGCTTTTGCATGTATATCCTCACAAAGTGTGACATTAATTAAATTATAGAAGATAATTAAATTCTAACTTTAATTGATTGTTTCAATGCAAACATGACAATTAAAAACACGAAAATGATGATCTATATAAATTTTTTTTTAACATTCTTATTACAAAATTGTGACTTTTATGAACTGAAATATTACAAAATAGTATATTTAAGTGGTAAAAATTAACCTCTATATATATCTACCACTTATTATTCATGTTAATAGAAAAGCATGACAAATTAATCATGATGTACTTATTATATTCACATACCAAAACAAAAAATATTCTCCTCTGTTTAACGGTAAAATTAAACTAAATTCTAAAGTTAATGATGATAAAAATAATATAATTAACTAAATATGCCTTATGAAATAGCAACAAGTATTATATTTGTTATAGATTCCTGTAATTTTACAAAACACAAAACAACATAATTTGAAGGTCATCTGAGCAAAATTCCTTTTTTCCAGTGGGCGTTATAGTTCGGAGTTGGGTCACCGACCCCACCAACGATCGATCTTGCAAAAAGAAATAGATTTCGTCATTTGGGCATCTCCTGCGTTCGATTTCAAAGGTTTGATTACATGGCATTGGCTGGTGATAAGTTGGGGTTCAAGACTTCAAGTTGATTCTGTGGTTGGGGAGTGCCAAATTTCGTACATTTTGGCTTACAAATACGAAGTTTATTCTTAATTAAACAAGATATAAGTAGTGATAGTTGGTTGTGGAAGTACTAGGGACAACCAATTGAGGCTAGTTCCTCTAGAAAGGTTATGCTATCCAACTTGGTTAAACAACTTTGAACTAATTAATTAGCAAAAATACAAAGGATCTACTAAATTAATCATGTGACAAAAACAGAAGGATGATTCAGTGGACTGAAATTTGGAAGTCTGGTTCTTGGTGGAGACCGGTGGAGATATATAAAAAGTGAAAAGGGAAAAAAATAGTTATTTTTGATCTTGCAAACTTTATATATTTAAAAAAAAAGGACTCGCAAACTTCAGTAGGAAGTTAGCCTTGTGCAGATCGTCATTAATTTTCTAGAATGTTCAAAGTATGTTTTTTCATACTATTAAACAGTACTTATGTTATTATATAACTTCAATATTACTTAGATGACAAATTCTTATTTATCCGTCACGTACTTTTTTTTTTTAATCAAGGAATAGTAGGCAAGATCCTACTAACTTTCATTGCGTCACGATTTATCAGTACCTTTTATTTTCCTCACAGCTTGATAAGCAAGTTTTTCATTAAACCATTTTTAGGTCATTTAAAATTAAAACATCTATATATATGTTTTTTTTTTATACCGGAAAGAAAAATTAGTACTTCTTTCTAAAAGGAAAAAAATGATTGTAAAAAACCTTCATGTTTATATTTTCTTTGACGCGATAAACACACCCCTTTCTCTTTATTGATATACATATAAAAATTTATTTTACTATCCGACCACACATTTTAATGCGACAATTTTTTGGCGTTCGTTGAAACAGTACATTATAGTTTTGGTGACATATTAGTTCTTCGTCACTTTCATCGATCCTTCTTTTAAACGGGCAGGAATATTATGGCTTATACTCCATTCCCAAAATTGCTAATATATATATAATGGCTAAAGCGCCATCGATGGCACATGCCATCGATTTTCTATCGACTCGTTTTTCGAGATCCAAAATTCAAACGGTCAATAAAATCGTTCAAGTTGATCACAATATTGAAATATCCTTGAAGACAAAATTTTATATTTTTTTAATTTTTTTTGCTATTTATTATGATATTTTCAAATTGGAGGGCCTGAAATACTCTAATCATAATGTTTTTAAAAATATCATAATAAATAGCAAAAGAATTCAAAAAAATATAAAATTTTGTCTCCAAGGATATTTCAATACGGAGAACAACTTGAACTGTTCGAATTGACCATTTGAATTTTGAATCTCGAAAAATAATTTGATGGCACGAGACTCTCCGTGCCATCGATGGCGCGTTAGCCATTCTCTCTCTATATATAATTATATTTATAAACAAATTATGGAACGGTTATTTATCCTATACTTTGGATCTACTAGGTCTGCTACTTGGACTTCAATTATGACCGAATAAATTCCCCATCTACCACCGTAGCGACGAACAACTCAAACTTTTGTCAGGATACCCGGCAACAATTTGTAACTGTAAACATTTTTAATAAACAACCTTCAAAACCCAATTAACCAGTTCATTAAGCATATTAACTGGTACCTTGTGTATTAAGCATAGAGAATTGCTTAGGATCATTTCTAAAGTTCTATCATTTCCATCATTCCACATAGTTAATAACTGTCTCATCCCTCATCCCCAACCGCACCCCATTAATTGCCTTATTAATACAATTAAATCCAACGCCCCTCATCCCTTGACAATTAAAATCCAACGCCCTCTCTATTTCGCTCCTTCTCTCCTTTCACTGACACATTTTTTTTTTTTATGAATACTTACTGTTCTAGTTAAATAAGTAATTGTTTTAGTCAAATAAGTTACTGTTCTAACTGTGAATACTAACTGTTCTAGTTAAAACACTAACTGTTCTAATTAAATAGCAATTGTTCTAATTACTGTTCTAGTTAATATTACTAACTGTTCTTAAAAAAAAACTAATTGTTCTAGTTAATATTACTAACTGTTCTAATTGTTCTGAAAAAAAATTGTGCTGGAATAGTTGCTATATTAACTGAAACAGTTAGTATTCACAGTTAAAACAATTATTTTTTTAACTAGAACATTTACTTATAATAACTGGAACAGTTATAATAACTATTATGTTTAAATTCACAGTTAGAACAGTTATTTATTTAACTAGAACAGTTAGAATTCACAGTTAGAACAATTATCAGAAAAAAAAAATGTATGCCAGAAGAAGAGAGAAGAAGCGAAACAGAGAGGATGGAGGGAATGGAGCGCCAGGAGGTGATGGGATGAGAGACTAATAACGCGTTAATAACTACCAGGAAAATCATCCCCATCATCCTCATCCCCTCTTTTCTTTTTCGGCCCATCATCCTCATCCTCTCTTTTCTTTTTCGAAATGCAATTAATCTAACTGCTGGGGATGATGGAGATGATGAATCTAGGGGATGATCCTTATCAGCCCCGATTAAGCATATTATCTAGTCTGAAGTTCTGAACAAACCGGTACAGTGAATAGAAAACGAATTGCAGCTATACCTTGTTGCAAGCTACTATTCTGAGATTTAATTCAACAAAAAAAAAGTTCGTACAATTCACCAATAAACAGACTAAAGCTACGTGGGTATTTTAAGCTCACTACAAACAGTAAATAAATTAAGTTTAAAATTGTCTTATTAAATTTAAAGGAAAATTTTAAAAAATTGTCTACTTAATTTGCCAACAATCTAGATTTTAATTTTTTTATTTATTGATATTCGTATTGCATATGATTAAAAGGTTGCAAAATTAATATTTAACAACTATGAACTTCTAAATTTTGTACAATATGAATTTGAAATTAAATTATATTGAAAGTCAGTTGGCATTACCAACAGATAATTTAATCAAACAAAAAGAGAGTTAAAAAACAAAGAATTAAAATATTATCAAATTATTATTCATCGGTTGTTTGAAGCACGGATGTTGAATTATGAGTCCAAAAATAACAGTTCCCGATTAATATTAAATGTATGTGATGTGTTTGTTTTTATGAACTTCTACTACCAATTCTTGCGTTAATTAGCTAGCTTATGCTTGTCGCTGGAATCGCAATCAATTCAACCAAACTGAATCATTACTTGATTGAATATATGCATTGTGAGGACATGAAGATAATTTCTTTTTTCAGTGACAACAATATATGCTTTTCATTTGGAGGTCGAACAGTCAAAATCGGAATTCATCTGCTAATGACAAGTGAAATTGACGGAATTACACTTGTCTTCGGAAAAATGTCTTTTCAATGGCATATGTCGTTGAAAAGGGGTGAAAGTCCTGCCTTCTATTTATTTGCCTGCCATTTACTTTGTTTATTTCCTCAGTAATAGAAAAAAAACTGATAAAAATATTAGTCATATTCATAACACAATCGATGGAAATTAATGGCATGTCGTTGAAATAAAAAATTAGTCATATTCAAAATAGTATGAACATATATACTTATAGCTGGGTAATATTTTATTTTTAGAGATTTTATCATCGATGGAAAAAGCTTTTTGTTCGTCTCAAACATAACAAAGCAGTTTTTTTCTTTTTTGGGAAGTTCTCCTTATATCAAATTACAGCAACAATTTTGCATTCATTACCGTATGCTGAAAAGCACAATATTATGAACCTTAATTGCCAAAATAGCTAATTTTACCAGTTTAGTCTCAGTATTATATCAGAAGTTTACAACTCCTCTAAACTCATAATAAAGTTTCTCAGACTGAGAACATCAGTACCAGTGGCTTGCATTTTCAAGTACCCAACCACTCATCCATAGTTTCTTTGTACTAATTTCAAATTTCGGTCAAGCATGTTCAAGTGAAATCAGTTAAATTAAACTCACAATTGATTATTTACTAATATAGTTGTTAACCAAGCAAGGGTCAATACTGAATTGATCTTTTTCAATCTATTATTAATCGGCATTGATGTACCTAATTTCACATTCTCACAATCCATAATGTTAGGTTGGAGAAGCTACTCAATTCTCCTCATGTCAGTATCATAGTCTCACAATGCTTTTGCACTGTACAAATTCCTTTTGACTAGCCGAATAAACACAGGCAAGCATGAGACTCTTCGCATCTTGAGTTATGACTCCTTGAAAGCTTGGGGCAACAGTGTGATTTCACTCTGCTCGAGGTTTTTGTTGGAGGCATGGTAGCACAGGAAATCTCGGAAATAGTAAAATTTCTCACTTTTTTTTTTTTCCAAAATTTCAGATGATAGAGTTGACTACCTCTAACAGCCACCTTGGTTTGCGATACAAGATCACTTTTGCTGTTTTGCACAATGTCAACGGATGCTCATTTAAAACTCAGAACAGAAGTCAAATAGCTGTTTCCTTGGATAAGGATCATGTTATTTTCCTTTTTTCTCACTGAGGAATATTGGGGAATTGATGAAATATCCTTAAAATAACGAAAATATCCTTGTTACTTGAGTATACATTAATTAATTAATTGCCTCCGCTGACATTTATGCACAGATTTTGATTAAACATTTCATTACAGTATGATTAATTATCTTTCAGAATACAAGAATACATGAAATATCTTTTTCCTTTTTTTAAGGTACAGATACGCAGAACGAGAGAGAGAGAGAGAGAGAGAGAGAGACTTGGGACTGGTTTGTCGTGGAGGTGTACAACTGGAAGAAATATGCAAAAAATAAAGTTTTGTCAACGATAATGGACTTATCAGCAAAAAAGATTGTCGTCATGGAGAGCAAAATACACTGTGCGATGGGAGTATGAGACAGCTCAAGAAAAAAAAAACAACAACTGTGTAATGGGAATTAAGAGCATTATTAGTTTGCCAATTACGTACGCACGGAAGGAACAAATCTGTTTTTAAGGAATACAGCCACTTTGTGACAACTTTTAGAGGGAAAGATATACAGAGGTGCATGGCTAACAAATGCTATATACAAAGGAGGGGCTTGCATTTAGTTTCTCTTGTAATTATTTCATAGGAGGAGGTCTAAGTGCCAAATGTTTCTTATGAGTTTTACTACTGAACAATGTACTATTTTTAATTTAATGTATAGTGTATGGCCAACGAGCGGGCATTTGTTTCTCAAAAACAAAAAAAGAATGAGCAAACATATTCATGACATTTATGCAAAGTTGATTAGAAGTAAAAAAAAAAAAAAAGTGTCAGCCGCTAAAAAAAATTTTCATTATTACATGATTTCAAAAACAATCTTTGACTCGGTAGATAGGCGAAAAGTAGGCCTTCTAAAAATTTCAACAAATCGGCAGCTAGTGAATGAAACCGACAATTCCAATTTCAGTACCGTTTTGTAACTGTTGAAATAAAAAAGGATGTCGAAATTCCTGGTGAATTTAGGCAACTTAATAGTTGAAATTGAGATGAACTGAAGGAGAGGCTGGACGGCTAGAGAACTTGCCAGGAGAAAGGTTGTACTTCTATAAAAATGATGCAAAAAAAAAAATAATAATCGTTATAATTTTTTACTTGTATTGAAAAAGGTTTTTCATTAAGATGAGAGTTTTACAATTATAAACCACCTTTATTTTGATGAATAAACTAAAAAAAAGGAAGGAAGTATGTCGGCACAAGTATAAACATGGATGGTCAAAAGTCAAAAATTGAGACTAGTAGAATTGAAATTGAGTTTATTATGTCAAATAAGCTTTGAGCTGTAAAAAAAAAAAAATTGGAGTCGGTTGAATTGTGAATGAAAGCTGGATGAAGTCAGTTTGTAATAGAAGAGTCGGTTGTAAAGTCTATAAAATAGACTTATGTCATGTATTGTAGATGTAACATTGTAATTTGATATATGAGAAATTATATTGTAATTGAGTGATTGAGAGTTGAGTATTGGAGTACGTTATTGAAACTTTGAGTTATATTTGAATTTATTTTCAACAAATTGGTATCAGAGCCTTGTCGAGTGTCTCGTTCAAATGGCAACCATAAATTCAAACATTTCATTCCAATATCCGATTCTTACCAAAACCAATTATGATCAATGGTCGTTGCGAATGAAAGCCATTATTGGTGCTCATGGCTTGTGGAGCATCGTCGAGAATGGATACGAAGAACCTGACGATGATAGCCAACTCACAGTAGCTGAGTTAAACGCGTTGCAGAAGAAAAGAAGCGGAGATCAATGCGCCCTGAGTATCATCTATCAAGGATTGAATGACGATATGTTTGAGAAGATTGCCAATGAGACGAGTTCTAAGGATACATGGAAAATTTTTAGAAATTCGATGGTTGGAGTTGACAAAGTGAATAAGGTTCGACTCCAAACTTTAAGAGCGGAGTTTGAGATGATTATGATGAATGAGAGTGAGTCCGTAGGAAACTACTTCACTCGAGTGTTTGCTATAATTAATCAAATGAAGAGGCCTGGTGAGAAGATGAAAGATGTAAGAGTTGTAGAAAAGATACTACGCTCTCTCAATTCAAAGTTTAGTCATGTGGTGGTGGCGATTGAAGAATCGAAGGACACGGAGTCCATGACGATCGATGAGTTGAATGGTTCGTTGATAGCCCATGAAGAGAGAATGAAGAGAATTCAATATGAACCGATAGAACAAGCCTTGCAAGCAAAAGCATCTTTCAATCATAAAGAAAATAATAAAGGAGGAAAAGACCAAGGTCGTGGAAGAGGCCGAGGTGGAAATAGAGGCCATGGTTATGGTCAAGGAAGAGGTCGAGATTATCGACAAGAAAAAGAACACAATAAAGAAGAAAGAAGTTAACAAAATTGGCGTGGTAGAGGACGCGGCCATCGAAGAGGTGGCCGTGGATACCGTCCCGCCGTCGACTGTTATAACTGCGGTTGGCATGGACATTATGTGCGAGACTGTCGATTGTCAAAGAAGGTAGAAGAAAATACAAATTTTATTCAAGAAGAAGAGTCAAAAGATGGCGTTCTCATGATGGCACATAATGATATCATTTCCGACAGCGACACGGTGTGGTATCTCGATATTGGTGCTAGCAATCATATGAGCGGGCACAAACATCTATTCAAGGAGATGCAAGAGGTTAAAGATGGTCACGTTTCATTTGGTGACGCATCAAAGATTCAAGTAAAAGATCGAGCTAAAATCAAATTTTATCATAACGGTAAAGAAAGTACAATTGAAAATGTGTAATATGTGCCAGATATGAAAAGTAATATTCTGAGCATGGGACAATTGATGGAAAAAGGCTACTCGATTTTCATGAAAAATTGGATGATGTTCGTGAAGGACAAAAGAAACTGCCTAATTGCACGGGTGGAGATGGTCCAGAATCGCACGCACAAGCTCAATTTGAGAAACGTGCAAGAAACATGTTTGAAAATAAAAAATTAATATGACAAATAAAATCTCGCTATGGCATTTACGGTTTGGGCATTTGAGCCGAGATGGCCTAAAAGAGATGGCGAAAAAGGACATGGTCCATGGTTTACCTGACATAAATTACCCTAAGCAATTTTGCGAAGGATATGTACTTGGCAAACAAACAAGAATCTTGTTTCCTCGAAGCACAGAGTATTGTGCGAAAAGAATTCTCGACTTGGTACACACTGACATATGTGGTCCTATCACATCCAAATCATTTGGAGAAAAGATGTATTTTATTACTTTTATTGATGATTATACAAGAAAAACGTGGGTGTATTTTCTTAAAGAGAAATCTGAAACACTAAAAGTATTTAAGAAATTCAAGACAATGGTTGAGAAGAGGACCGGCCATTATATTAAGGCGTTGCGATCAGATAGAGGTGGTGAGTATGTGTCAACTGTTCTCATGAATTTCTGCGACGAACACGGCATAAGGAGATTCCTTACAGCTCCCTACTCGCCTTAGCAAAATGGTGTAATAGAAAGAAAGAATCGAACCATTCTCGACATGGTTCGGTCGATGTTGAAGAGTAAAAATATGTCTAAAGAATTTTGGACAGAAGCGGTACAATGTGCGCTATATATGCAGAATCGATGTCCGCATGCAAAGTTAATGGATCAGATACCACAAGAAGCTTGGAGCGGAATTAAGCTGACGGTGTCACATCTCAAGATATTTAGTAGTGTGGCTTATGTGCACGTACCAGATCAAAGAATGACCAAGTTAGATGATAAAAGCAAGAAATATGTGTTCATCGGGTATGACGAGAAGATGAAGACTTTTAGATTGTTCAACCCGATTGAAAAGAAGGTGACAATAAGTCGAGATGTGCAAGTGAATGAAAAAATTGTATGGGACTGGAATAATCAAAAGGAGGCAACTCATGACGAAGGCGAACCATCAACATCTACACCAACAATTACATCGAGAAGTAATTCAACATCCGATGAACAAGATGAGCCAAGACATCCAAGAATAAGAAATTTATAAGATCTATATGAATCAACATCTGAGGTACACTTGGTATGTCTTTTAGCAGATTCTGAAAATATTACATTTGAAAAAGCAGTGAGAGATAAAAAATGACGAGCTGCGATGGATGAAGAAATCACTGTTATTGAAAAGAACGACACTTGGAAGCTGGTAAAATTGCCAGAAGCCATAGGAGTTAAATGGGTATACAAAAAGAAGATGAATGCTGAAGGCAAAATTGAGAGACTCGTCGCGAAAGGATATCGACAAAAGGCCAGAATTGACTATGATGAAGTCTTTGTCCCGGTTGTGAGAATGAAGACAATTCGACTTTTTTATATCAGTAGTAGCTCAATTTAAGTGGTTAATCTATCAAATGGACGTGAAATCGGTATTTTTAAATGGCATACTCGAAGAAGAAGTGTACGTAGAGCAACCACCTGAATACATGAAAGCTGGCAAAGAGACACAAGTGTTGAAATTAAAAAGGTGCTCTATGGACTGAAGCAAGCACCTCGAACATGGAATTCCCGAATCAACACATATCTCAAGAAGAACAAGTTCAAGCAATGTCCATATGAACATGCTCTGTATGTGAAAGAAAAGGACGGTAATCTGTTATACGTTACTTTATATATTGATGATCTCATATTCATAGGGAATGATGAGAAAATGATAGAAGAATTTAAGGAAGTCATGACTTGAGAATTCGAGATGACAGACTTGGGGTTAATGAAATATTTTCTTGAGTTAGAAGTTAGACAAGAAAATACAGGAATATTTGTATCGCAAGAGGCGTATGCAAAAGAAATTTTAAAGAAATATAAAATGGATGAATGCAACCCTGTGTCAACACCGATGGAGCTTGGTGTAAAACTCTCCAAGTTTGAGGGAGGAGATCGAGTAGATGCGAGCAAATACCGAAGCCTAGTGGAAAGTTTGCGGTATTTGACATGCACAAGACCAGATATTGCATATAGTGTCGGCGTAGTGAGTCGATTTATAGAGGAACCGAAGTACTCGCATTGGAAGGCGATCAAACGAATCCTACGATATATCAAAAGAACTGAAGCACTCGGGTTGTTTTACTCGAATTCAGAAGAATACAAGTTGATGGGCTATTCCGACAGCGATTGGTGCGGAGACGTAGATGATCGCAAGAGCACTTCAGGCTATGTGTTCTATATGGGAGACACAGCATTTACATGGACCTCGAAAAAGCAGTCAATAGTGACATTATCGACATGTGAATCAGAGTATATAGCAGCATCATGGTGTGTTGGACACGCAATTTGGCTGAGGAATTTACTTCACGAGCTAAAACTTCCACAACATGAGGCGACTAAGATACGAGTCGACAACAAATCAGCAATTGAGTTATCCAAGAATCCAATACATCACAAGAGAAGCAAACACATAGATGTCCGGTTCCATTTCATTCGAGAACATATTAAAAATGGAGATGTGCAAATGAGTCACGTGGCGAGTCGTGATCAAGCAGCAGATATTTTCACAAAAGTATTGCCAACGGACCTGTTCAATAATTGCAAGACAAAGATCGGAGTGAAAGACAGGAGAAATTTTAGTTTTAGGGAGAAATTTGATGAATAAACAAGAAAAAAAAGAAAGTAAGTATGTCGGCACAAGTATAAACATGGATGGTCAAAAGTAAAAAATTGAGACTAGTAGAATTAGAATTGGATCTGAACCGTTAGATCTAATTTCAACGGTTATCTTTTTTAGGTTGGCAGAGTGTCAACTCTTGATCTGAACCGTTAGATCTAATCTCAATGGTTAATGGGAGCCCCGTGCATGATAGCAGATTGATAGGCCCGGAAAATTTGAACCGTTCAGATTAGATTTAACGGCTCGGATCAAAAGTTGGCACCCTGCCAACCTCAGATGATACTCTCCCATCGCAACCAACTTGACCCCTTTTACTGTGCACTGGTATTTACATCTAGTACCAGTGCAACCTGTTTTATCTAACTATCATAGACAACAACCACATATATTTACCTAATAAAGAAAATAAAGTTTTCAAGCATTGAAAAGGTGAGGCCCTTGCCCCCTCAAGGACAGTATTGTACAATTAAGATTCAACACACTCAAGAGTCAAGACAGAGTTGTACAATTGAGAGTTTGATAATTCTTCTATCCTGAAATCATGATTCAAGAAGTTATTAAAGTTTTGTTTTGTCTTGGTTATGAAATTCGGAAATAAATATGTTGAAAATAAATTCAAATAGAACTCAAAGTTTCAATAACGTACTCCAATACTCAACTCTCAATCACTCAATTACAATATAATTTCTCATATATCAAATTACAATGTTACATCTACAATACATGACATAAGTCTATTTTATAGACTTTACAACCGACTCTTCTATTATAAACCGACTTCATCCAATTCTAATTCTACTAGTCTCAATTTTTTACTTTTGACCATCCATGTTTATACTTGTGCCGACATACTTCCTTTCTTTTTTTTCTTGTTTATTCATCAAATTTCTCCCTAAAACTAAAATTTCTCCTGTCTTTCACTCCGATCTTTGTCTTGCAATTATTGAACAGGTCCGTTGGCAATACTTTTGTGAAAATATCTGCTGCTTGATCACGACTCGCCACGTGACTCATTTGCACATCTCCATTTTTAATATGTTCTCGAATGAAATGGAACCGGACATCTATGTGTTTGCTTCTCTTGTGATGTATTGGATTCTTGGATAACTCAATTGCTGATTTGTTGTCGACTCGTATCTTAGTCGCCTCATGTTGTGGAAGTTTTAGCTCGTGAAGTAAATTCCTCAGCCAAATTGCGTGTCCAACACACCATGATGCTGCTATATACTCTGATTCACATGTCGATAATGTCACTATTGGCTGCTTTTTCGAGGTCCATGTAAATGCTGTGTCTCCCATATAGAACACATAGCCTGAAGTGCTCTTGCGATCATCTACGTCTCCGCACCAATCGCTGTCGGAATAGCCCATCAACTTGTATTCTTCTGAATTCGAGTAAAACAACCCGAGTGCTTCAGTTCTTTTGATATATCGTAGGATTCGTTTGATCGCCTTCCAATGCGAGTACTTCGGTTCCTCTATAAATCGACTCACTACGCCGACACTATATGCAATATCTGGTCTTGTGCATGTCAAATACCGCAAACTTTCCACTAGGCTTCGGTATTTGCTCGCATCTACTCGATCTCCTCCCTCAAACTTGGAGAGTTTTACACCAAGCTCCATCGGTGTTGACACAGGGTTGCATTCATCCATTTTATATTTCTTTAAAATTTCTTTTGCATACGCCTCTTGCGATACAAATATTCCTGTATTTTCTTGTCTAACTTCTAACTCAAGAAAATATTTCATTAACCCCAAGTCTGTCATCTCGAATTCTCAAGTCATGACTTCCTTAAATTCTTCTATCATTTTCTCATCATTCCCTATGAATATGAGATCATCAATATATAAAGTAACGTATAACAGATTACCGTCCTTTTCTTTCACATACAGAGCATGTTCATATGGACATTGCTTGAACTTGTTCTTCTTGAGATATGTGTTGATTCGGGAATTCCATGTTCGAGGTGCTTGCTTCAGTCCATAGAGCACCTTTTTAATTTCAACACTTGTGTCTCTTTGCCAGCTTTCATGTATTCAGGTGGTTGCTCTACGTACACTTCTTCTTCGAGTATGCCATTTAAAAATACCGATTTCACGTCCATTTGATAGATTAACCACTTAAATTGAGCTACTACTGATATAAAAAAGTCGAATTGTCTTCATTCTCACAACCGGGACAAAGACTTCATCATAGTCAATTCTGGCCTTTTGTCGATATCCTTTCGCGACGAGTCTCTCAATTTTGCCTTCAGCATTCATCTTCTTTTTGTATACCCATTTAACTCCTATGGCTTCTGGCAATTTTACCAGCTTCCAAGTGTCGTTCTTTTCAATAACAGTGATTTCTTCATCCATCGCAGCTCGTCATTTTTTATCTCTCACTGCTTTTTCAAATGTAATATTTTCAGAATCTGCTAAAAGACATACCAAGTGTACCTCAGATGTTGATTCATATAGATCTTATAAATTTCTTATTCTTGGATGTCTTGGCTCATCTTGTTCATCGGATGTTGAATTACTTCTCGATGTAATTGTTGGTGTAGATGTTGATGGTTCGCCTTCGTCATGAGTTGCCTCCTTTTGATTATTCCAGTCCCATACAATTTTTTCATTCACTTGCACATCTCGACTTATTGTCACCTTCTTTTCAATCGGGTTGAACAATCTAAAAGTCTTCATCTTCTCGTCATACCCGATGAACACATATTTCTTGCTTTTATCATCTAACTTGGTCATTCTTTGATCTGGTACGTGCACATAAGCCACACTACTAAATATCTTGAGATGTGACACCGTCAGCTTAATTCCGCTCCAAGCTTCTTGTGGTATCTGATCCATTAACTTTGCATGCGGACATCGATTCTGCATATATAGCGCACATTGTACCGCTTCTGTCCAAAATTCTTTAGACATATTTTTACTCTTCAACATCGACCGAACCATGTCGAGAATGGTTCGATTCTTTCTTTCTATTACACCATTTTGCTAAGGCGAGTAGGGAGCTGTAAGGAATCTCCTTATGCCGTGTTCGTCGCAGAAATTCATGAGAACAGTTGACACATACTCACCACCTCTATCTGATCGCAACGCCTTAATATAATGGCCGGTCCTCTTCTCAACCATTGTCTTGAATTTCTTAAATACTTTTAGTGTTTCAGATTTCTCTTTAAGAAAATACACCCACGTTTTTCTTGTATAATCATCAATAAAAGTAATAAAATACATCTTTTCTCCAAATGATTTGGATGTGATAGGACCACATATGTCAGTGTGTACCAAGTCGAGAATTCTTTTCGCACAATACTCTGTGCTTCGAGGAAACAAGATTCTTGTTTGTTTGCCAAGTACATATCCTTCGCAAAATTGCTTAGGGTAATTTATGTCAGGTAAACCATGGACCATGTCCTTTTTCGCCATCTCTTTTAGGCCATCTCGGCTCAAATGCCCAAACCGTAAATGCCATAGCGAGATTTTATTTGTCATATTAATTTTTTATTTTCAAACATGTTTCTTGCACGTTTCTCAAATTGAGCTTGTGCGTGCGATTCTGGACCATCTCCACCCGTGCAATTAGGCAGTTTCTTTTGTCCTTCACGAACATCATCCAATTTTTCATGAAAATCGAGTAGCCTTTTTCCATCAATTGTCCCATGCTCAGAATATTACTTTTCATATCTGGCACATATTACACATTTTCAATTGTACTTTCTTTACCGTTATGATAAAATTTGATTTTAGCTCGATCTTTTACTTGAATCTTTGATGCGTCACCAAATGAAACGTGACCATCTTTAACCTCTTGCATCTCCTTGAATAGATGTTTGTGCCCGCTCATATGATTGCTAGCACCAATATCGAGATACCACACCGTGTCGCTGTCGGAAATGATATCATTATGTGCCATCATGAGAACGCCATCTTTTGACTCTTCTTCTTGAATAAAATTTGTATTTTCTTCTACCTTCTTTGACAATCGACAGTCTCGCACATAATGTCCATGCCAACCGCAGTTATAACAGTCGACGGCGGGACGGTATCCACGGCCACCTCTTCGATGGCCGCGTCCTCTACCACGCCAATTTTGTTAACTTCTTTCTTCTTTATTGTGTTCTTTTTCTTGTCGATAATCTCGACCTCTTCCTTGACCATAACCATGGCCTCTATTTCCACCTCGGCCTCTTCCACGACCTTGGTCTTTTCCTCCTTTATTATTTTCTTTATGATTGAAAGATGCTTTTGCTTGCAAGGCTTGTTCTATCGGTTCATATTGAATTCTCTTCATTCTCTCTTCATGGGCTATCAACGAACCATTCAACTCATCGATCGTCATGGACTCCGTGTCCTTCGATTCTTCAATCGCCACCACCACATGACTAAACTTTGAATTGAGAGAGCGTAGTATCTTTTCTACAACTCTTACATCTTTCATCTTCTCACCAGGCCTCTTCATTTGATTAATTATAGCAAACACTCGAGTGAAGTAGTTTCCTACGGACTCACTCTCATTCATCATAATCATCTCAAACTCCGCTCTTAAAGTTTGGAGTCGAACCTTATTCACTTTGTCAACTCCAACCATCGAATTTCTAAAAATTTTCCATGTATCCTTAGAACTCGTCTCATTGGCAATCTTCTCAAACATATCGTCATTCAATCCTTGATAGATGATACTCAGGGCGCATTGATCTCCGCTTCTTTTCTTCTGCAACGCGTTTAACTCAGCTACTGTGAGTTGGCTATCATCGTCAGGTTCTTCGTATCCATTCTCGACGATGCTCCACAAGCCATGAGCACCAATAATGGCTTTCATTCGCAACGACTATTGATCATAATTGGTTTTGGTAAGAATCGGATATTGGAATGAAATGTTTGAATTTATGGTTGCCATTTGAACGAGACACTCGACAAGGCTCTGATACCAATTTGTTGAAAATAAATTCAAATATAACTCAAAGTTTCAATAACGTACTCCAATACTCAACTCTCAATCACTCAATTACAATATAATTTCTCATATATCAAATTACAATGTTACATCTACAATACATGACATAAGTCTATTTTATAGACTTTACAACCGACTCTTCTATTACAAACTGACTTCATCCAGCTTTCATTCACAATTCAACCGACTCCAATTTTTTTTTTTTTACAGCTCAAAGCTTATTTGACATAATAAACTCAATTTCAATTCTACTAGTCTCAATTTTTGACTTTTGACCATCCATGTTTATACTTGTGCCGACATACTTCCTTCCTTTTTTTTAGTTTATTCATCAAAATAAAGGTGGTTTATAATTGTAAAACTCTCATCTTAATGAAAAACCTTTTTCAATACAAGTAAAAAATTATAACGATTATTATTTTTTTTTTTGCATCATTTTTATAGAAGTACAACCTTTCTCCTGGCAAGTTCTCTAGCCGTCCAGCCTCTCCTTCAGTTCATCTCAATTTCAACTATTAAGTTGCCTAAATTCACCAGGAATTTCGACATCCTTTTTTATTTCAACAGTTACAAAACGGTACTGAAATTGGAATTGTCGGTTTCATTCACTAGCTGCCGATTTGTTGAAATTTTTAGAAGGCCTACTTTTCGCCTATCTACCGAGTCAAAGATTGTTTTTGAAATCATGTAATAATGAAAATTTTTTTTAGCGGCTGACACTTTTTTTTTTTTTTACTTCTAATCAACTTTGCATAAATGTCATGAATATGTTTGCTCATTCTTTTTTTGTTTTTGAGAAACAAATGCCCGCTCGTTGGCCATACACTATACATTAAATTAAAAATAGTACATTGTTCAGTAGTAAAACTCATAAGAAACATTTGGCACTTAGACCTCCTCCTATGAAATAATTACAAGAGAAACTAAATGCAAGCCCCTCCTTTGTATATAGCATTTGTTAGCCATGCACCTCTGTATATCTTTCCCTCTAAAAGTTGTCACAAAGTGGCTGTATTCCTTAAAAACAGATTTGTTCCTTCCGTGCGTACGTAATTGGCAAACTAATAATGCTCTTAATTCCCATTACACAGTTGTTGTTTTTTTTTTTCTTGAGCTGTCTCATACTCCCATCGCACAGTGTATTTTGCTCTCCATGACGACAATCTTTTTTGCTGATAAGTCCATTATCTTTGACAAAACTTTATTTTTTGCATATTTCTTCCAGTTGTACACCTCCACGACAAACCAGTCCCAAGTCTCTCTCTCTCTCTCTCTCTCTCTCTCTCGTTCTGCGTATCTGTACCTTAAAAAAAGGAAAAAGATATTTCATGTATTCTTGTATTCTGAAAGATAATTAATCATACTGTAATGAAATGTTTAATCAAAATCTGTGCATAAATGTCAGCGGAGGCAATTAATTAATTAATGTATACTCAAGTAACAAGGATATTTTCGTTATTTTAAGGATATTTCATCAATTCCCCAATATTCCTCAGTGAGAAAAAAGGAAAATAACATGATCCTTATCCAAGGAAACAGCTATTTGACTTCTGTTCTGAGTTTTAAATGAGCATCCGTTGACATTGTGCAAAACAGCAAAAGTGATCTTGTATCGCAAACCAAGGTGGCTGTTAGAGGTAGTCAACTCTATCATCTGAAATTTTGGAAAAAAAAAAAAGTGAGAAATTTTACTATTTCCGAGATTTCCTGTGCTACCATGCCTCCAACAAAAACCTCGAGCAGAGTGAAATCACACTGTTGCCCCAAGCTTTCAAGGAGTCATAACTCAAGATGCGAAGAGTCTCATGCTTGCCTGTGTTTATTCGGCTAGTCAAAAGGAATTTGTACAGTGCAAAAGCATTGTGAGACTATGATACTGACATGAGGAGAATTGAGTAGCTTCTCCAACCTAACATTATGGATTGTGAGAATGTGAAATTAGGTACATCAATGCCGATTAATAATAGATTGAAAAAGATCAATTCAGTATTGACCCTTGCTTGGTTAACAACTATATTAGTAAATAATCAATTGTGAGTTTAATTTAACTGATTTCACTTGAACATGCTTGACCGAAATTTGAAATTAGTACAAAGAAACTATGGATGAGTGGTTGGGTACTTGAAAATGCAAGCCACTGGTACTGATGTTCTCAGTCTGAGAAACTTTATTATGAGTTTAGAGGAGTTGTAAACTTCTGATATAATACTGAGACTAAACTGGTAAAATTAGCTATTTTGGCAATTAAGGTTCATAATATTGTGCTTTTCAGCATACGGTAATGAATGCAAAATTGTTGCTGTAATTTGATATAAGGAGAACTTCCCAAAAAAGAAAAAAACTGCTTTGTTATGTTTGAGACGAACAAAAAGCTTTTTCCATCGATGATAAAATCTCTAAAAATAAAATATTACCCAGCTATAAGTATATATGTTCATACTATTTTGAATATGACTAATTTTTTATTTCAACGACATGCCATTAATTTCCATCGATTGTGTTATGAATATGACTAATATTTTTATCAGTTTTTTTTCTATTACTGAGGAAATAAACAAAGTAAATGGCAGGCAAATAAATAGAAGGCAGGACTTTCACCCCTTTTCAACGACATATGCCATTGAAAAGACATTTTTCCGAAGACAAGTGTAATTCCGTCAATTTCACTTGTCATTAGCAGATGAATTCCGATTTTGACTGTTCGACCTCCAAATGAAAAGCATATATTGTTGTCACTGAAAAAAGAAATTATCTTCATGTCCTCACAATGCATATATTCAATCAAGTAATGATTCAGTTTGGTTGAATTGATTGCGATTCCAGCGACAAGCATAAGCTAGCTAATTAACGCAAGAATTGGTAGTAGAAGTTCATAAAAACAAACACATCACATACATTTAATATTAATCGGGAACTGTTATTTTTGGACTCATAATTCAACATCCGTGCTTCAAACAACCGATGAATAATAATTTGATAATATTTTAATTCTTTGTTTTTTAACTCTCTTTTTGTTTGATTAAATTATCTGTTGGTAATGCCAACTGACTTTCAAAATAATTTAATTTCAAATTCATATTGTACAAAATTTAGAAGTTCATAGTTGTTAAATATTAATTTTGCAACCTTTTAATCATATGCAATACGAATATCAATAAATAAAAAAATTAAAATCTAGATTGTTGGCAAATTAAGTAGACAATTTTTTAAAATTTTCCTTTAAATTTAATAAGACAATTTTAAACTTAATTTATTTACTGTTTGTAGTGAGCTTAAAATACCCACGTAGCTTTAGTCTGTTTATTGGTGAATTGTACGAACTTTTTTTTTGTTGAATTAAATCTCAGAATAGTAGCTTGCAACAAGGTATAGCTGCAATTCGTTTTCTATTCACTGTACCGGTTTGTTCAGAACTTCAGACTAGATAATATGCTTAATCGGGGCTGATAAGGATCATCCCCTAGATTCATCATCTCCATCATCCCCAGCAGTTAGATTAATTGCATTTCAAAAAAGAAAAGAGAGGATGAGGATGATGGGCCGAAAAAGAAAAGAGGGGATGAGGATGATGGGGATGATTTTCCTGGTAGTTATTAACGCGTTATTAGTCTCTCATCCCATCACCTCCTGGCGCTCCATTCCCTCCATCCTCTCTGTTTCGCTTCTTCTCTCTTCTTCTGGCATACATTTTTTTTTTTCTGATAATTGTTCTAACTGTGAATTCTAACTGTTCTAGTTAAATAAATAACTGTTCTAACTGTGAATTTAAACAGAATAGTTATTATAACTGTTCCAGTTATTATAAGTAAATGTTCTAGTTAAAAAAATAATTGTTTTAACTGTGAATACTAACTGTTTCAGTTAATATAGCAACTATTCCAGCACAATTTTTTTTCAGAACAATTAGAACAGTTAGTAATATTAACTAGAACAATTAGTTTTTTTTTAAGAACAGTTAGTAATATTAACTAGAACAGTAATTAGAACAATTGCTATTTAATTAGGTAAATATATAGCTATGTGAAGATTCTTTAATTGGCCATTTTTGTTAGATAATAATGCACAAATTCCAAGCAACATGATGTGTAACTTCTCTATTCTATACTACCTAATTTGTTAACTTCTGAATTCTTTCAAATTTTTTGGTCTGTTTCAATTTGAGCAAAATTAAAATGTTTCAGCCGAGTTTTATATCACGTAACAAAGTTATTAGATTTAAAAAAAAATGTTGAAGTACAATTAAACTGTTTACAAAATCTCACTAGTCTTTTTTTAGGGCCAGGTGACAATCACCACACCGACATAATTTTATTGATAAAAAATTATAATACAAAGATAAAAAAAAAATAAAAAATAAAAAATAAATAAGAGGTCAAACCTATACAAGCTATATACAAAAAAAAAACTAAGAATGCTTCCTCTAGGAATCTACATCAGCAATAATAGAATGGAGTGAAAGCCATGGACGAGTGTCGATTCAAAACCTCACTAGTCAAATTTCAGATTCACAGTTTCACTCAGAGGACGTTGTACTCGAATACTTGAAGCAAAACTAGTTTCTGTCCTGAAAGTTAATTCACAATTGAGAAAAAGTAGAAATCCCTCCAATTTTGCACGAGACCAAAAAAAATTGAATATTGGATAATTATCAAACTTCCTTACGAAGAATTAATTGCTTAGCCTCCCAACAAAGAAATTATGTAGTTTTGGTCCTTTCGGAGGAAAGGAATAACTTGTATGAAAGGGAAGCAGCTCAAAAGAAAAAATGGGAGAACCTATAGCAAGCATGCAATTGGAACAAAAAAGGACAAGGAATAACCTTTTTGTTTACCACATATTTAATAAAAACTCAGATTTGTATGTGTTCAAAGTAACTTAATATTTCCAATTATTTCCGTTTGTCCCTCCGTTCACAAATTTCCTTGCTACTCTAATTGGAACAAAAAAAAAAAAAAAAAAAAACACTTTATCCACATTTTTTTTTCCCGATCTCCGTCGACTTGAGTAAGCAGGAAGGATTCCAAATCCAAAAACAAGGAAAAAAGAAGTAATTAGAAAAGCATAATAACCCAAAAACTATATAAACCAAGCATATAATAGCATTTCTCAAGACAGAATTGATCTCTATAACAGCCTGTAACTGCGCTTCACATTACTCAAAGTATCAATCTTCCTTTCTTTAAACCCATCCCAACATTTCTCGCTCCACATCCTCTAATTAACTAAAACAACTGTAATAATGGCGGGACCATACACCGGCAGAGCCAGCATTCCTGGCTTGCCAGGTCCGCGACCGAGCAAGCTGCAATGTATTGCAATTGCCTTGCTTTTCTTGATTATCGTTGTCGGTCTCATTATTCTTATTTTTTGGCTCATTGTTCGACCAACTTCGATTGATTATACAGTTGAGCATGCTGCCATTCAAAAGTTCAATATTTCTTCAGCCAATGAATTAGATGCAGCATTCAATCTTACACTCCGTGCTATAAATCCAAACCGTAAGGTTTCGGTTTACTATGATGATGTGAAAATTTCTGTCTGGTAATCTTTTTATTCTGTTTCAATTAAAAATTATTTATATATGTGACCTGATTACGTTGCAGTAGTATATTCTGATTACTTAATATTTGTTTATTAGGTATGATAACCAGATGATCGCTTTAACTGAGACTTCGCCGTTCTTCCAACCACATCGAAACATCACAAGGCTAGACATCAAAGCTGTGACCAATTCTACACAACTGCAAGACCAAGTAGCAAAAGATCTCCAACACGATAAGTCATCAGGACATATCGGGCTTGAAGTTCGGGTTCGGGCACGAATCCGATTCAAGGTTGGGGTTGTCAAGTCTAAGCACTACAAGTTAAGAGCCTATTGCACACCTGTGAACGTTGGTTTCGCGCCAAATTCAGCAACTTCGTTTAATCGGGTGTACTGTGATGTTGAAATTTGATTTTTGGTTTTGGTCCGGCTTTGTTCTTTATGGGGCTTGCACATGATTTGATTTGGTTTTTATGGGGATTGCAGTTGTATTTGATTTTTGAATGTCTGTAATTAATTCAATTGACTTTATTCTTTCATACCAATTCATGCTTGATGTTTTCGTTCTGACATTACCATCTTAATTAATGTTTAAAGGCCTTACTCACCAATTTGTTGTTTGGTACTAGGCAAGATATGTTCTAATTTTTTTGGTCAAAGAAAAAGATACGTTCTAAAATTTCATTAAAAAGGAAATACACACACTTTGTAAAAAAGAGAACGAACATGCATAGAGAATATACAAAAAAGAGTAAAGAGAGAGAGAGAGAGAAGTACGAGAACGATAATACAAGTCCATGATGGAACATCTACATATATTAACAGAAAACACTAGCAAAACAATAATAATAAAAAGAACAAGAAAAATTAAAAGGCCTTATAATTAATATATCAAATTCTTGCTTTAGGAATTGTGAGCCTAGCTTAATTTCTGTCGGGTTGCTGATTTTCTTGCAGTTCACGAGTCAACAGACCATATTCTTAATTAAGCCTACCAATATTTTGCCAACTGCGATGCAGACGAAGTGAGTTAACTCTGACCTAAAATTGAGCCTGTATTAATGGAAAGGTTGGTCAACACAATATGTTGATGTCAAATTGTCAATTATGTCATTCTGTAGGTTGGGTGAAATTGGGCCGCAAACGATGTGTGACGTGTCATAGTGCAGATGAAGTGAAGCCGGACCTCATTTTCTTTGACAGCAACTTTCGTAGTTTCTTTACATGTGTCATACACATTCTGACATGCTCGTTTTGGGCTGCATGTATAACCTTGAGCCTAAGATGTGGCCTATTTGATGATTCAAGCCTTGGTCTTGAGTCTGCAAAATTAGTTAGGCCTTCAAACAAATTAAAGGTCGAAACTTTTTATGGACTGCGTTCATCCATATCGCCTGAATGGCTGAATATGATATATTGATAATTTGACGCACATGGTATTTTTCTGTACAATGCTAGCTAGATCTTGCTCATATATTGATGCAATGTTTTAGTTAGTTTAAATATAACATCATTGTTATGTGCATTTATAAGGTAACGATTTATATTACCTCATGATATAGGACATTTTATTCACTTGAGTGATTTGTTTCAAGTGTCATTTTAAATACTTGCACATTACCCATTTGAACCAGCTTGTAAATTACTAATAGATAGTGTTATGTATCCTTCAAACACAGTGCTAATTTTCAAAAAGCTCAAGCAAGGTCAAACAACAGCTAAACTTACAAATGCTCAGAATTCCGTTGACTACATGCACCGATAGTATGATTCGTGCTAATTCAAATTGGTATTTGAAATTTTTCGAACAAATACCAATTTGTATAAGAAATGGACTACAGTGCTATGAATAGCATCGACTGGCTAGTGTTGTAATTTTAAATTTTTATTTGTAAAAATTCAAACAATTTAACTTGAGGTGCCCAAAATGACTCCACATTGAAGTCATACAGCTAGTAGGCATGTTTTGTAATTTTTAGAGTTGTTATCATCGTTGTTGTCATCGTCGTCAAACTGATAAACCAGATTTACATCAAATTAACCTACTAAATAAAAATCATACACAATTAATTATAAATGATGTAATCTAGCAAGTCCTCTTTAAAAGCGGAAAAAACGAAAACCAATTTTGGTCTAATGGCAAAGAGCAATGTATTTTTAGTGAAGATAGTGGATTCAAAATCAGAGTGGAGATCTCTTTATGACATTTAATTTCGAACTAAATTGAGATATTTACCCATCTATCTTTAAAAAAACGGAAAATGTAAACACGATACAATCGATTATATAGTCATTAATTCAGCTAAGGCAGTCTACGGGAAGAATATGCGGAAAAAACAAGGACAGAAACATTTTTCGGTCATGAACGGAAAAAGAAATTGTGCTTGACAAGTAACAACCAACAAGCCCATTGGCAGAACCGGTGACTTGTACATCAATTATAAGATTTTTAAAATATATACAAGTCATAGCAACTGAGGTCATCTTTCACCGAGATTCGGAAAATTAATTTTTTATTTTATTTTTTCGCTTAAATAAGACCGTAGGCAGATTCAGAATATTTGGTTAAAATATGCCTAGCCTAGGCTCACATCGACAAAATACACCTAAGCAACATTAAAAGCTGGACCCGCATTTAAAGTGCAACAAAAAATATAAGGTCTAAACTTCAATGTGTGATCCAGTACTAGGTTCAATCGGATTCAATCTTTCCAAATCCTTTTTCCTCGCTTCTCTACTCTCTAGCTCAAGTTCCATTCTCTCCTTCCCTCCTCTTCTCACTAACACTAATGGAGTCAACATGCTTACATCTCCGTCTTTCCCACCATCGTTCTCTCCGCCTTCCCATCCCAAGATGCCAAATTTCACCTCTCAAACCCCATTCCATCTCATTTCCCTCCACTCTTCATTTCTCTCCTCTCCATTCCAGTTTCTCTAATACTCGTTCGAAGCTCCTTCCACTCCAATCCAATTCAAACCCGAATCCGAACCCAGAAGGTGATCTCGCACCGATCCCACTGTCCGGTCGAACCTTCACTGCATGGGATTTAGCGAGCCTATGGATCGGCCTAGTCGTAGGCGTCCCCTCCTACTACTTGGCTGGTAGCCTTGTCGACCTCGGCATGTCATGGTTACAAGGAGTGTCAACTGTTTTTCTCGCGAATGCACTCCTCCTTATCCCTCTTCTGTTGACGGCTTATCCTGCCACATCACTCGGCATTCCATTTCCTGTACTGGCACGTGCTTCGTTCGGCCCGAGAGGATCCCACATACCGTCTCTTCTGCGTGCTTTTGTTGCATGTGGATGGTTTGGTATTGAATCATGGATTGGTGGTCAGACGCTGTTTTTACTGCTCTTTAATTCCTCGCCTTCTCCGTCCTCGTTTCGTCTTGAATTTGCTTGCTTTTTGCTCTTTTGGTTTGCTCAGCTCACTATTGTTCTCAAAGGCAAGCCTTTTCTTCAATTTTTAGTTTATTATCTAGAGCTCCAAGCTAAATACTTGGAAAATAATCAAATTTAATAAGAGAGTAAAGAATATGGAATTCATGCTAGTGGTCAATTTGATGATCAAACTAAATGCTGACAAGTTTACGATGATGGTGATGTTCATGCTGATTGATATTTGTTTGACTCTTTCTGAAACTAGGAATGGATGGCATCAGAGCACTTGAGAAATATGCAGCCCCTATCTTGATAGTTCTGGTCTCTTCCCTCCTAGGCTGGGCTTATTTCACAGCCGGTGGCTTTGGCCCGATGCTGTCCCTCCCGTCCCGTTTGTCCAGCTCGCAATTCTGGGCTGTCTTCTTCCCATCTCTCACAGCTAACATCAGCTTCTGGGCCACAGTTGCAATCAACATCCCTGACTTCACTCGTTATGCCCGCAGCCAGAAAGACCAAATTCTCGGTCAAGTCGGGCTTCCATTCTTCATGGCTATGTTCACTTTTGCCGGTTTAGCCGTTACCTCTGCTACAGAGGTTATTTTTGGTCAGGTAATCTCTGATCCAATCCAGCTTTTAGGAAGGATTGGCGGGCCATTTACGAAATTAATTTCCATTTTTGGAATTAGCCTTGCAACTATTACCACCAATATTGCTGCCAATGTGGTTGCTCCTGCAAATGCATTAGTCAGTCTTAACCCGGGACTATTTACATTTACCGGTGGTGCTGTTGTCACTGCTCTATTGGGCATTGCTTTCCAGCCATGGAAGCTACTAAGTTCCAGTGAAAGCTTTGTGTATACTTGGTTGCTTGGTTACTCAGCTCTAATGGGGCCGATTGGAGGGATAGTTCTGTCCGATTACTATCTAGTGAAACGTATGAATTTAAATTTGGAGGGATTATATTCAGATAGTGTCGATGGTCCTTATTACTACCAAAATGGATTCAATGTTGCAGCATTGGTGGCACTTCTGGCAGGTGTTTTGCCTATCGTCCCTGGGTTTTTGTACAAGGTGGGCTTTTTGTCAAATACTTGTAAAGCATTTGTGACAGCTTACAATAATGCATGGTTTGTTAGCTTCTTCATCTCTGGTTTGGTGTATTGGCTTCTCTCCACCTCCAAAGAGAATGAACAGAAGCACCGATATGCGAACTGACTGTAAATGGAATGTTGCCAACTGTACATTGCATATAACAGCGCAAATATGAAATATCCATGATCAGCAAATAACTCATTTTACTGGGATTCTTGTTCAGCATTGAAGAGGATCTCAATCAATTAGGTAAATACACCTAACATTAAAATGGAGAAACCAATGAAAGTACAAGACTGTTTGTGTATTCATAAGAAAAAGGAGCAAAAGAGGATGTTGTGTTGTCAACTTGTCATTTCGTTTCACTGTCTTGAGATAGAGATTCTCTCAAATGTAATTGGCACCTAGAAATACTACTGATGGATCTGTATGGCATTTGCCGCTTGTACATTTGAACAGAATCAATGGTATACAAAGAGAATTTGCACCTTTCTGAAACATTATTTGCATTTTTCTTCTCTTTTCCTCTCTTCAAATATTATGCCCATTTTCTTGTGAACAAGGTGTTAAAAACTCTGTATAAGAAACAAAATAAGGCATGCAAGCCTGTTATCATAAAATTGCCCTCTAACCAACCAACAAATATTCATTGAGCCCACAACGTGGTCAAGACGAAATTATTATTTGATTCATCAATTATATTACATCAGTCGGTTCAACAGTGTACTCTTTTGATGACCTAAAAGAATTGGACAAGAATCATAAGACCTTATATTTCCAAGTCAGCTGATTAAATGGTACCAAACTGCTAATCAGTCCTCTACCATGTTCCATGAAAACAAAATTAAAAAAGTGCAACCTCACTGCTTTAAAATGCTTCAATAATGACACCTACCAAAATTCAACTTGAGATAATACACCGTGAGCTGGGCTCCAACTCACCAGATAAGAGAACATTTTAAGCAGATTATTTAAAAAAACAGTCATGCCCTCATGGCGTGATTTGAAATAATAAACCCAACCACATTCACCAAATCAGATCTATAATTATCATCTTGCCCTTGTTTTGACAAATTTGCCTCTAGAAGCCTTCTTCTCCATTTTCTCCCTCTTTTTGCGTGACTTCTCATCCTCTGGACCATCCTGAAAACATACCACAACATTTCGGTCATGTTACCCACAAACAGTATAAAAAATCTATTGAATGTATCTGGCCTGTAAATATACCTCAGAACCACCAAAAAATGTTCCCTTTATGAGACCAAAAGCTTTGTATGCACCAAAACCTGGAATCTGAAAATTCGAAGACAATGCAAAATGTAAATAATCAAATTACAAAAGGACAATGATAATCAAGCCAATACACATGAAAAAAATACCTACCACTAAATAGGTCCACCAAAGCTTGCCAGAAATGATTGACGCAATTTGCACAAAAACCGTTATATAAATAACATCATGCAAATAACTGCAAGACAAAATACAAAGTTTAATTTGCATGTTTATTCAGAAGAGAAGCAACTCACTAAAAATATCAACAAAAACTAATAAGACAAAATCTTTCTCTCATGATCCACATGTTGTAATAGTTGAAGAGAGATGGGATGGAAGGGGGGGCTATGAACATACCCACAGACACCACCAGTGCTCATGTCATAACCGCCATCTAGCAATTCACCATCCTCAGAGTATGCAGGTTTTGACATATTATCGAGTTGCTTGTAAGGAAAGAAATATGCAGCAGATGTGATAAGGAGACCAATCCAATGCTTCCATGTGAAACTAGAATGCATTATTAACATCCTCACTATTATGTAAATAACCTGTAAAAAGAAGAATGCACTATCTTAACAAAGTCAAGAATTTAACAAGAGCACAATGAAATAAACTTTTGTTGAGTTACTTATTAATAATTAAGTGTACTAATAAAGGAGTTCTAATATAAACACAGTATTCTATAGTTCATTTCAGTTTGCTTTCCTCCACCTCCAATTTTTCACAACACGTGACAATTCAAAAATATTAGTTATCCAATATGCATGAACAGACACAGCCATCAATTATTCCAATCCAAACAAGCTAAATTTGTTTACTGTTCATTCAGACAGTTCTGCCTCCCTGTGAGAACAAAAGGGGAAATAAAAACCCATATACAGCATCATTTCTCCTTACCGTCTTTGTGTTCATTGGATACACACTTATCATTGTTTTCATTTTCTGAATTGTACAACTGACGAGGAACAGGATGCCAAACTAAACATCAATTATCTGGCAGCATCTCAATTCCCTTTCAATATCAATAATTCTAGTTTCCTAAAGTTTCAATCCACCACAATATATCTGATTCACTTTGAAACATTCACTGCAACAAACAAATCCTCTTTCAAATTTAGGCCAAGAACCCTAACAGAAGGTGCAATAACAAAGAAAAGATCTCAAATCTTTACTAAATCTACGAAATTGAACAAATAATTGAGCTTAAAAAAGAGGAAAACCGCACATTCGAAGCTAGAATTACGCGGAGGAGAGTGGACATGTGCTTCTTATTCTCCTCCTTACGCTTCTTCGCACCTTGGTTCGCCATATCGCTATTTCCCTTTCACTCGCCACAGAAAATCCGAAACTCTAGCGCCAAACTTCTCCCCCCGTTCTCCTCCCGCGCCGATCAGTGTCGTCGAGAAAGGAGAAACCTTGGAATTGCTCTAGCGCCAAAGACTATTCTCCTTCTCCAGAACCGAACCAAGTGCAAGTTGCATTGCTGATCTAGCTGGTCTGACATATGGGCCTAATAGGCAGATATACTTATATTGGGCCGATTCTACTTCTTTGAGTTTGGGCTTTAACGGAGTAATGGGCCATATCTTAACTCAATTGACGCTTTCCTTTTTGTTCCCTCTTCCCTGGGGTTCGGGTGAGAGAGGAAGAGAGTGAGAAATGGAGGAAAGCGAGAAAAAGAAAGGTCTGGAAGGAACGGGATTATCTCTACCCGCGAATCTACACGGCAATCTACGCAGTGCTTCCAGCGATGAGCAGCTGAGGGAGATGCTTTCTACAATCAGAGCTTCTAAATGCTCTGTTAGTTCTCTGTTCCTTTCTCTCAACGCCTTTCAACAATCAGACTTTTTTTCTTTTTGTTGTCCATTGGTCAATTGAAACTTCAGAAATTTTGTATATAGTCGGTATCTGATTGGTTTCAGCACAAATAGTTCAATACCATAATTATAGAAGTAAGGTTCTGAGCTCCTGAGCCTTTTTTAATTATTAGAAAGAAAACATGAAAGGAGCTCAGTTTATAGGTTCCTAAAATCAAAGTTAAGATATCATAGAAATGGAAGAACACGTCTCTTGTGCTAAGAAAGAACCTGAGAATGTACAAAAATTATAAAAATGTAAGTAAGACTGGAGCTTACCAGTTTCATTGCCATGAAAACTGGTACACTTTTATATCTTACTTCTTACTAGTATCATTGCCATTAAAATGTAAGTTAACATATTATTAGTTCAATGATACTGGAATTTGTGCTTGTGGCTTGCTTGTTTAGCATAAAATAATGTTGCCGGTGTGCTCAAGCGGATAGACGTGAACAGTATATGCTTTCACTTCTTTTACAAAGACAATAATATTTTATGAATTTCCAAGAAAATGTATGTTGAATTGTTGATGGTAACTTATGCAGTCCTTGTTACTTTTTTATTCTTGCTTGTGAATATATTTATTTCTATGGTTAATTAGTTGTTTTGCTTAATTCATTTTATTTTCATACAGGCGGTTATCAAGTATGGCTCTTCATGGTGAGTTCCAGATTATTTTTTAATTGCAATTAATATCCTCATTTAAATAGCGCATTTACCAATCTGCTTCAAGCATCGTTCAATTTCTAGTTACGTAGATTGACTTGAAATTGCTTCTTTTAGGTGTCAAGTTTGCAGCCTAATTCTTCCTGCCTTTTGCCGATTGAGCAATGATTTCAAAAAACTTTCATTTGTGTATGCTGACATAGATGAATGCCCTGAAACAACACAGAACATAAGGTATACCCCGACATTTCAATTTTATCGGGATGGAGAGAGGGTCGATGAGATGTATGGTGCTGGAGAACAGAGGCTTCATGACCGCTTGTGGTTGCACTCTTGATTTCCTGTCTTGTTGTTGTGCTTTTTATGTCAATACATGTTTTACTGTTGGTAATGAACACTTTTTGGCTCTATGCCTAGTCGGAAAAGCAAATTGTGGTCACTGAGACCTTTTCATTTCGAAATACAAAATAACATTTCTGGTTTCATTGTGCAAAATGACTTGTGATATTATTCTTTAACATTATTCTAATTGTCACTTCATACATTCATAGCATTTGAAAAGTTTATCCACGTTGTCAAATATTTGATGCAATGTCTGTTGAAAATGATAATCGCTTTAAATGAACAGCGTGTTTCTTTTACTGAAACACAGGCAAAGCAGATTCTAGAAATACTTGCAATTCAATATATAACAGTGCTTCCATTTGCAAATCTGTGTTCTGTACAGTAGAAAAGAGAACATGACCACCATCACCCTATGCAAATCTCTCCTAATAAAATTGGAATCTATTTCAATATGAAAAATCTAAGGAAGAAAAGAGAACATGACCGCCATCACCCTATGCAAATCTCTCCTAATAAAATTGGAATCTATTTCAATATGAAAAATCTAAGGACATATTTGCCTTGTTAAAGACTTAAAGTTGTTAACATCTTTTGAGGACCATCCTCTTGCTGGCAGAGCTTATGCAACCACTGTTAATCATCATTTTCTTAAGCATTTGTGGGTCCATGTCCATTCATCAATGAGAGCAGAACAAGCACGGAAAATTTACCCCCTTCAACTCAACATGCTAGTGTTACTCCTCTGATTACTTCTCTCAGCCTTGATTGAAGCGATGACTGAATCAGCAGTGGGACCCAACCCTTTCCGACCAATTAACTTAATACCAAGCTTGTTGCACAAGTAATTGAGCCTCATCTCATCTCCCCCTCTCACCTCCCGCAACTCCATTGCCTGCTGCCTTGTCAGCAGCGTGTAAACATGCAACTGCTGTTGCTGATTGTAATGTGACTGCAACTGCTGAAACAGCAACTTATTTGAATGCTCTCCCTCACCAATTCCTTTCTTCCTGGCCCCACCTAACAGAACTTTTAGAACAGCCGGCGACTTCGGATCTGATGCCTTCCCACCAAAAATTACCGAAAACCCCCCAAATTCCAAATCAGGTTCACGAAATAAATCTGCTAAAAGTGCGGCACATGACTCTGTGCTCATAGAGGGGTTTCTATCAATTTTGGATTGCATAGCCCGAGATGTGGTATGAGAGGCAATGTTGGCAGCCTCACGAAGTCCAGTGATGAAAGCGCCATGCATGGTAGCTGGGTAACGACGAGTAGTGGCCTCACCTGCAAAAAAGAGACGACCATCGCCAACACTCTCAGCAAGGATGTCGTAATCGTCGCCAGAGGCACCAACTGCCACATGGGAGTAGGAGCCAAGGCTGAATGAGTCAGTACCCCACCGAGTGCAGACACTTTGAAGTGGATCTGGGACTTCAATGCCTTGTGGCTCGTAAATTCCTGATTATAGAAATTAAAGTTAAAAATGCTTGGGTTTGCACTGCAAATGCGCCTTGGGAGGGGGGAAAAAAAGAAAACAGAGAGAGAATGTACTTACAAAATAATCAATGTAAAAGAAAAGTGCTAGCATACAAAGAGCATAGAATTAATTGTAAAATCATATGAAACAAAACAAGCATACCTTCCCTAGTTTACTAAAGAGGATTCACATCAGTGTAGAAATGACTTGCAAAGACAACTTCCAAACAGAAAAGGACAGTGAACTACATTTTGGAATTAATAGCCTAATATACTTAACTGACGCTATAGAAATGTTCAATTCCATAGTTAAAGTCCTTACCCCTTAATATTTGAAGAACAAGAGCAACAGCATCAGTTGGAGGCATGCTCTCAAAGTTATGTGCTGCCTCCCCAGCAACCAATGCAATCAGCAGGGGTCCACCAGCAACAGTAGCATAGCTATAAAACAAAAAGAACTCCCCCCTACAGGACTGGTCTGCTGACAAATGCCCAAAGGTATCAAGATCATTGCCCCAAAATACATATGGGAATAGCATGGCAACTTTATTTAACAAGCCAAAACCAAGCCGTTTAATCCCATCGAGCTTCCTCTGAGGCAGCTCAGGCACAAACTTTATGCTTCCATTTTTTAGTACACCAAGTGGGACCGTGCATAATGCTACATCACCTTCGTAGACCTGGCTTCCTGCAATAACCTGAACACCATCCACTCCATACCTACATGAAACCTTAATCAGACACTGTCTACCTAACTCCAAAGCAAAGCCTGTTGTGCAGAAATGTTTACCTTATTGTATGCACAGTCTTCTCATAAACGATGGGCACATTTTCTGCAAGAGCCTGGACCAACCGTCCATTGCCACCTGGCAAGAAGCAGTGGTCCCCACCCATGTCGTAGGGATCATCCTGGTCCCAGTATGCAAGCGACAGTTTTGAGAGAAGCCCTGCATTTGCATACTCCAAGTTCGCCAGGTGCCAGTTAAAAAGATTTATCTCTTCATCTGTGACTGATTCTCCATATTCTTGCCTAAATGTCTCCAGAGCTGCACCCAGAGAGACATCCATAGCAACCTCCCCCATGTTCTTCCTTAAAACACTTGCTTTGTCCAACAATTTGTTAAATGCACCTTCCACCTTTCTATCTAAGTCGGGGTCAACTGGTTGGCCATCTGGCCGATACAAGGGGCACTTATCTCTGATTTTGTGGTGAGATAAACCTAGTTGCTTGGCAATTATGCATAGAGGATTGCCATGTGTACCAGTTAAAACACTACCACCTAAATCAGTTGATGCATATTTAAGGGAGCCTTCCATTCGTTTGGTATAAACTCTGCCTCCACACCTTTTTCTTCCCTCCAAGACAGTAACTTTGAACCCAAATGCCATCAATTGTCTTGCAGCAGCCAGACCAGCAAGCCCTGCACCGACTATTATAACATTTGCTTTGGTGGGTTCTGCTGGAATTTTCTCCTTTATAGCTGGAGCTACACCAAAGTTCACATACCCATGTGAAATGAGGTAATTGTATGCCGAATTTAAAAGGGGTTCGCAATGTGGTGGAATGAGAGATTTGAATGTTTCCTTTTGGACCCAAGTGGTCACATTCTCTCTCCATCGGGAAAGAATGTGGTTGCGAATGAGTATGTAGTTTACCTGCAGTAGCAGTAATGTTATTTTCCCAGAGTAAATTACACAGATGGTCCTTCCTGTACCATAAAATTCCCTTCTCATTACTCAAGTCCTAAATTCCAATTTTGGTCATTCAAGATTGCCTTTTGTTATAAATTTAGGGCATTGTGAATTTGTGATTACTGTCTAAATGAAGTTCATGCAAAACCCGATAATAAAAGCACAGAAATAATAATTTTTTTGGTATAATTTTCTTAAGTTACCATAGTGTCCCCTTTACAGCTATAATAATTATTCAAATTGTTCTGATGGCAGATGAAGATAAACGAAAATGGTACAAATCATGGTAGTTAAAGATATTGCAATTGGTAATACTAAATTTTTAGGTTCCAAATACTCTAATTCGGATTTCCATTTTTTCCAGACAGCATGAACAACCGCACAGTAATCACAAGCTAATTGATATCTTCTAGAAGAGAAAATGTATACCTGCTCGATTCCTCCGATATCGGACACAACATTAGCCTCGATCTCTTCGTCAGTGAGGGAGTCAGCAGGGAATCCAGCAGAGAGTGCGGTCACAGCCTCAGCTGTCGCCTCCTTGTTAATCACAATTATCTCATCTGCTAAATCAGCAGATACCGAAGTAGCGGGATTAGGGTTGGCAGTGGGGATTTCGGCGGAGTGAGGGGAAGGGGAAGGAGAAGGGTTAGCGGCTTTGCGACGGAAACCAGTGCGCTTTCGCTTGGTTGGGAACTGGGGTTGCACGTAGAAGCTGGGACTAGGGTTAGGTTTTTGGTCGGAGATGGAATTGAAGGGGAAGAGAGGAAGGCTTGGAATGGAGAAGGGAGGTGGAGGAGGAGGAGGAGGTGTCTGTTCTGACATTTTTACGTCGTAGTTACTGCGAGAAAGTGGAGACAAATCATCATCTCTGTCTGGGGAATTGCTCAGACACGCCTGACTTTCAAACACTCTCTCATTTTTTTTTTAAATAACATAAATGCTCTCAATTTATCACTGAAATCCCGAGAAAACAACACAGAAAATATAAAGATATTTTAATAAATTTAAAAATGTTTGAGCAAGTCAGACGTGACCTCAGCAATTCCCCTCTGTCTGTGTACTTACAGTCATTATGTTAAGAATAATTAAAAGGGTTATATCTAAACAAAGTCAAATTAGAAGGTGTATATCTGATTATGATTTATGAGGATGAGAGGGGTTTATTACCGAATAGAACAGAGAAGATTAGAGGGTTTAAATCCGATTTTGCCTTTATAAAAAAAATGGTTAAGCCTAGTGTGTTATTATACAAAGCCGACCTCACATGTTTGGAAATTACTTGTTATTATACAAAGCCGACCTCACCTGTTTGGAAATTACTTTTTTTTTCTCCTAAGGCGGGTACAATTTTCATTAATGAGGGGGGAAAAACAGAGATTTAAAGTATAAAAAAATTCTCAATAATCAGTGCTGTTGTCCTATACAATATTCCATAGTCCATACATGATTGCCCATTTATAAAACAATACCGTCTCAATACTAATCTCTTTATCTAACCTTTTATTAGGTGCGTTAAGGGAAATGATTCTGAGCATCTCAAGATAATTCAAAGCTAGTTGGGTGTCATTAGTTTAGGTATAATTTCTGTTATATTTAATCTCAATCAATTTTCTATTAAAATGTTCAATTTCCCCTCCCTTCGTTACCTAATGCTATGTAGCATCATACAACACTCTAACAACGATTTGAAAAACTTCGAAATATTGGAAATATGTGAAGTAGCGTTAAACAACGCCTTATGTCGTTGTGTAATGCTCCTTCTTGGCGTCATGCAACGCCTAGAGGCGATGTATAACGGTTGCTCAAGCAATCTTCCAAAATGGACTAAGTACTGAGGTTGTACGTTATGTAACGCTCTATCAAGTTACCTAACTCTTCCAATAGTACCGTTTGTGTGAGGTCCTTTAACGTCTTGTTTTGACGATTTTCTCTCGATTCTCTATATATATCACATCTTTAAGAACTGATTCTCTCTCTTGAAACCCTTGCTTTACATTGTCTTTGAGCTTTAAGCATCAAGTTCCCAATCTCTTTTTTATTAGAGCATTACATAGCAAAATCTTTTAGATTAGATAGCTTCAATCAAACACTACATCGGTTTATAATTAGATATTGAGTGATATTGATTGAGAGCATCATTTTTCCTAGTTTGTGTGAGAGCTGTAGTGCTTGTATCGGTTATGTTGATCTTCTTCAAGGTTTTGATTGTGACGAGGCGATTCGATTTAAAGTTGTAGTCCCGTTCTATATGGAATGATGGTTGTGAACGGAGCACATTCTTTTCGTGGCTGCGAAACTCTCGAAGGCATATGACTCAGGCTAGCAAATTCATAGCGGATTGGAACTCTGTGATCAAGTTTGTGTGTCTCTATTCTTTACTTACTTGATTAGTTACTTGCTTGTATGAATTGTTTTAATTTTCATAAAATTATCCAAATCAGTTTAATACTTGAAATTGTGTCTAATCACTCCCTACTTGCTTGTTGTCCCTAACTAATTGACCAAGCCATCAACTGCTTAGGGATCAGCTGCTTAGTGGTAAACCAAGCGATCAGCTGCATAGGGATAAGACAAATAGGATTTTTTTTCAAAAACATGAGGAGGGATGTGGTGGGGCCAGCGCATAAGTTTGGCAAATTTCGCAAGAAGGATTGGTACAACTGGGATAGTGGGGGGCTGATGTCTGAATGCTTCAGCGAGCATGGAATTCAACCAAATTTGAATGGGTGATTATTTGAAATCGGACAAGACTTAATTGAGTAGTTACTATTGATTTTTAGTTTTTTTAATTGTTAGTTAATTTTACTTTCTTTCTTTAATTTATGTTTCCTTTTTGGTAGAATGAAATTTACTGGGTAATGGAGTTAAGTTAGGATCTCGGCTGAGGTTTTTTGATAAACAATTTGTACTGAATCTTTTTTACTCTTAATACTGTTTGTGCATATGGGCCGAATTTCCAAAAAAAAAAAAAAAAAAAAAAAAGTGGTGTGATGAAGTGCTTGATGTGCAGACTGCAGAGTATGTGTTAAAGACTTGAAGTGTATGAAAGGGTTTGGAACTGATAATATCATAATACTAAAAAAAATGATGATATCCTTGTATTATTTTGAGCATCCAAATTATAGTATTTACTCTAATTGGTCGTACTAGATTTTATGCAATAACAATAAAATACTAGATTTTACTCTAGTATTATTTTGAGCATCCTACGGTTTTCACATGTATTGTTACTGATTTATTTAAATTTTTAAAATTTTATCATGTGATAGAATTAATAAGTTTTGGAAATTTTTTTTTGTGTTAGTAGTTTATTATTCTATTTATTGGTTTACAAGACAAGGCATATGAACAATGTTTTCATCTCTACTGTCAAAGTGTCAATACATAATATAATCTTCATCTTTATTGACAATCTTTAATCATCTTTTTCACATTTTTTTGTCCTTTTATTTTGGAATGAAAAAAGACAATAAGATAATATTAATGATTTTAAAAGAGAATTATCTTTTTTTTTTATTTAAACATTTCTCAATTGATAACTGACTCTCAATACATGATTTAATAAACTCACGCTTTCAAATAATTTGGAATATACAGATCTTTTATATAAGGTTCAATATGAATGTTCGCTCTTATAAAACTTTTATTTATGACCGAAGAGAGTTGTCATTCAAATTAATACTATTTAAACAATAACTACGTTGAGTCCACTATCGCCGTTACCCTAATATTGTAATTGATCTTAATGATGCATATATAACTTTATTTGTACCATCGCTTTCCCATGATGATGCCTTCTACTTGCTTACACATTTTTTTAATATATATGTCTAAAACATAATATACTGTTTCTTAAAAGTTAAAACAATTTAATTTTTTAGCCTTTATTTTTAATTTTCTTCTCATTAAAAAAAATTATTGTTACTGATCTTCACTTTTCCATTAATTTCATCAAATAAAAAAAATTTCCTTTCTTTCATTCTTATTTTAAACAATCAGTTAATACATGCCAAATACATATTGAATTTTTATATTAAGGATAGCTCATATGATGATTCAGAGATGCTTTGCCCTTAATTAAATTATATTAATACTTTCACCTTCTTGAACATATGTATTATTACGAGATCACAAATCGATTTTAACCATGGATTGCAACCTGGCCAACTTCGCAACTAAAGTTTCTTTACGGGCTTTTATGATGCTTGTTAAAGCAAACATGTCGGACATCATGCATTCATGTATGTCATCAATTGTTTCCTCATCAATTCTTGATCTCTTCCTCCTCGACCTCAAAGCTACTCTCGATCCAAGTGTTTCGACTGCAAATATGGTCATTGGATAATGTTTCAGAAAATTAGATATTCAAAACAACATATTTATTTACTGAAAGGAGGTAAAATTATTTTTACCATCTTTATTATATAAGCAAACATGGTCCGACAATTTAAAATCTTAATTAAGTTGCAGATTTTTTAAGTGGATCATGTCAAGAAATCATGCGTCGCCCAAAATTTGTACTCTTTCTAAGTTAAAAAAAATAGTCAACCAACTGCATAGCACATAATACAAGTATACAACCAATCTAATAAGATTTGAAAATTTCATATAAGATCGATTGCATCTACCATTTAACAACTTACTATCCAACATTACACGCCGCTCCTGCTCATATGCCGAGGCACTGATAAAAAAATGGATGGAAGATGCAACCCTCCCCCAAATTTTGTGCACAACGGCCATCTCATCATTGTCTAGTTCAACATTCGAATCTCCAATTTTCTTGATATCTTTTATAATGCCCCTCAAAAGTCGTGTATTCTCATATTTGGTTTTTCTATAAGGTACATGTTCACTTTTCGTTCCATAATCCAGCTTTCCATTAACTGCAATCAATCGTTACCCAAGTACAATTTTGAAAAAGATAGACAGAATTAGATCAAACTTTTTGTGGAATACAGGTCCTAAAAAAAAGTATCATTTGGTACAATGGAAGGTGGTTTGTAGAAGTAAAGATCAAGGAGGGTTGGGGATACTAGACTTGAGAGTAATGAACATTGCTCTGATGTGTAAATGGTTGTGGAGGTTAAAGGACCATTGCTCTCAAGGCTGGTGGAAAGATTTATTGCTGAATAAGTATGGTCAAAGTAACAGAAGAACTGGTTTTTCTCACTTTTGGCAAAAAGTGACTGAATTTGAGCAGGTGGTCAATATAAATTGTAGATATCAAGTGGGTCATGGGAGAACAATTAGGTTTTGGGAAGATACATGGTGTATAGATAAACCCTTGTCTGTTGAATATTATTCCTTGTATAAGATCTGCACAGCACCAAAAATTAGTGTAGCTAAGGCTCTAAGTGACATTAATTTGTCAATCACTTTCTATAGGAATTTAAGTAGGCTTCAGATGGCTGATTGGATTCATTTGAAAAAGAGATTGTGTCAGTTTTCTCTAACTAGGTCTTCTGATAAGGTGTTTTGGTGTAGGTCTAGTAAAGGAGAATCTTCTGTGCAATCTCTATATAAATGGCTAGAACATGGAGGGGTAGTAAGTACTAATTATGATCTAGTTTGGCAATTAAAACTCCCCTCTAAGATAAAAATTTTTCTGTGGTTGTTGGCTAAGAGAAGGGTTCTGACAAAAGATAATCTCATTCTGAGAGGTTGGATTGGAGAACCCTATTGTGTTTATTGCAATCATATTGAAACAATTGATCATCTTTTTTTCAGATGTGATCAGAATAGATTGGTGTGGAATTGGTTCTTAGAACAATTTAATTGTATGTGCCCATGCTCATTGGAAGATTTGATGAGCATACCTCAAACATTGATAATAAATTTACTTTTTTACATTAGTGTGCAGCCATCTGTTGGACCATGTGGATTAAAAGAAACGAGATTTGTTTTTATAGTTCTCAGCCTCATTCTATTTTTGCAGTGTGTACAGCAATCAAAGGTATGATGAATTATTGGAAGGGACTATGGTCAGAAAAGCTCAAGGAGGAAGTATGGAGCATGATGCTCCTGCTAATGGTGTTACCTGACCAACTGCTGGAGGCGCCAGGGGAGGAGGATGAAGCAGGGGGGACTAACTTGGAGGTTCTAAGTTTGACTTGCTTTGGGTCTTAATAACAGTGCAGAGATAGTTTGGTTGAATAGTTCTATAAAATTTTTTCATTGTTTTGCTATGTTGTGATTCGATGATTGATTTGAGTCGTTTTGTTAATATTGATAATAGGGTGACTTGAGATAATTGTATTGGTAGGTAGCTTGAAAGGGTACTGGTATAGGTGGGGTTTGGATAAAGGACATTGGTACCGGTATGTTAGACTGGTACCAATGTCAGTATGGGGTTTTTTTTCTGTTTGTATGAATTTTCGGATATGTTCTTCTTTATTACTTGGTAATGAGAAGAGGTGGGTAATCCCACTTGTTTCAAAAAAAAAAAAAAAAAAGTTTAAGTGAAAAAAAGTTCGTCCTTCAGTAAAAACAACACCTAACTGTCGGTTTAATTGTACAAGATTAAGAAATAAAAAAATACGAAATAAGATATAAACCACAAATAAACATGATATATATAAATTAAATAAGGCTATTTATACCATATTTCTTATACATATTTTCTATTTCATATTCTTTATTCTTGTGCAACTAAACACACCCGGCCTACTATATATACTCAAAATCAATAATGATAAATAAGAACTTTTTTAGTATTTTTTAAGAACTTAAATCTTCATTTTTACATGTGTTTTAAGGTTTGTAGCAACGGGAGTTGGCGGGAAAGACGAGGGTTGGGTAATTGGAATGCAATTATCGATGGAGAATGTTTTAGAATTTAGTAGAGAAACCTTGTTTGTCGGGTCTTCCGATAATAGGGACCTCCCGAAAAATATTTCCAACAAATGAGCCTACAATACAAGAAAATAATAATAAAGAAATGCATAAATAGAAATAAATTGTCAAGTTTTAAAACAAACTAACACATCAACTTTTCAGTGTTTCAAATACTGTATACTGTGGATCAAACTGATGAAACAAACGGCGTGAAATTTTACTAGCCTTACCAATTTTTATGCACGGTGTAAATTGCAATTCACCAACAAGAGGTTTGACCCAGTGGAATCTCTCTTGGATCTCACGAAGAATACCCAAGTTTGATTCACACCCCAGGCCAGACTGTCAACGGAGGATTCGTCCACGTGTTTTCGTTGCTGTTCCGTTCCAACGGAACGGCTAACGGTATAGAATTTTATTTTGTTTTTGAAACGGAACGGATTTCGCCATTCGTTTGTGTGGTATATAGTTCAATTTCAGTCGTTCCGTCCAAACGGAACGGCTGATGAAATTGCTGGTATGTATCGTTTCTGAAATAACAGAAACGGTTGTGGACGTTAGACAGCCCTAACCCCAGGTATTAATTTTGCGACTTTCACATAAAAAGAATACAAACAATCCATAAACCGGCCGGTCCAGCGAAAAAATGGAGAACCAGGAGCAGTTCAGCAGTAAATTAAAACAATGAAGACCGGTGTTTGTAAACCGGCCAGATTATATCTTACCCTACCAGACCAGGGTCCGGTTCCTGATTAAACTGGTTGAACCGGCTGTTGTGGTAGAGTATTATTTAAAATAAAATACGGCTTTTCATGCGGATATATAAAGCATGTAAATATATACTAAGTTTTTATCAAGTCCTTAATTATTTTGTCGATTCAGTTGGTATGAAACAGTAGACTAACCTTGAAGGAGTTTGATAACTGATTAACTGTACATAAAGGGGAATAGTTAAGCTACATACCACATTTTAAAAGACTTAGAGCATGTAAAGCCTCCCAACCTTTCATCAAATCATCTAAATTGTGGAGGTGAAACACATTTGGGAAATCGTAAATGCAGCACATGACATGTACTAGCAAGTTGCGAGCAATAGTGAGAAAACGATCTAGTTGAGCGACATAATTTGGCAACTCCTCATTTTAGACTTGGCAGCATTTCTCGGTTAATGGGTTCCATTCAACCAAGTACACATCATTATCATATTATTATTCATAGTTGTATGCCTCATATTTTTCTTTTATAAACTCCCAGTGCTCAGCCAAGGATAAATTCTTCAGAATCCAATCTTTTATTTTGTCACAATGTCTCCTCATGGATCGTAACTCTCGATAAAGCCTCTGAAGGAAGAGCTTATTCAACACATTACAGTGAACACGTACTCATCTCATCTAAAGAGAGAAAAAAATAACATCAAGAACTATATTAATTAATGAAACACTATATTGAATTGTTATTAGATGAGATAAGTGTTTTAATTAACAATAAAAAGATTTCCGGGATAAATATTGTAGTTGTACAAAAGAATTAAAAAAGAACTTGTACAAAATTGAAAATTGGTATTAGAGATGCAGTATCACAGAACTACATTCAAATTTTGAGATATAACCAGCGCATGCTGAAGGACCATATCGATAGTAAATAATTGAAAGAAATTGCAAAATTAAAATGAGACAAAGGCGACGTATTTTGACAAAAAAAAAAAAAAGAAAATTGACTAATTAATGGAATTACCTTGGACTCGAATTAAAGTTGGTGCTATACTACCCAATACGTACTTTAACATATGATGCCTTCTCATCTTTGAAAGGAGGAAGAAATGCATACTGTCATTTTATTAAAGGAAATTATGTTTTACATTATGTTTATTGTATTACTATTATGCTCTATATTTAATAAATTATAAATGTCAATTTTACCAACTTTAATTGTCGAGTATAAATTATGTTTTACATTATGTTTATTTGTAGTTCCGTTCTTGTTGGAATTGAACGGAGCGCGTCTTTCGTGGTAGTAAAATTTTTGGAGACGTACGACTAAGGCTAGTTTTTTCCTAGCAGGTCGAAACTCCGTAATCATATAGCATGTTCAATTTTTTCTCTCTCTTTCTCTCTTTATTTGCTATATTTGAATTGCTAGTGTGCTTGCTTGTATTGCATACCAATTGAATTGTGTTAGAATTGTTCGTACCAAACCGATCTAGAACCTTACTTGCTTCCGCTAAAAATCAAGCCGCCCCTTTAGAAGCAACATAAGTATTTTATGTTCTCATAAATTTCATGGATCGAGGTAGTCATGGGATAGTAGCAACTCAAATTTTTGAGTTTGATCTTTAATTTTGGTTATAGTTTGGGATATTTTTGTGAAAAAGAAAAATATTTATAATAAATTAAAGACATAAACTAGTCTTCAGTGAAAAAGGAATTGTAGTTTGATCTAATTAATTGAAATTTCAGTATTTTGCAATACAAATTAATAAGTTGAATATATAAATAAAAAACAAATAATTATAAAGCAATTGATTAATTAATAAATTAATTGAGATAGCTGAGACGTTAGAATAAAATGCCAGGATAGACCTCATATACTTGATCAACGGTTTTCATGCACACATTTCAACTCTAATTAGGTCTTAAATTTGATTAAATATTACATATTTTAATTGTAATTTGATGCTTTTAGGGTAGAAGCTTGGTACTACTGTTGCTCCTACATGTTTTCAGGTTCTCCAGTGGTTTCTGCTATTTTCTGATGATTTTTGGCGATTTTGGACAAGATTTTGGAGTTGGATAGACTTAGCTTTTCAGTCCAGCCCAGACTGCCGCCAGACGGACCGTTTGACTGTTCCGAAACTAGACACTATTTAGGGCATCCTATTTTTGCTGAGCCATAACTGTCACATTTGTAGCACGATCCAGGCACTTTTAGCACGACTCAGACCGACCTACTGCAAGGTTTGATGGCTATTTAAGAGAGGTTAAGTCCTTGATTCGGGACTGTCACAATTCAGAGGAAGATCACACAAAACCCTAGCCAGCCAACCTTCCAGACGGATCGTCTGACATCTCAGACGGACAATTTGACTTCGCTAGATTTCAGACAGAAGGAGTCAAGTTGAATTCTGTTGTAATTTCTCTTTGATTTCTTATGTTTTGGAGAAATCTTGTTTTATTTATTGTTTCTGATACTATGTTAGAGTAATTTCGTTTTAAGGGACAACGGTAGGGAACCAATTTTATGTAGTTGATATTGATATTATTTAGTTGGAGTTTATGTTATTTTTTTGTGATTTCTATCTTTTGGTTTTAATTGCTATGTGATTTCATGAATTGTTTTGATAGAACTAATTAGACCAATTAGATTAAGGCCTTATCTAACTTGGTATCAATAATCTATATCTTTGCTTGATTTGTGTTTGACCTAATTGAGGGTGGAAGTAATTGATGAATGAAATCGGGATTAAGTAACCGATAGGTGAACCCTTCTTGTAACGATAGTTGCAAGATATCCTTTGTATGAAAGATATAATTTAGAGATTCAAAGCCAATGGTGATGACCAAACTTAGAGTTTCTAATTGATGATTCGACCTAACTTTGAGAACTTAAACTGTAACGATGGTTAGTATCTGGTAATTGAAGTTAAGTCATGATTCTGCACTTGAAACAACATAAATTTCTCTAAGTAATTCCTTATCACGAGGTTCAAACGGACCGTTTGACAGATCAGACGGACCGTTTGGAACCTACTGCATAAAAGAAGTTTCTAGACCTGAACCCCTATTTTACATTTATTTGCGTGATTAATCTTTAAAATAGTGATAATTTAGATTTAATTTACTGCTTTAGTTTTAGTTAATTCAATCTTGTTTAATTTTCAAACCCAAACTATTGTTTTCCTCGATTTTCATAGAAAGTCCAATTAATTTAGGAAATTAGAGTTTAGATATTTCAACCGTCCATGTGTTCGATTCTTGTTTACTATGATAAGATTTAAATCAGGTAGACTAGATATTTTGACTAGGTTTGCGCCTGATCAATACTTTTTGATATGTAGGTAGTATCCTATCTCATCATCCGCTGGAGGACTATACAAACGTTCTCGCTCCATCCAACTCAGATGATTCAGTATTTCTTTCAGGCATTATTTTCGGTTCCACCTTGTTTTGCCATCACTACTCGTGAAAAAAAAAAAAATCTCAAAGGATCATGGCCTGCCAAAGTGCCAAACCATTCAATTTAGTCAGAATAAGAGTGGTTCACAAAAGGGGTATATATTCTTATTTATCAACATCTGAGGCCTGAGGGGTATGTGGTCAATATTGCCATTTAAACTTTAACTTATGAATCGAACAAACAAGTCTTTATGATATCTTCAATATTTGTATCTAATTAATGTAGACTAAACCCACTAAATTATTATTTTCAAGATCAAATCCAAATTATTCTACATATATAAAACTTTTTGAAAAGTCATTCTGGCTATGTGTTAAAAGTTGTTGATAGCTAGAATATATTAAGTTCAATGTGAATGTAACAATGCTGCTACTGTCACGCATTATTCGCATAGAAAGGCGCCTATGATTTTATATGGAACCCGTCATGATCTGAATTATAGCCTCTCTAATACTTGGTAAAAAGAAAAAAATATTCGAGACATATTAATCACCTTTGATGACTCGAGAACATAATTTATTGCTGGAAACAATACGAACCACGTTTTTGAGTGCTTCCTCGAAGGATCTCTCCTCGGCTACAGTTGGTAACACTATACTGCTCTGATTCGGACAAGAACAAATTAGTTTCTTTATTATCTCCTTGATGAAGTCAATTCGGCATGCAGTTTCGGTTTGGTATTCTTCCTTATCAGCCTTAGCCATTAATGGAGAAAATATCTATCTATTCACGATGAAGAAGCAACCAAATGCTTTAGAGAATAGAGCTACAACTGCATCTTGATTAAAATTAAGAAAATTAAGCAAAGAAAAAATAAACCTCATGCAGCAGAGAACACGGAAAACTTGCTAAATTATGATGTCCATATATAGATATGCTAATGATAGGACATATATATAATAGAGGAGAATGGATAAAATACACTGATGTGTACGGATCGTCCCCGTACACATCAGTCGTTTTTCAAGATCCGAAATTCAAACGGTCGATCCGAACCGTTCAACTTGTTCTTTATATTGAAAAACTCTTGCAAACCAAATTTTACATTTTTTCGAATTTTTTTGCTATATATTATGATATTTTCAAATTGGAGGGCCTGAAATACTCCAATTATAGTGTTTTTTGAAAATATCATAATAAATAGCAAAAAAATTCGAAAAAATGTAAAATTTGGTCTATCTAGGTTTTTCAATATGGCGAACAACTTGAACGGTTCAGATTGACCGTTTAAATTTCGGATCTTGAAAAACGACTCATGTGTACGGAGACGATCCGTACACATCAGTGTTCTATATCAACTCTCTATAATAGAGAATGGATATAGAACATTAATGTGTATTTGGGTCTTATGCACAGCTGTGCTGTTGGATTGGTCTTAAAATTAGTGCTGGAATTAAGATCAAGGACATGATTCAAGCGCCAAAAAGAGATTGATTTCTGAACAGGGTTAAAATTTTCCGTCCCTTCTCCATTTGCAAAATTGAAGCTCCTTTTTCGCACCTATCCTTTCTGTCGTTCCCGAAACACAAATCTCCTTTCTCTGCGCAAAAGGTTCCTCGATTGTAGGGAAACCCTATTGTTTGCCGGATCCGTATCCTCTGCCGTGCGGCACGGCAGCATTTTTCATACGAGCCGTCCGATTTGATCTGGGCGGTTAAATTTTTTCGAGCCAATCCGGTATTTTCTAGGGGCCGTCCAGATTAGATCGGACAGTTGGGATGAAAAGTGCGGCCGTGCCGCGCGCGGCAGAGGATGTGAATTCATAGTTCGCCTCTTCTCTTCTTTCTTTGAAACCCTTGTACGGAAAATTTCAAAAGATCAGTTTTAATTTGTCTCTTCTCTCTCACAGATCAGATAAACTAGGTTCTGATGGCACATGGTAAACAATTTAATTGCTATAAATTAGAGAAATTAGCACCAGTAACCAGTTTTATTGATTTAGCATCATTTCATTAGCAACTTTTGTTTTGCATATAGAATGACTATCAATTAGAGAATAATAAAGTTTTTCTATTATGTAGGTGTCTACTTTTAACAGCCAAAATCTCCAACCATTCTGGCATAAACACAATCAGGTATGACCCAACTAATGTGAATTTTCGACTCAAAAATGAGAAAACCGACTTTTATTTGCAAATACTGTAAAAAAATAGTATGTCACATTGGAAAAAAGAAAAAGAACAAGCAGCATTTTGACATTGGAAACTGTCCACTTACATGAAACTTCCTTTCAGTGATATCTTCAGAAATCTCATTCCAATTTGTTGACATTATGCGACAGTGTTTGATCTGTCCATCATCGATGTTTAATGCATTCTTTATTGAAAATAAAAATGCATACCTATTCTTAACATAAACCTGCTTAATGAATAATGAAAGGTGTCACTTTTATATATAAGAGATCTGTTTGCCAAGAAGACATCCTTAAAAATTCTTGATTCACAAGAAAATAACTATTTTGAGAATAACACAAGACTAATAAATCCATTATCAAACTATCCTTGTACATAATACCCCAGTCAATTACAGAATACTAACTATACCAATGAACAACATCTTTTGCTACAATCATCCAGGGTAGATTAGGATGCTTTGCACATAGTCGCATAGATGAAAAAGGTTAAAAACAAATAATAATTCCAATTCCATATGAATAAAAAATCATCATCTGAAGGATGCATGATGTTGAAAAGTTCAAAGTAATACATGAAAAATACCCCAAGACAAAACAAAAATACTATATTAACATAATAATTCTGTCACCTAATATCAATTGCCAGCGGTCTTACGCTCATCTTCGTCTTGATTTCTACAACCCAATCAGGAGGTAACCAATTTGGATGCTCGCTAGGGATTGTAATTGGCTCTGCCTAACAAAAAAAATATATATAAAGATGATAAATCAACGAGATTTTTTTAAAATTTTTGGAGAAGGTCCAAATTTCCACATGATAATTATGCAAAAAAATATAAAGCCTATTGTTGGCACCGCATTAGTCTTGGCTGTAATTTGTTTTATAGTACTAGCCAATTTAGAAACACATTAATATGTCCCAAAGCCCGTCTAGCTAGAACAGGTACCACTGGTGGAATTTGTAGATATAGTTAGATTATTTATTTTCTATAATAAAAATTTTAACTATGATTTATGTGGTAATATTCATACAGTATAAATTGTTGCATGATTTGATTGTAAAATATGCACAATTTAAAGCGTTAGTACCTGGTACTTTGTTACCGTATGCTATACAAAAGAAATTGGTGCCAGATCCACCATTATTGTAGCATATCAGAAAAAAAATTTTGAGGCTAAAAATGTGAATTTGGTTCGGATTTTAGAAATAACTGTAATTGAACCTTTTGGTGAGGTGTACGTGGAGTAGGATTTTGTTGAGTTGGATCTTGAAGATACTTCAGCACTTCTACACGTGAATAGAACTTTTACCGGTGTCAGATTCTCTATATACCTACAAAGGGTAAAGTATTTGATTAGAATGTTTAAAGTAAAAGGAAATCTTAATGTAAATTTGCTTACATTGTTGGTACATCGGAAGAATGAACTAAACTGATGTATCAGGTCATAAGCAAAACCTACTTGTTGAAAATGTATCCAAAAGGTACACCCGTAAAAAACCTAAACAGGTATTAAAAAGGCCGCTTTATTTCAGTTACCTTGTATGAGGCACCAGTGCACCATTGCTCTTCATCATGCTAAATACCTCACAACCAGGAGGCAACCAACTAGTAGAATTGGCAATATTCCTGAACGCAAGTATAAAACATCAATGTTGACTCACAAAACTTTATTTTACAAAGATTATCTTTTACAAGGTCTAGATTGCAAAAGCCTTATTTTACACATTTTAGATCCTAAAATTCTAACCTTTTTCTAGTAATAATTTAAAAATAACAGAATCCAAGAAGGAACAATCGGATCAATGTTGACTCACAAACTGCAAATCAAAAAAGGTACAAAATCGTAAATAACAAAGAAGCTTGAGATCTGCCATTATGTTTTAGGTGAAGGTACAGGATTACAACAACATTGTAATACAAAGATAGAGAAAGATGTTACTCTGGAAACAAACATTAATAAAGGTTCCATTTGTAATCTCCAGATCCATCAGATAAGGCCTAAATGATAGAAACACAGGAAAACATTTCTTGTCAAATTGGATATGAAGATTAGGCAAATGGGGAAGAAAAACTTCTTTGAAAACAATTGTAGTTTGAAGGAGGAAAGAAGAGGTTATCAATACCTTACTTTCTTCGTCATCATCCCATCTGGGCCTCTGGCTGTTCCTGTTCTACTTGCCTTAAGAAATTTAAGCATGAAACAGACACATAAAAATAAAAATTCAATAAATTATGATTTATATACCAACTAAGCAATATAAGTTAGGTTAGATCAACAACCAGCATGCCACCACACTGGTATAGTAACTGACTCTGAGATTGCATGAGAACTCGTGAGATTCAAACTGATTTGAAGAGTTAAAATGGTTATACCTACATTGAAGAATAGCATGTTACTTACTGCAAGAGGGGTGGTTGATTAGTATGTCAGCAACCCTTCTCTCTCTACCAAACAGGTAGCAGCTCTGTCAGTGCACATAAAGTGGCTCTACTCATTGTGAAAGGGGAAACAAAAGAGTTTAGATGAATTCAGTAGTGCACACAATACCATCAACAAACAATAACAGAACTAATTAGGCCCAGTGAAGCAGCTGTGGATAGCTTGGATATGTTGGCATGCAACATTTAGTGCCCAAAAAGAAATAAGAATGATAAATTAAAAAGTTCATAACTTGTAGAATAAGTCGCGATCTTGGCAATTTGTCCTTCAAAGAAGGGAGAACAAAAGAGAAATATATAAAAGAGGTATTAAGTACATTTTCTTTTTTCTTTTGCTACTAAGAGTTTCAACGCTTGGAGAACTACATTTTTCTGTAACAGTAGAGAAAGATTAAATTCACCAGAGTTGCTATATTATATTCCATTCTTCAAGATCGATTGAATGTAATCAGTTCTCAATTACATTTTTTATATCATCGTTAGCGTTAGCCGTCTCAACAAGAATCAATAGATTCGGTGGCTTCTTTAGTTAAATTGTTGTGCTCATGTTCCTTGTACTGGAAAAACCAACAAAAAGATTGAATTAACTTTCAAAAATCAAACACGATATCCAAAATTCAAGCTCTGAAAAGGTTAAGAAACTTTGATAAGGGAGAGCAATCTTACGGATCTGGTGTTGCTGAACCCTCACGTTGATTTCCCATCAGTTAATACTTAATAGAGAAAACTAGTCACATGGGGAAGACACGGCGAAGGGGTAGTAATTAGGTACCTCCGTGGGATTTGTGTTTGGAGAAGTCGCGCATGAGAGAGAAATTCGCGCCGCGAGTCGAGGTTCGCCATGGCTGGATTGGATGAGAAGTAGCAACTAGCAAGGCTGCAGAATCCACTACGCCAGCAGTGTCGAGGGTGTGGAGATGGTCGGAGTCTGCAGGCCGCAGCCATTCGTCTCGCACTCAATCTCTCTCGCAGTCTTGCTCGTCGCTGCCACTCTCTTCTTTTAATTCGAATTTCAAAATAAAAATTTGAAACACTGGCATTCAAACGAACTGACCACAACATTGAAAACAATCAAAATATAAAGACAACATTACATCGTAGAAATTTTTGGTTGGATTAGAATGATTGTAAAAAAAATTTCTATATTTTTTTTTAACTTTTGGACGTAGTTTCTTAGGCAAGACAGAGAGAAAGTGACTGTGGATTGTAACACGAGGGAAAATTCAGATCCGCTGCCGCGCGACACATGGTGTAGCGCGGCATGCTGGCCGTCTGATCAAGATCCAATGGACAAGGGAGCCCCGTGCATGTAACCTAGATTGATAGGCCCGTAAAAAATTAACCGTCCGATCAAGATCAGACGGCTCGTACGTGCGCTACACCATTTGTCGCGCAACAGCAAATTCGGATTCCACGAGGGAGAGTATCCTCTGCCGACCTTTTAAGGTTGGCAGGGTGCCAACTTTTGATCCGAGCCGTTAGATCTAATTTGGACGGTTCAAATTTTTCAGGCCTATCAATCTGTATCATGCACGGGGCTCTCATTAACCGTTGAGATTAGATCTAACGGTTCAGATCGAAGGTTGGCACCCTGCCAACCTTTTTAGGTCGGCAGAGGATGTGATTCCGTAACACGAAGGCTACAAATGGAAGTATTAAAACCCTACATGGTAACTAATTTATTAGCCATCGGCTAATGAGCTACTATTACCAATTGTAGGTCCAAGACAAAAGATCAGAGAAGATTCTGAATTTTCTAAGATAATAGAAGAGATTGAGGAGACGACGAAACAATCCAGACCAATTTAAGTTTACATTTTTATATAAATCTTTAGGGACGCCTAGCAATTTAAAACTTCATAATCAATGAATCAATTTTGTCTACTTCAATAAAATATTCCGGGAGACGTGAAATCCCATCGATTTAACATAAATGATGATAATGACTTTAAAAAGGCTTTCCTATAGTTGTTAGAATTATTTGTATTATTTTTTTCTCTTTGGCAATTTCTCTGTTTTTTATAACAAAAAATGGAATTAAATGCTGATCTATGGAGTAATGGGATGTTAACTAGCCTTGAAAAAAATCAACAAATTGTAAATAACACGGTAAAAGAGAACCCCGAAAAATTCTTTTGGTACAAGCTGATTGGAACTTGTTGGCATATTTGCATGATAACAAAACAATTATGATAATTGACAGCATCAAGGATTCAAGGCACATGTGAAAGCCAATATCATCTACAACGTCATGGCCTGAGTGTCATCTATCTCTACCTTTCTTAAAGGTAACTCAATAAGCTGCAATGATGGCACAACAACATCATGATTTCTCCAAGAACCACATCATGCATCTTACCAGCTGTATCTTTCCAAGATATATATTATTTGAAAATAACAATATATTACATTTCAGCTGTACGTCCATTCAAAAATTGGCCGTGCCGTCGAGGCCACTGCCTCCTTACCACAGTATTAATTTTTGAAGAAAATCTTTTGTCATCTTCATCCAAATCATTTGTGGTCGAATATGAATCAACAAACAAGCCGATAAATGAAATTAATGGATCAGCTCGGGCTTCATCTATAATCAACCTCACAAACCTTGTCTCAACACTAGGAAACCGAAGCAACCTCTTGTATCCAATTGTGGTTCCATTGATTACTGTTTTATACTCACCATCTACAATTGCATCCAAATGGAATCTGATAACCCGCTGACCCATTTGAATGGGTTCCTGCAATTGAAGCACATTAAATGAAATAGGTTTGCCCAAATTGAGATGTAACACCCATTCAGGTGACCCCTCTTTAGGTGCCCAGTAAGAATATATACTTTCCTCTAGCACATTTGATGCATCAAATCTGGTATCACCATTTCCACGCACACTACTTGAGCTCACAGTTGAGTTTTCTGCTAGATTAATCGAGAAAATGGCAGTACGAATATTTGTGAACTCAGCAAGTACGTGAAGGTCTTCGTTCGATATAAGACCTGAGGTATTAGGGGGTACATTTAATATTAAGAGACAGTTCCTGCCAACCGATCTATAGTATATGTCAAGTAATGTTGTTGCACTTTTAGGTTTTTCTGAGCTGTGCCAAAACCAGCCAGGTCTTATGGAGACATCACACTCTGCTGGAACCCAATCTGTCCCTTCGGGGTCACCTTGTTCAGAATACCTACAGTTTTTGTTACATTACATATTAATTTTCTAGGTTTAAATTGATAAAATAATTCAGGAATTTATCTTTTTTCCCAAGTAATACATAGATTATTTTAAACAATTGTGAACAAAACTTAAAATTAACCTTTAGCAAGTTTAGCCCGCTAAACAATTTGGTTTTGTAGCATTCTAAGTTTGACTAAGAGTTTTTGTCATTTAATTTCTTGCTTTTATGTTGTCGGTTTTAGGAAAACAAAAAAAAATCAATTTGCATTAGAAATGATATATGCATAAACTTTCATAACTCGTTCATCATTAATTATTTGTGTGACTTGTGGGCCCATGTGTCAAATACTCCTTGTGACTATGCATTAAACCATGCATCATGACCGTTCAAAATTACTTTGATACCATTCTTGTTGGTACCGCCCAATATATATCCTTTACCGGTTACTCTATTGAGTGCTTCACCCTTTCCACCTCACAGACCGTCCTTGTAGAAGAGAAAATAATAGAGAAAATTTATGGAAATGAACACCAAATTCTTCTACCAAAATACAACCCATAGAAATTTCCATTATTCATCCGAAACCAAGAGGAGCTAGGTGAGCAAAACAGGTTGGAAGTGAGGTCTGGTACCAAAAGCATGGTGCACACATGTAGCTTAATAGTTATTGGAGATGCAAGGTATTTATGAAAATTCTTTGAACATTCTTCTTTTTATTTTCTTGAATTTCCTTGCTAATTCCTTAAATAGAGAAAACTCTTTGCTGGCCGATTTTTATTGAAAATTTTACAAGCTACTTACTATGTTGTTAGATGCTCTCTTGTGTTTTGTAAATTGCCAAAAGGAAATTAAGATTTTAAAGTAATTGTACAACCAATCTTGATTATTTTTGTCAACTTATTGTCAGTAAATTTTCACGTGACTGAATGATAAGATGTAATTTTTTTTTGTACAGCTTGGAACTTACTAATTTATGTCCAATCAGCTTAGTAGAAATAATATTGCTTGTATAATATTTGATATCATGGGACCAAGTTACTGTTTGTTGAAACCGTTTAATTAATTTATATAAATATTTAAAGTATGGTGCTCTTTTTTTTTTATAAAACCGACCACATGGCTAAACTATCTTATGGTCTGTTTATTAAGCAAAATACTATGATTTGTAATTTAGAATAAAAACTTAAAAGTATTAATGTTGTTTAGAATCAAGTGGTCGTGTATGTCGGGCTCGAGGATGGCCGATACGATCAAGCCGCCACTAGAATTGCTTGTTTCTTGTGTGTTTCGCTTCTTGCTTTCAGGTGCGGATTTCACATGAGCTTTACTTGCATGCTAGGAAATAACTATTTGCATTTCATGTCTAAATTATTTGTGTGCATATTTATCATTTCGTATATATATGCTTGAATTATCATATTGAACTATTATGAGTATTTGTTAAATGAACTGCATGTTGAATGGTTGCCAAGTTGATTAAATTGAGAATCTGTATTTACTTCTGATACACTTGTTCGGTTGAGAAAAAGCACTCCATCTGTTTGGAGTCGGAGTCATGACCCGTCTGGCCAAACACCGTGACTTAAGCGCTTATGATCCGAGTCCCGATACGGTACCAGACTAGAATGGTCCAAGGGAGGAGAGTGTTCCCGACCTGTGGTATATTTGTTATTCGAATTGTTATAATGATATGATATGGAATTGTTTGGATTGTAAATGGAATTTTATGACCGTTGGCATCCATCATAAAAGGTGGTTCGCGGTATTTGAATGAAATGATTGACTTGTGATATACCAGACCTGCATTAGATAGATGTCCAAACTGAGCCGGCTTTTGAAATGCCAAATTGTATTTGAATTGCAAATTAAATAAGTAGCCGTGCTCCTCTGCATTGCATCTGTTTATAAATGATTGCATTTGATAACTACTTTGTTTTTCTTTATGTATTGCTTATATGTTTTATTATTATTATTTTAACTTGGTATGGTAGTTAGTTCCTGAACATGTACAGTAGAAGTTCATGTGACTGGAACTAAAAACTGCACTGAGATAAATTATATTTATCTCACTCTCTGCTTTTGCATTGTTTCCACTATTGGTTGTGGGTTCCAGGTGTCTGACCGAGTGCTGGACAGCGAGACGAGTAGCAGACCTTTGGACTTTGTGGTTAGCAACCCGTGGTATATGAACCAGACTATTGTAGTACTAATCTTTTATTAAAGTAAATATTTATAAACTTATATTTTTCATGTATATTAATTGTATAATTAACTTATAATTTGGAAATTAAGCATTGGTAAGCCTTGCGGATGCAGTAGGCGTCCGCGGCGGGCACTCCGTCGTACATCGTCCAGTTACGGTATCTGACGGGGTGTCACAGTTTTGGGATGAGCATTAAATATCTAGTTTCAATAACTAACAAAAAGTACCTCTTTTCCGGAATTCAGTTCACAAATACTAATGACTGAATGTGATAATGATTAATTTGGCATAAGCCTCTCAGAACAAAGGGTCATAAGCTTATTTTCCATATTAGAAATATAAATTAAAAATAAGGGATGCTATCCTGCTGGTAAGTAATCAGGATTAAAAGCATTACACTGTTAACTCCTCTTTTTGTTAAAACTACTTTGTTCTCTCTCAATATACACATACCTCTTTTCAGCCTTTACAGTGCTATGCCACCCTTTTATAAAACTATTTTTTGTATATCTTATTCAACACAGTAATATCTTTTTTCAGGTAGTATACCTTCTGTAACTTGTTTAGAGTTCTGGCCTTCAACGGCCATCAGTAAACAATTAAACATTAAGGATTTCAGAATATTTAGTGAAATTTCAAAATGCAAAACATGTTAACTGGAAGAAGGCCATGTTTTTCTTGGTAAATGAAAGATGCAACAAAGAAGGGGAAAATAAGAGAGAACAGAAAAACTTACTCTTCAATGGTATGTCCTATTTCGACATCACTGATGTTGAACAGAGACCAACAAGTGGAACCGGCAAATCCGGCCTCATCCCCGACCCATCTGCTGTCAGGCCCATCATCAGAAAAAATAATTGCATTTGGTTGAAGCTGGTGGATTAGCTTAAACCATCGGTCAAAGTAATAATCCATGTATTTGGCCCCCTCCCCTTTTGCTCCATCTAACCAAACCTCCTTTACGTCCCCATATCTAAACCAAAATAACCAACAAAATTAAAATTTTCAAGAAAATATTTAATTTTTCTTTGGGAATAATTATGCAGGTATATCTTGATACATTTATTTTTTCTAAACTAGCAATGTATCACTGACATTAACTATCATATGCATTCTTATATCATAACTTTGGATGAATGTAAGACAACTTGAATATGGTTAACTTGAGATCTGCATACATAACAATATACAAGAAATTAATTATATAAAAACTTGATTAATAGCAGAAGGATTAAGCTTCAAATCTACAATCAAATTTAAATTTGAAACTTCACAAAAACCTTGTCAATAATTCCGTCATCTGGCCAAGGTAATACTCATTGTACTTCTGGGTATTGCCGTAGCACGGCTCATGACGGTCCCACGGTGACAGATACAATCCAAGCTCAAGACCAAATTCCTCAGCGGCAGCCGCAAAATCCCCCACTACATCCCCTTCCCCATCGAGCCACGGGCTAGACTTCACCGAATAGTTGGTATAAGCTGACGGCCAAAGGCAGAATCCATCATGGTGCTTGGTTGTCATCACCATTCTCGCAAAGCCGTTTTCTTTTGCCGTGCGGGCCCATTGCCGGGTATCAAGGGAAGACGGCGCAAAGACGGATGGGTCGGCATGGCCGGTGCCCCACTCGGAGTCGGTGAAGGTGTTGGGTCCGAAGTGGAGTAACATAGCCATCTCGGATTGTTGCCATCTGAGCTGGGAGGCGGTGGGGATGGGTAGAATTGGGAGAGGAGGTGGTAGTGGTACTGACAGGGAACAAGAAGAGAGAGAGAGTGTGGAGATGGTGAGGAGGAGAGAAAGATGGGGAGAAGAAAGGAATTTGATGCGCATCTTTTAAAACAAAGTTGGAGAATTTTGGGTGTGCGACTTTGCTTGATTGATCGGAGGTAGGTTAGCACACTGGTTGGTCAATGTCTGAGAGAACCGGATCCCCCTTTCCTTTGCTTGAGCAATAGTGCTCAGAATCAGATTGTCGAGTAACGAAGGATTATCATTAGCAAAACACTCGATGCTGTTGATATTTGTCGGATAAAGCACACTTGAAAATTGGTGATTACTGATTACTAATGGAAATTAGGCTGAGTTATAGAGAAAAGGAAGAAAAGAAACTAAAAAGGAAAATCCGGCTACCAAACGAACAAAGGGACTTATTTTCCCGAAAAAATTAAAACTAACGTGACTGTTCACACGAATTACGATAATAACAGTTAAAAATTCAGAATTTTAAAAATAACGTTGTTGGATCGGCGTTTGGATCGCCGAAAATACAGAACCCTTGGATCGGCGATCCAAGCTTGGATCGGCGATCCAAGCTTGGATCGACATTCCAATCGCCGATCCAAGATCTGACCATTTGAGTCCGCTGAATTTGCTTTTTTTTAGTACGCAATTTGATTTTTAAATGCTCAAAGTTGGTTGGCAATACTTTTTTTTGTCGTTTTTTCGCTTAAAATTGTCTATATAAGCTCAGTTGTCATCATTTATTCTTCACAAACTAAGTTTTTCTCGTTAGTCTGAAATTAATAAACTTTCTCATCGTCATTTCATATTCGCAATATCACTTCTTCGTAGGTAATAATATTAAATTTATTTTATTTGATTTGCTAATAGAGTTATAATTTTGAAATTTTAAGCAAATGGGTCCTAAGCCAAGCTGCGTCTCTTCTGGTGTTATTTTGATCGGAGATGAGCGGACGAGCAAACGATGATTATTTTCTGCATTGATGTTACAATATCATGGGAAAAAATTTGTAGTTAAGAAATTAGAAGGAAATAAATATCATGTTAGGGGCCCCAAATTTTTTACAGATTTGGTTGAGAGGAATGGAGGTTTTGATCTTGGAGGGTCGTGGTTGACTCACCAGCCAGCAGTTCCACCTGATTTTGAAAATCATCCCGCAGCTTCAAATGTTGTCCATCTCCGCTAAATGGAGTAGTATTATGTTTCTGTCATCGGTATATTATTATTGTTATTATTAGTGCAATAAGTTTGTGTGACAGTGGTCACTTGTAATATTTGTCTTATATTACTGAAATATATATTTTGTCCATATACTTTTATTAAATTTTTTTATGATTTGTATTCAAAATTAATATGCAAAGAAATTCAGAATTAAAAAATGCACACCATTAGAAGAAAAACTAAATTTTATAACCATAATATAAAGTAACACACGAAAATAAAAAAATAAAAAACTACCTAAAAAACAAACCAATCAGTTGCTACTTAAATAGTTAGATATTCTGGATATCCGCATATTGTAGAATTTCATCCCACCATGAGTCTTCTTCTTCGTCGTCTTTTTGTTGTTGGTGGCTGAGACCAGCGTTGTCAGCGAATTGAGCGGTTTCATTCAAGAAAGCTGCATCGACTTCTTGTTGTTCTATCTCTATCATTCTAGATGCTGCAATACTTCTTTGTTCATCTCTCTCCTTGTGCCATCTCAGGCGCTATCTGATTTTTTTTCCAATTTCTTCTTCTTTCAATTTTTGCCTCTCTCCGGCAGCCTTTTGTGTCATTTTTATCTTTTTTTCCACCCCATCTCTCTCTTTCCATTTATTTTCTTGTTGATCCCACCAAGCTTGTTTTTCGTGGTCATCGTAGTGGTCACGCAAGATGGTCTCTTTGTAATTGAAAACCTAACCACACTTTGTACAGGTCACTGTGTGGTCTTCACGAAAGTTGTAGATTCTTTCATAAACGGGCCAGTGTGTTTTTGGTGCTGAATATGGTTTTTCTGTTGGTGTTCGTTGGGGAATTGGTTGCGATTTTTTGTAGTAATCTTTATACCAGTCACAATTCTTAAGTTTGGATTTGCTCAGCATTCTTTCGAGGTGCTCCTTGCGGTCTCTTTCTTTCCCACCATTAATGTACCACTGGTAGTGTATTTTTAATTCGAACTCTATCCCGTCATCTTCGTAGATATTGTATTTGAAAGTGCGAAAACATATGCGACATCTTGCATAATAATCTCCTTTTTCTATTTTATTTGTATTGACAGGGAAATGTTGGTAATTTGGCCAGTATTCATCTCGGGTAACTGTTCGCCAATTTGGGATATCACTATTGGAGTGAGAGCTATTTCCTTTGTCCATGACAGTGAATTTTTCAGGAAGAATAATTGAGTGTGTGTTGCATAATCTGGTTGATGAAAGGTGATTTTATAGACAATTTTAGACTTAGAATCACAAAATAAAAAATTAATTTCACGTGATGCTTTTTCAGACCACGCCTGTCCTTTTGCAAAGGGTAGATGGGCATCAGTATACTTTTTCAGACTTTATCAGACCACGCCTGTCCTTTTGCAGAGGGCAGATAGGCATCAGTATACTTTTTCAGATTTTATCAGACCACGCCTGTCTTTTCGGAGAGGGCAGATGGGTATCAGTATACTTTTTCAGACTTTATCAGACCACGCCCGTCCTTTTGCAGCTAATTATTAGGTTAAACAATAAATGCTGCATTAATAATAAATGGTAGATTCTTAATTTTTTTTTCATGCATTAATAATAAAATGGTGCAATAAAAATAAATTGTCCATTAATGAAGTCTAACAAATTTACCTTAGTCTTATTTTTTTAACTAATAACAATTAATAATAATATTAATAAGTAAACACAAAAATACATAATAAATAATAATATTTAATAATTAAATTATTACTAATATAATAACTAATAACACTTACCAATTTAATAGTAATAATAATGCAATAATCACAAAAATACATAATAAATAATAATATTTAATAATTAAATTATTACTAATATAATAACTAATAACATTTACCAATTTTATAATAATATTAATGCAATAACTACAAAAATACATAATAAATAATAATATTTAATAATTAAATTATTACTAATATAATAACTAATAACACTTACCAATTTAATAGTAATAATAATGCAATAATCACAAAAAAAATAATAAATAATAATATTTAATAATTAAATTATTACTAATATAATAACTAATAGCACTTGCCAATTTAATAGTAATAATAATGCAATAATCACAAAAATACATAATTAATAATAATATTTAATAATTAAATTATTACTAATATAATAACTAATAACATTTACCAATTTTATAATAATATTAATGCAATAACTACAAAAATACATAATAAATAATAATATTTAATAATTAAATTATTACTAATATAATAACTAATAACACTTACCAATTTAATAGTAATAGTAATGCAATAACTACAAAAATACATAATAAATAGTAATATTTAATAATTAAATTATTATGAATATAATAACTAATAACACTTACCAATTTAATAGTAATAATCATGCAATATTCACAAAAATACATAATAAATAATAATATTTAATAATTAAATTATTACTAATATAATAACTAATAACACTTACCAATTTAATAGTAATAATCATGCAATAATCACAAAAATACATAATAAATAATAATATTTAATAATTAAATTATTACTAATATAATAACTAATAACAATTATCAAATTAATATTAATGATAATGCAATAATAATAGCAATTAATAATAATATTAATAAGTAAATGTAATAATAGAAAATAATAATAGAAGACAAAACAGTAAAATCATTAAAAAAAGTCAGTTTTAGCGGGAAATCAATTGGATCGGCGTTCCAATCGCCGATCCAACTGGTTTCCTGCTAAAAGTGACTTTTTTTAATGCTTTTACTGTTTTATATGCTTTTAATCATTAATTTTTAGTGTTTTTTATCATTAAAAGAATTGGATCGGTATTCCAAATGCCGATCCAAGGTGTAAATTGAATTTAAGTGCGATTTAACAGTGCGTTTTAGTGCGATTTGATTTGATTGCCCATCATTATTTCGACTCTCATTTGGTTATAAATAGAACATACCGTTCCGAATTCGAAAATCACCCATCATTTTCAAATACTCGACTCTCTATACTGTCAAAAATATGATTTCCATTCCCGTTTTCGTTAATCAATCTCCATATAATCCATCAAATTATTTCAGTTTGGATGCAACTTCGCAAACTGATTATAAATCAATTAAATAAATAATTTTATCAGCATTGGGATTTTATCAAGGTCATTATAATTTGAGAATTGTTTCCCATTTTAATACCATAATTGAAGGAAGGTTCCAGCAGATGCAGTTGCCGGTGAACTCTAAAAATAAATGGCGGTATGTACGACATGAGTACTTCCAATCAAGAAGGATTTACGGTTTTCAACTTCACGTTGATTTGCTTCCAGCTACTGGTGGTGGCCTACAAGGTAACTTACGACAAATTTTATTAGTAAAATTACTTTATTATTTATTTTTGAATTAGGATTACAATAGTTATGAACATATGCAATATATGGTTTGCTTAAATTAGGATTATAATTCTTTACTAAACATAATTGGCTTATTAAGAAACTTTTGCTTAAAAAATCTTTTGCATAATTGGACAAAATTAGTAATTAAATTTGTGCCATTATAGAATTGATAAAATTAATTTTTTAAAGTAATTAATTTGCTCTTGCTATTAATTGTACGCATTTATAATTAATTTACTCTTGCCTTTACTCTTGAATAATAAAATTTTAAATTAAGCGTTTTAAAATAAAAGCAAATCAATAATTTTGATTACGATGACACATAAATTATATAATTTTTAATTATATATTTTTAAATTAGGGGGACACACAAATTATAATTATAATTTAAATCAACAAGTCAATAATACCGAAGAAGACGAAGAAAGAAATAATCAATACAATACAAGTGCACAGGATTGGGAATCTTGGGAACAACATGAGAGTAGTAGTCGACAATAAAGACAAGAGCGAACAAATATGAGTGCATGTGGTTCGGATCCTTGGGACCAACCAGAGAGTAGTAGCGGACGAGAAAGACAAGATGGAACAAATAATGAGTACAATACCAATGCATAGGATTGGGATCCATGGGACCAACCTGAGAGTAGTAGACCAGTTAGACAAGAAGCAGAGGAAGATGAAGAAGAAGAAGAAGGGGATATAGACGAACTTGACGAGACATACGACCGTGGCCCGGATTATCAGTCGAATTATGCAACGGAGGGGGACTTCACTGATGAAGAGGAAGAGTTTTGGACGTCACAGGATATGGAGGGAGAGGGTTTGTATGCGCAGGGTTTCGCGAATCACGAGTATTACATTACAGGAAGGACCGAAAATTACCATCCCGTTAGGCAACTTTTTGATATCTCTGAGTACAGAAATTCGATTCCCCAATCGTCTCAAACAGAAGCTTCTGGGCCTTTAGCGCAAGGAAACATTTTTATGTCAAAACCACAATTAAAACAAGCTTGTAATAAATACGGCGTATATAATAATGTACAGCATAAATCTACTAGAAGTACTCCAGTATTGTATGTATTGGATTGTAAGGTGCTTACCTGTAAGTGGCATTTGTATGCCCGTACAGAAAGGGAAGGTGAATTTTGGAGAATAATAAAGAATGAAGAAGAACATACATGCGTGAGAAGGGCCGGAGATTTCACGCATGAAAATCTGACGGCAGAGGTAATCGCAAACAGCATCAGGAATACAGTGAAGAGAGATCTTGGTATTTCTATAGATGACGTAAAATCTATATTGGAGAAAGAATATCCAAATGTAAAACCAACTTATAACAAGTTATGGCGTGGGAGAGAGAAAGCGATCGAACAATTTTTTGGATCGTGGGAGGGATCATACAACAAACTTCCGAGTTTATTATTGGCTATACAGAGAACGACCCCAGGGACACAGATCAAATGGTTGACAAAGAGCATAGGGAATCCCAACAGAGCTATGTTCGCCGCAGCAGCATGGCCATATGGGCCTTGTATCGCGGCGGTACCATACCTAAGGCCTGTTATCAGCATCGGCGTGTCGTTCTTATCGGGTCGCTACAAGGGAAGATTGTTAGCGGCATGCGGTTATGACCCAGAGCAGCGGTTGCTTCCACTAGCATTTGTACTAGTGCGAACTGAGAACGAACAATGTTGAGGTTGGTTCATGAATTTTCTAAGGTGGCAAGTTATCGGGGAAGGAAAAAAATTCTGTGTTGTTTCGAATCGCCATTGGGGAATAAGGAACGCGTTCAAACAACCCAAATACGGTTGGCAAGAGGATGCGAACCCTTCTTATGCCGTGCACCGGTATTGCATGCAACATGTCTGTGAAAACATGTTCAAGGCATCTGGAAAAGACGCAGCTCTACCAGACAAATTCAGAAATAAGTTGACCAACAAGAAAAAAAGGAGGCATTTCTACAAAATGTGGAACGAACTGAAAAAAACGAATCCAAAGGCGATCGACTACCTTGAAAAGTGTTGAAAAGAAAATGAAACAGATGGCAACGAGCAGTGGAAACCTGAAAGGTGGACACAAACGTATGACGGTGGTTATCGTTGGGGAATTATGATGAGTAATTGATCAAAAAATCTCAATAGCAGGTACAAGGCTGAGAGAAGACTACCAGTTGTTGGACTTGTGGAAGGGACTTGGTACAAAACTGTTAAATGATTTAATGAGAGGAAGCAAATAGCTTTGGCGAGACAGACGGAGGGAGAACGATGGCCAAAAGAAATCCAACTTAAGTTGATGAAGCATACTCTCAAAGTAGGTACAAATATACTTCCAATGTAATCATATTTACTTCTAATCTTTAAAATATATAATGATATAAATTCATATTTACAGTGGCAATTAACGTTATCACCGTTGACATTGAACGTGGAGAATTTGAAACTCAAGTGCCATTTGAAAAAAATGACCCGGGGGTAACCTGGAAGTACCAAGTTTTCCTCAAACGTGATTATCAACCGAGAGATCCTCAATTGCCGAGCAGGCGTGCTTGGTGTAAGTGCAGAAAACCTCAACTCACAGGAATACCATGTCTTCATGTGGTTGCCGTATGCGGTCATTGTAGGTGGGATGTTTCTGATTTTGTAGACGAACGGTACAGTACAGAGAATATGGTTAAAATATGGTCAACAGGTGATTTTCACTGCTACGAAGACGAAGATAAGTGGCCTGGGTATGATGGTCCCGTGATCTATTCGGATAAGACAATGATTAATCGGGGCAGGCGAAAGAAGGATCGTGATTGGATGTGGATGGATGCAAATATCGGTAGTCGCGTGATCTATCAGTAGTCCCGTGATCTATCGGTAGTCGCTCCAAATATTTTCGCTCCACGGCCGATCCTCTATCACCCTAGCCTCATTAGTGTTCGCCCACTTGTTGACCTCAGTCACAAATATTTGATGCCAGTCAATACCTCGATAGGTATTATGCTGGTATCCCATCAATTCCTTCATTCTCGACCAAGGCTGTTTTATTCAAATCACAGTTAATCAACAAAATATAATTGCGAGAATTAAATAATGAAATTAATAATGTGAACAGTTAAATAAATCTCAGGTGGCGGTGGGGGAACTGTCTGATAGAGCATAAACTGATGCATGACACGATCTACGTGGTGCCATATCACGACCCAATAATGAATGCATGGGATGCGTAGAAGGAACATTCTCTGCTCAACCTGAACACAACGAGGCATGCGATCCCTGATGTGATCATAAGGCCTCCACACGACATGCTCAGGCTTCATTTTCATGCAGACATCCCTCGCATATTCTATCCCACTGCGAGTAGGGCCGGTGAACTTTTTCGATTTATGTCTCGTCGTACACTTCCTGTATTTTTATTTTGTTGTTTGTTAAAGTCAAATAAAACATATTTTAAATATTACAATTAAAATCAAATCAACATACCTCCCATAAGGCGAACACGAGTCAATACTTGGTAGACCCCAACCATCAAAATTCTTCGTGATCGACGACCGACTAAATAGTAATCTTGCATACGACCACAACTGCAAGAGCAACCAAGGAGCACCAATATTTATATTGTTATTAATGAAGGCAGTGTCCAAGCCTCGATATAGCATGGCAAGAGTGACGCCACTCCAATTGTACTGCATCGAGTTACTAGAATGAAGATCCTGCAAATATGAATTATTCTCTTAAGGAATATCATCAACTCTTTCATATATTTAATTTCTTATTAAAGTGCAATAAATGTGAGATATTTATTTCTTGGCTAACCTCCAATAATTGCAAATAAAAATATGGAACCGAGTCACCTGTGCCGTCAAGAAATAACTCGCACCCAAAAATCTCCAACACGCAAGCGCGTGTGTATCTGTCGATCCTCGCTGCGTTATTCATGCCAAGCCCCCCAATCTGATTCCAAATCTTACGCAGTTCCTTTAACCTAACGGAATGAGATTTCATGTATTACATTATTAATGTAATTTGATTGTAAGAACTATATATATTTAAAATTAACATAAAAATAAATTTTTTAAAACCTTCTTACTTCCGTTCTTTTTTCCTGAAGCACTTCTTAACTATCGCCGTGTCTATATCCTCTGGCAACGTCAAATCCTGGAGTAACTGTATGGCGTCGTAATCGGTCCGTCCAGTAACGGTTTTGCCAGCCGTAGGTAAACCGTATAAGAAGGCCACATCCTGCAAATAGTTCAAATTTTATACATATATAGTTATAAAAAAAAATATTACAAATAGATATTGATTCTTACCTCTAGAGTGACCGTCATCTCGCCAATGTGCGGAAAAAAGAAAGTGTGGGTCTCTGGCCTCCAGAACATGGCTAGACACCGCAAAAGCGAATGATCGAGCTGCATATGACCTAACTGAACGAAATGTATCAGTCCAAGTGTCATCAAACGCTCATCCACCTCAGCAGTTCGTGACATCTTAGCCCTATATAGTACTGCCCTCCAATGCTGTATATATTTCTTTTTTAATTATTTTAGAAAATACTATCAAAATAGAAATATATAAGTAAGAAAAAGTAAAAGAACAATAATAACTTACACCAGTGCCACGAACTTTCGACTCATCCAAATGCAAGAGACGATCTGCATTAACAGGACCGGGGGGAACAACATGATCCGCTGATCTACGAGGTGGTGCCTCTGGTATTCTTCTTCTCGGTGACATTTTTACCACACTACAATAAAAATTATCAATGTAAATAATCTAATAAAATTTCGGCAGCATCTCCCCTGTACCTGGAGTGTTTTCGAAAAAAAAAAATCCAAATCCCCCCTAATTACAAATCCAAATCTCATACAACAACATTTCCAATCTCATACAACAACATTTCCAATCTCATACAACAATATTTCTAATTTTCTATTTTTTTACATATTTTAAAATTTTTTTAGAATAATTATTCTAATTTTTTATTTATTTACTTCAATAAAATAAATTAATTGAATGTATAAATATTAAAAAAAAACTCATCTCGACTAGAAGCGCTGCTTGTCTCTTTTTAGAAAATTTTCCTACATTTAAAAAATTAATCTATCAATTTTTTATTATTTTATTTACTTTTTCTAATTTATAATTAACTTATCCACAATTATAAAATGTACAAAATAATTCAAAAAAATTTAGTAATTACATATTATAATTATTTATAATTATTCTGATTTTTTATTAATTTTTAAATTATTTTTTCAATATTTATTTTATTTTTTCTATTAATTACCTAATTAAACTAATTAAATTAAATAAATAAACTAATTAAATTCAATAAAAAATTTTCAAATTACATATTAAAATTATTTATATTTATTCTGATTTTTTTACTAATTTTTTCATTATTTTTTAAATATTTAATATATTTTTTTAATTACTTACCTAATTAAACTACTTAAATTAAATAAATAAACTATTTAAATTCAATAAAATTTTTTTCAAATTACATATTATAATTATTTATATTTATTCTGATTTTTTACTAATTTTTTCATTATTTTTTCAATATTTAATCTATATTCTTAATTACTTACCTAATTAAACTAATTAATTTAAATAAATAAAATAAATATTAAAAAAAAAACTAACCTGAGGAGAGGATGTTCTGTCTCGCGCGCGAGAGAGAGAGAAGGGGGTGGGAATGAGGGGTCGCTGTCTCGCTTATATAGGAGGGAAATACTTGGATCGGCGATTGGAACGCCGATCCAAGGGTTCTGTATTTTCGGCGATCCAAACGCCGATCCAATAACGTTATTTTTCTAATTCCGAATTTTTAACTGTTATTATCGTAATTCGTATGAACAGTAACGTTAGTTTTAATTTTTTCGGCTTATTTTCCAAGCATTGACAAGTCGATGGGCTACTTGCGTAAAACAGGCCCGAGCCCAAAAGAGATATCTCTATATTTCAAATCGACTTCGAAAAGGGAAAAGGAAACAAAAATTGCGGAGGAAAATAACAGAGAAAAAAGAAAAAAAGGAAAGGTAAAAGAAGAGGCGACTGGTGAGGTTTCCCGCCAGTTGGAGCGATGTGGACCTCAACTTCCTGCGGTACACGTGCCACTGGGTTCCCGGCTCCTTCCTCCGCCATTCGCCGCCGCCGTCGCCGAATTTTCCGGGCGGAGGTGTCGCTCTCCCACCAAGCTTCTCAGCCAAAGAAGGTGGTCGTCGTTGGCGCTGGTTGGGCTGGCCTTGCCTCCGCTCATCACCTGATCAACCAGGTCTCTCTCTCTCTCTCTCTCTCTCACACACACACACACACATACACACACAAACTAAGACTAACACACAGAAGATCAGACGTACATTAAGAATTGTATATTTCAGGGCTTTGATGTAACACTGCTTCATGATGGAAGTGAACCAACAGAAGAGGTCACCTCGAGAGGTTTCGCTTTTTTCTTTGTAAAACCTAACATAAGTACCTTATTTTAATTATCTAGAAAAATGAACTCGGAATTAAGTAGGATACAATCAACAATTGAATTAAGGATAATTTTTTTTTATTAGAAAAGATAAATCAAAGACCTTTTGATTGTTGTCCACATAAATAAATAAATAAATAAATAAATATAGCAGAAGTGTTTTTTTTTTGACATGCTAGGTAGTGACTGCCTAGGAGAATATAGCAGAAGTGTTACAATCCCTATTTCAACAAGTAAATTTGATGACTAAATCAGCAGTTGATTACTTTGAGTAGTACCAGTGGCGAGTCCAGACTGTTTTTAAGCTTGGGCACAATAAAATATTATTAAATTAAATATAAAATTAAAACAAATAATATTTTTAATAGAATATTAATTTTTAAATCTAATTTTAAAACAATTTATATTATTTTTATAACAATAATATTCGTAAATAATTTTATTGTCATCGAATTAAGTATTTTGATTGTAGGGTGATATTCAATTTTGCCTACACACAATATAGACCTATATTATTTTTTCATTAATGTTTTGTATATTGAGGGGAAAAAAAAATGTTTTGTGGGGGCCAATAAATCACCTATTTATGTGACCATGCAAAAATGAACGACGAGAAAATGCAAAAGCGGATGCTTGGGTGGGTGGGGTTTGGGGAAAAAAAAAATGAAAACAGGAGTGTAAATCAACATGATAGGAGAAAATTAAATTAAAAAGACGGATTAGCATAGAAAAAAACTTAGGTCTCGAACGTGATTGACGTTTATGTCAATGAATCAACATTTTATTTGAAGCGGAGCGATGTAAATCCCACACAGATCCGAGCAAAAATAAATGGCAGATCAAGTTTGAACCCAAGCACTGAGGCACACTTTAGTTTCAAGCCTAGGCACCAAAACCCAAAACAGTATATTAGACTTAATTTCAGAAAAATAAGGGTAGGCAAGTGCCTATCCTTGCCCCTTACTAGACTCGCCGCTGAGTTGTACTAATATTCATGTCTGCATATATAGGATTTTGGTATCCATATCGTAACATATTCTCTCTAGTAGACGGGCTTGGTATCAAGCCTTTCACCAAGTGGATCAAGGTATCATATTTCTCACCAGAAGGGCTTGAGGTACTATTTCCTTTTGCTCAACACATGTAGGGATTTGTATTTTCTGCTCTTAAACCGGGCGGCGGGCAGTATATTTCTAACTAACACCTTTGTCATTTTATAGGTCAATTTTCCTGTTTTTCAGGATCAGCCGAAATTGCCTGCTCCTCTTGGAGTTCTTGCATATCCACAAGTATTTTTTTCCAATTGCTAATTTCTACCACGTTTATCAATTTGTGAGAAGTTATATGATCTTGCTCAGACATGGATTTTTGCAGTTTCCTCGACTTCCTTTGGTGGATCGGTTGACATCCCTTCCTCTTATTGCTGCTGGTATGCTTGTGTACTTTGTTAATAGAGATGTTAAACTAATCTAAGTTTTCAAAATAGAATGTTCCTGATTGTTTGTTCTAATGTAGTAATTGACTTCGACAACACTGACACTGTGTGGAGGAAGTATGACACAAGTGAGGGAAACAATTCAATCACACTTTCTCAATAAGCCTCAGAAGTTGGAGATATTCTCAATTTCTGATGTGAGAGCTTTTACTGACAGTGACCGCAAGGGAGCTTTTTAAACAGTATAGATGCTCTAAGAGGCTTTATCAAGAGGTGCTTCAAGCAGCAGTTCAGGCTAGTTTATTTGCACCAGCAGAGCAGTCTAGTGCTGCTGCAACATTAGGCGTGTTATATTATTATCTTTCCCTTCAGGTTTGCATGATTATTTATCTCATCAGTTTTGTGCATCATTATGGATTTGCTTTGGGTCACAACATTTTGCATTGCATGCCCAACTTAAAAGCCATCCTTTTCCATGTTTAGACTCAGTAGTAGTACACCCATATGTTGATAGTTCAAATCCTTTTTCCCTTTCTTTGGCAGGTAACTTTAGTTGTTACACATTTTCTTTATGGCCCTTATTAGAATCATTTTTTTAGCACGGGATTCCATTTCCTTAGAAATTTTTTTATCAAAATGAGTGGATTTGATGTTATTTGATCTGAATTTCCATGTTATTAGACCCAAAGAAATCCTGAGAAATCAATTATAATCAAATGAAATCCCGCATTAATAATCAATGATTTAAATAGCGGTCACAATGACTGCAATAGCGCCACTATAGCAGTATGACTTGGTAGACCGCTATGCTGCCAAACTAAAAGTGTTGCTATAGCGGTATTTATTAGTATACCACAATACTACTTAAAAGGTATCTGTTTTTAACGTTTTATTTTTTATTGTGTCTAAATTAGTAAAAATTAATAACATATAAATGCATTTAGTGGTATTTTAGTGAAATATAACTACGTAATTTCTTATTTGTTGATATATAATTAGTATTACAAACATATCTTTGGCATATAATGTCTGCATATATGAACTGTATATGATATCTGCATATACGAAATGCATATATTAAATTAAACTATTAAAATATGTATATAATGTAATAAGATATTCAATTTTTAACTAAAAAATGTATCTGATGTATATGATCCCATAGCAACCGCTAAATGGTCGCTATCCGTTATCCGCTATGACTTGAGGTTGTCCACTATGATCTCGCTATCCGCTATTTAAACCTTTATTAATAACTGTATTGATCAAAGCCACAGTCTTTGTAGTTTCAGTTTAGTGTGATCTTTTGTGTGCCTTATTTTTAATGATTTGATTTACCTCTGGTTTGGAGTGCTTGTTCAGGATTTGAAAAATGATACTGGGTTCTCTACCTTGTTGTAGATAATAGCACCAGAAATGGAAACACCTGTTAGCATCTGACTTGTTTTTTTTTTTTTTTTTTTTCTATTTATTGTATTATTATCTAGAACAAATTATATTATTTCCTTTTGCCTCTCTTCAGCCAAACTTTGATTTTGTTTTGTGCCGGGGCAAAGTTGGTGTTAAAATCTTTACTCCATGGATTGAATCCCTGGAATCAAAGGGCTTAAAGTTGTTGAAAAACAGCACATTAACTGATATGAACCTAAATGAAGATACGGGGTGTATTTCACAAATTGTGTGTGGAGGATATGTGTATGAGGCAGATGCATTTGTTTTAGCTCTTGGGACCTCTACCCTGCAATCCATCATCCGGAGCAGGTATCAATCTTTTTGTATAAAAATCCTAATAAAATTTTTATGGAGATATTTATCATTATACATTCCCCTTGTAGCTGTAAAATTAAAAAGAGCTGTGCATGTATACCTCAACAATATAATAATGCAACCCTATAGATGCCACTTTTATGTTTTAAAGGGGTATATAAATTGTCTTTCTTCTTGCACGGATATACATGGTTTTTGTGGTTTGATAGAGTACACAATAAAACTTCTACAGATATCAACAGATTGTGAAATATCAGTTAAACTTCCTATCCTCTTTTCTTTAATAATTTATTTATATTTTTTATTTTACTTTTATTATTAACTTTCCACATAGCCATGTGTTACAGTCACGTCAGGAGTTCTTAAATGTTCTTAAGCTGTCTACCTCTGACGTGGTCTATGTTAAACTCTGGTTTGATAAGAAGGTCAGATATTGTTGATTTTGGCCTTTTTGTTTTTTCTTTCCCTAGAAACATTTCTCCATTTTAACTTCTCATTTTTTTTATGATAAAATCAGGTCAATATTCCAAATGCTGCAAACGTGTGCTGCGACTTTGATGATTCAATTGCATGGACATTTTATGATCTGAATTCTGTTTATGATGAATACAAAGACGAAACTAGTACTGTCTTGGAGGCTGAGTTTGTGAGTTCTTTGCTCTTCCATTTGAACAAAATCCCAGAAAAAGATGTTGCCTGCTATTTAATGATAGCCTCAATGAATCTTATATTTTTTGCAGTTATGCATTAAGCTTTATGGTAACCAAACTATGCCTCAATTGACATGAACTTTAAGTACATTTGGTTTCAATTTACCATCAACAGTTCAACTAACAATCACCCAAAAAAAAAAAAGTTCTGGTATTTAACTGTAACTGAAATCACCTCTGAAAAGGTTACTACAACGAGAAAGTTCAAGAGGCCATTATAAAGTGTTATAATTGGTGTCTTCCTTAAGAAAAAAAGATGATGTAACAAAAAAATATGCTATAATTCGAAGTGATATATTAGAGCATGAAAGATGGGTGCGCAATGCTTAGGTGATCCTTAAAGGATAATAAAACTCATTCACCCTAAAGGTTGTAATGAATGGCTAATGGTGTTCATATCTGTCCTACCCACACTGCTGGATCAGCCAATATAATAATGAAATGCAGCCAATGTATTTGTTGGTACTACCATCTTTGCTTCTCATTCTACTTCTGATCTTTTTGTAAATTTGTGTATTACAGTCGTGTGCCAGTGACTTGCTACCACTGAAAGATGAGCAAATTGTTGCGGTTGCTATTGCCAAACTGACAAAATGCATACAAGAATTTGAAGATGCAAAGGTGGTCCAGCATAAAGTTATTAGACGCCCAAAGTCTGCAATTCAGTTTTCTCCTGGTAAACTAGCATTGAACTAAAAGTATGTTCCAAGATTATGTTGCTGGCCAACATACTAGGCCAAGTTTTTCTGTGAAATAAGGGCCTGTGAACTATGGCATCCATTTCTTTCCGTTTGGATACTTTGAACCCTTTTTTTTATTATTGAATTAGGGACCTGTTGATCCCGGTATTTTCTTTAAAATGCCTCTTGTGGGAATTGAGTCTGCTTAGTTGTGTAGTCTGCATGGATGAGGCTCATGCCTCATCACAATCTATGTTAGGCTTATGTTTCTTGATTACTTTTACCTAGTTCAGGTTTCACAGGTTCTTATAGGTACATGATACGAGGTGCCACAAGCTTTCCAAATTTGTTCATGGCTGGGGATTGGATAGTTAATCGACATGGATCCTGGTCAAAGGTAGCTAAAGATTTAAATACTTATATAATGTAGTAACTTTTAATTATCTTTTTGGGAGTCTTGTTACTAGGCTGCAACTATTTTTTGTTGTTGGTAAAGTTTGAACAAATGATTGGAAGAGAGAAAGTGCTTTAGGAGCACTAGTCAAATTTTCTATGCTGAACATGATTGTTGTTTTCATGACAGGAGAAAGCATATGTGACAGGGCTTGAAGCTGCAAATAGAGTGGTCGACTACCTTGGCGAAGGAGAATTCGCAAAAATAATATCAGTTGAGGAGGATGAGGCTCCCATCGAAGCATTACGCAGCTTGAATAGAAGAGCAAATGAATTATTTACCCAGCTCCCTATTTCGGAGTTCTTCCTTTAGCTCGGACAGATGCTCTTAAATCATAGTTTGTAATACGAAATGTAGAATTGAAAAGTTGGATTAATTCTCTAATAAAACAAATGTGAATATTAATAAATTCAATAAACCTTTCATACAGTAAGAATTCAACTTACTGTAACTGGGGCAGGTCTTTCACAAATAAAGCATCACGAATTGTATTTTTTTTTTTTTTGGCACTAAATTACATTAGACAAAGGGAAGTCGACAGAAGTATACTAATAAATTACATAATAACCAAACAGGTCCTATACAAAAATGATTTGAAACAAGTAGTTTCATTTATGAATTCACCTTTCCACTAGATTACATAAATCAAGAAGCATTTGATCTTAATCAAACTTCTTTTCTTTCTTCGGGGCTTGCTTTCGGTACACAAGTATCTGGCTCAGCAGAGTGCCGTTCATGATTATACCCATGACATATCCCATTAGCACTTTCAAGTAGTTAAGGTAACAGCAAGATCAAAAACATTGGTTCAAGGTCACTAATATGTGAGATGGATACAGAAGAAATTACAATTTTTATTTAATATACAACCAATAGTCAATTAACTGCCAACTTTTGTTCATTTTGCAGTTAGTTTTGTGTATGAAATGGATTTTAAAAATAATGAATGACAGACTTTATTGATATAGATGTAGGATATTGATATGTGCATTTTAACCCTTAATTCCATCAAATTATGGAATTCTGGAAACACTTTCTGAGGAATGAAGACCGTGCAATTATTTTAGATGAAGTTGTAAAAATTTATCTAATGCAAAAACCAATGACTTTAAAAGGATACCACTTGTAGGAGCTTTCTCTTGTATACTAGTGAAAACTCTAACTGCAAAATATAAAAGACAAAAAAAAAAAAAGGCATAACATAAACATCATGTAAATAAAATGATCAAATCCAAAGACTATACAGGGACTTTGAGACTAAACAATGTAAAAAGTATTACCGAGGGAACCACCAAAGTTCATGAGACAAGTTAAAGAGCTGAGCTCCCCGGTACTCTTATTCTGCATTGACAGAAGACAAACATATAATTTCCTAATGCAGAGATCACTTCTTTAAGTTCAGGAAAATTTTAGTAAATCATCCAAACATATAAATCAAAGAGACAAGTGTTTTACAGTCTCAAACATAAGATGAATTTGATCAAATTCAAAATAACAACTCTGCCATCCTAAGTAGCATGATTATCTATATCCTACAATTCTAGTTTTCTTTTTCTTTTTATTTTCATTTTAATTCCAGAGTGGCTGCTAGTTTCATCCAACTCACATTAGATATAAAGTTAGATTTTGGGAATGAAATCACATTTTGAACATTTTCTGGACAAACTATGTTGGTCAAACAGTCCAAATGATACTTAAGATGTCAGAATAAAATATTTCTTTGTTTTAGGGAGAAAAAACACTGTATACAGTACTCGTGTACTTTGATATCTCACACAGATCCAAAAAGGAAACCAAGCCATTTAAACGCAAATATAATAAAATGATATGGTAAATAACGACACAACAATGCTCGTGCAACTTACCGAAAAGTTCTTCCAAATTTGTGGAACTCTTGCAAAAATAAAGATTGCATGTTGGCTAGCCTGCAATAAATAGAAGCACAATGTACCTATAATTATTCAATGCATATACTGATTGATCATATAGTAAATAATCATACTATACTGATATAAAGAAAGTACAGAAGCTTACATAAAGGGCTTCAAAGAGAACAGGATCGATCCGACCTCCCAATATAGTTGGAGCTATAGCACCATATCTATCCACATATTATTAAGGAAACTTTCATATATAAACTAAACACTCAAATTTTATCCCAACCAATCTGAGAAAATTGTGAACATCCCATTCTTTTGGCAGAAGAAAAGAAAGGAAGCTTAGCATCCATCTAAACCCCATAGTTTTTATAATTATTTGAAAAGAAATAAGAAAAGATTAAGGAAACTGACCAAAGTTTCCTGGCCCATTTTAACACAACAGAATTGGTACCCAACCAGTAAAGTTGAACCCAAATCCAACAATACATAGAACAATTTTAATTTAAGCAAAATGTTAGCTAATATATAGGGGCCTGTAGGGTGAAGTTGTTAACATTTCTTGGAACATACAAATTGAGATATAGTAAACATTATCTGCAAAATGCAAATGTTGGCTATAGTTTGCAAAAATAGGGATCTGTAGGGCAAAGTTTAACTGTTCTGGCCTTCTGGGAACATACAAATTGACATATAATACTAAGCATAATCTGCAAATATGCAAATATTGGCTATGGTTTGCAAAACAATAACAGATCCTAAACCAAAAGGATACAGCAAAACAAGAACCCACGTCTTCGCTTTGATCGGCCCAGTAAAGTAGTATATGACAGCTACCAAAATTATGGCTGGAAAGAAAAATTAAACATTAATTGTTAAATTTAACAAAAATACCTAATGGATGTATTGTGTACAGAAGTACTCCAAGCACAAAATTGTCATGGGTGCTTTACCTTGGATCAAGAGAAAGGCCAATTCACCATATGCAGAGAAAGATAATCCCTTGTGGATGCAATATGCGAGAGAAATCGTATACCCGACAACTTCAAGCTCAAATGCAGCAACACTGAGCCCTTGTGCACTCTTGTGGTTGAAAATTTTAAGAATCTACAACAAAAACAATACCCAATATGCTTGTAAAAGTAGCCGATCTAACAGCTGATCCTAATCCAGTAATTCAGTGTCAAAATTAAATTGGTAAAGTAGAGGGATCGGATGGAATTGGGGAAAACCTGAGGGAGCTTGACGGTGGTGGAGGCGGCGACGATGCAGTAGCCTAGAAGCTTGGAGATAAGCGGGAGAAGGCAATCCTTCTCTGGGATCCGCTTGTCAGAGAGTGCCGCCAGAACGCACCCGATGTTCATCCCCAGTATCTCCATCTCCACCATCTCTCTCTCTCTCTCTGTGAATTTGCTGATATCTTGGATTCTGTTACGGTGATTGGATTAATAACTCTTTGGAAGGAGTTTTGTGTAAGATTGTTAGCCCATATTTGGCCCATTACGTGGGGTTGGACTTGGACCGTTGGATCCCCTTCAATCAGACAGACGCAAACAGACCGAGAGGCATGGAGAATATGGTTCCTCTAATCCTCCATATCAGGTTCACAGGTTGTCCGTCTTACTGGAGTCTGGAGTAAGCGTACAGACACATGGCTTACATAATTTGTCTTTAAGCAAAGTTTATCCTTGCATATTTTTATCATTACCTTTGACTTAACAAGTACCGCATCTTTTTATCATTAATATTTCAATTCTTAGTTTCGAATAACAAATTCTATTCGTTTATCATTGAGTTTTAGAAACAATGGGAAGTATAAATTGAAGGAGCTGTAAATCTATTTTAACTATCTTGAAGGATTTCTAGATCAATTGATTCTTTATTTCTCGTTTGAATTGTAGATACTGAAACAAATAAACAATAATGCCAAGCACATGGGACAAAATCCATGGAGTTTGCATATTTCATATCAAGCTATAAATTATTAATTTCACTAATATTACAATAATTCTTGCATAGATTAATAAATGGGAACAGTCGATCAACGAAGAGGCAATAAAATGAAAAAACCTTGAATTGCATATGTACATCAGGGAACAAACAAATCTTTTTCTAGCGATTCGGCAAGATTTTGAAGGAAAAGTTTGGAGATAAAAAAGGAAAGAGTATTTAAGTCTTAAAATTCAAAATTTGATTTTTCATAATTTAAATATCATTTGAAGCAATAAAAAGGGTAAATAACCAAAATAATGGTGATTTGAAGGATAATTGAAGATTACAAGGGTATATGACTAATTGAAGAAGATTTGGAGGATATATAACTGATGTGTCTTTTAAATAGCACACGAAAAATTTGAAAAAAAAATAATTACTCTAAATTGTTAAAATCAATCTAGCAAACGGAAAATTTGAAAAAAATATTTATACTTCAACAAAAAAAACAATGTCTCAATAAAAAATAATTTAATAGAAATATTTATTTTTAATACAAAATTATTTGAAAAATTACAGATAGAGAAAATTTTACATATGCGATCTATTTCCAAAAGTGAAGAGCAAGTAAACTTATATCCATCGCTAACATCCAGTTAATAGAAATTTTTTTATAATATCTCTTTTTCCAAACACAATGCACAACCAATCAATGACATATTTATTTCTAAAAGTGAAGTAAACTTATATCCATCGCTAACATCCAATCATCTCTACTTCTTATAAACACACAAATCTAAAAGGTATTACATGCTAGATCTAGCGAGTATCCACATGTTTGTGCCGTTCGGTCGATTTGATCTATGGTTGGATATCAATCGCTAGACGAAACAATAATATATTTTGATTTTTCGTCTAATAAAGAAACAAATTGAATAACACATCTAGCTGTATCGTTCATAGATTGTGCAGCATATCTTTATTGTCTAAAATTATTTTGTTTCTTACTTTGCCCACATAATAGGACATCTTTTGCTAGTTGATTTAAATGATCACTAGTAAAAAATATATAGAGTAAACAATTATTTACATCCTTTGCCTATTTATTTTAGCCTTTGGATACGTACTTTTATATTATATATAAATATACACACACTAGTAAATGTACCCACCCAATAGATGAGAAAATTTTTACATAGGTGTTATATTTCCAAAATGAAAAAAATAATTATTATTTTAATGAAGTTTTTCATATTGTATTGTGTTCTCTTTCCAAACATAATGCACAACCAATTCAGCAATAATTTTTTCCTACTTCAATGAGTGCACAACTAATCCAACGATAGATTTCTTTATATTAAAAGTGAAGAGTATGTTAACTTATATCCATCGCTAACATTCGCTCATTGATTTAAATGATTAATAGTTAAAATTTTTTTTGAAGGTTGATTTGAAACCAACGATTTTGTTATAAGAAATTTGAAAATAAATGTTCTCTCCGTGAATCGAACTAAGGACCACTTGGTTAGCGAAATAGAGCGAAACCACTGAGTCAAACAACCCAGCTTGATTAATAGTTAAAATTACATAGAGTAAATAATTATTTACACCGTTCGTTTAATTATTTTATTCTTTGGATACATGCTTTTATAAGCAGTAGGATAGGGATATGGATAAATAGTAGGTATGATAAAAACGAAAATTTATTGCAGCACCATATTCATAGCACCAATCTCATATAGCTAAACTCTCATTTCTTCGTTGACTCGGCAGACTTTTACATGCAGCCTATGTTATTATTATGGGTGGAGATTATTATTTGTTAGGATATCTCTCATCTCATCTTTGTGTAATTTTATATTTCTTTAGGGGCTTATTTGTAAGTTTGTATTAGATTGTATAAACTCTGTTAGATGAATAGAAAATTAAGGCTTCTAGTAAAATCGTCTTCCCTTCGGTCGTAACAAATTGGTATCAGAGCCACTGTCGCCGTCGTCAGGCGAGCGACGGCGGTGGGTCCTCGTCCTCCGACGTGTTTCGCTACCGCATATAGTTTAGTAGGGTTTTGCTCTCTTGCTGTGCTCCCTTTTGTTCTCGTCGCCTGCTCAGATCTGTTGTTCTCATGAGCCGCACCTGTAGTTTCTGACTTCGCACAATGCAAAGGGATCTATGTGCGCCAAGTCTTGCTGCCCCTTTTCTGCACGGCCTACAAGTCTTTTGATAAATCACGACATTAGTCATTCAAGTGCTGCAAATCGGTTTGGTGAGCTCCAATCTCGTTGTCCCTTCTTGGCGGGGCTTATGAGGGTAGTGAACCGTGTTTAGCACCTCGAAGTATTTGACACGGTGTGATTCTCTCTTTTGAGCTGCAATTTTGTGCCGTGCAAGAACTTCGGCCAACCCCAATGATTGGTGCTATGTGATTATAGAAGTCTACATGCGGTGAGAATTGATCTTTGGCAGTTTTGAGGACATAAGAATATAAGACATTTTGGTAAATGTTGTGATATGGGGTCTGATTATTTTGAGGGGCTATAGTGTTTCAGTTATGTTTGAGGCGACGGCGAGGATTCAGGGGAGTAAGATTGGGAGATATTTTGAATTGGGTTATGGATTTGAAGGCATGTGATTTCTAATTAGTTATGGTGCTTGCTTATGAGTAGATTTGAGGAGTTCTTCGTTTGTGCAATGATCATCTTTGTGTGATTGCCGGTGTTGGCAATATGATGATTAGGATGCATTGGGATTGTCCGTGTGTTGACGGATGTAAAGATTATCCCGTTTGTTGGAGAACTCATATCCTTGGTGTTTAAAGGAAATTATCGGCTATAAGCGTTTTGGAGTGAAGGTGGAGTCTTTTAGTGTCATAACGGTCTCACATAGATGATGGCGTTTAAGGTTGGTACTTGTGTCTTTGGTGTGTTTCACCGATACGGGTTTTGTTATCATATTTGGTTCTACCTTGTGTAAGCGATATATGACAACTTTGTGGAAGATAAGCCCGTTGTGTGAATATGGTACCGACATGTTCATTTTCATGAGATTACGCCTTTGGTAATTTGAGCGCTCCAATTTGTTGCACCATGTGGGACTTTCATTTATGCCTTCGAAAGGTATGACCCTTTATGTGTTCTCTTATATTCATGGTATGCCAAGTATTTGCCACCTAATTAAGAGCTACGAGTCGACATTGGTTTGGAGTTTTAGTTGAGGAATATGGATACCATTTGAGAAGGCTCGTGTATACTCATTGATCTCGGTTTGGCGAAGAGTTCGTGGGCGGATGCCATTTTTTTCGTAAACATCTTCATTGAGTGTATGTTCACAAGTGTGGTCAGGTATGTTACTCGGCATTGCGGGTGTTAGGACCTGTTTGTGCACACTTTAATGACAAGCCTTGGTGAAGAAATTTTTCTTCTTTGATGCACTTCATGAATTAAGGTGTATCGTTTGGTATCATGTTCCTATAAACTCCAACACTTTTCACTTTGGATTATGTGAGGTTGATGAGTCGGTTATGTTGCGGGATTTGAAGTTGATGCCCGATCTGACTATTGAAGATGTCGAGGGAGTCATGATGAAGGTGGAGCTTGCTTCGATTTAGAGATAGCTTGGCATTTGTTTTAGAGAGCTTGTGTTTACTTTTGTTTGTTACTAGTTTGTATTTTGATTTAAGTTAAGTTTTTGTTTGAGATGAGATTCGGTCTAAGGTGGAGATTGTTAGGATATCTCTCATCTCATCTTTGTGTAATTTTATATTTCTTTAGGGGCTTATTTGTAAGTTTGTATTAGATTGTATAAACTCTGTTAGATGAATAGAAAATTAAGGCTTCTAGTAAAATCGTCTTCCCTTCGGTCGTAACATTATTATTGTTATTATTTAAGTACAACCCGTAGGGATGAAATGTGAAGAGATCCTAATTACGAAATCGAATGGGATACCTCTCTGAAGACTGAAGAGTTCATATATAGGTTATGAAAATAAATGTACTCCGAAACTGATCTTTAAATATTGTACACTTTTGTGGCGGTATTCATGTTAGCATAAGAGATCAATCTTCCATTTTCTTGTGTGGCGTGGGGTTTGAATAGTGAACATTATCTCTCTTTCTCTTGCTGAAGCTGGACATGAAAATTTGGTTTACAATGATTAATAGGTACAGCAGCTTTTTATCAAATTGTTGTTTGATAGTATGTTGCAATCAGTCCCAACTTTCTCTCTCTTTCTAATTAATGCACAACTTCATCTCCTCATCATATTAACAAATTCTTCAAAACTGATGATGCCATCCTGCCAATTCAGCAACAGAGTGAGCGATACAAAGTTCTGAACTTCCATAACGCATGATTATCGCATCTAATTTGTAATTTTACCTTATCCGTATCAACATCGTCTAGTACTTCACTTATAGTTGCTTCATCTCCCATTCCATACTTTGTCATGCCTTGTCTCAGTTCATCTCTTGTGATGTACCTGGTAACCGGTACAATGCAAAATCATAGGTCAATGGCAACAAAATAATTGGAATTTGGAATTGTTTAGCTACAAATATAATATGCAAGGACCAGTAAAAGAATTGTCAAAATTTCGAGCAGTGCTGATCATTTCATTGTGCTTACCCATTTCGATCTTTATCAAAATACTCAAATGCCTTTATCAGATTCTCCTCCTTTTCGAGCTTGTGTCGATGCATCATGGCCGTGATGAACTCGATGTAATCTATGGCCCCACTGTTGTCCACATCAGCCTGTGAAAACGCTACTCAGCAAAATGAAATTATCTAAATAATAACAGATGTTAAAAGTTCCATTTCCTACCGCATCAAGAAGCTGTCTCACTTCCCCTTCAGTAAGCCGTGAACCCAACCTAGACAAACCGACTTCCAATTCCTCAAGGGTGATTGTGCCACTACCATCTGTATCCATATTTTTAAACATTTGTCTATATCCTTTTACATCCTCCTCTGAGAGGCTCTCTGCTATGACCTACAAAAAGCAAATAAAATGAGATTGGAACTTGGAAGAAATCCAAGAAAAATGATATTGTCAAAAGTGTTGCTAACCTTAAGTGCTAGTTTCTTTAATTTGTTTGTTGCCCTGAATTGTTTCATTCTCACAAGAACCGCACTATCAATAGGCTTGCTAGAAGCACCACCTTCTCTGAGCCACGGGTGATCTACTCATTTAAACTTAGTTAAATTTTGCTATGATAATAGTTATAGCAAATTACAACATGGCAAGTGATTATCTTCCATTGTTTTATTTTGTTTCTCCTTTTACTCGTTTTTTCCCTTTTGTAAATCCCTGTAAATGAAACTTTTTCTTTCATTAATGAAATTGCTAGTTTGGCGATCGCCCACTAGCCTTCAAAAAAAAAAAAAAAAAATTGATTATCTTTTGTTTTTTCATCTGTTGACGAAAAGCTTACTATTTTGCTTGTGGGCATACCGCATACCCCTTGTCTTTAAACTATCATTTCTATATACTTGATTAAACAACTAGTGTTTGCTGTATATCTGTTATTGTACTAACCAAGAGCTTGAGCAGCAGTAATTCGCCTCCTTGGGTCTTTGTTTAGCATTCTTCTGATGAGATCCTTTGCGTCGTTCGAAATAGAAGGCCAGGGTGTGCTATGTAAGTCTACTTCCTTATGTAGGATGGCATCAAAGATTCCTTTCTCTGTTTCTGTTTTGATTACAAAAATTCAAAACTCTTTTGAGTTTATTTACTCTTCTTGTTTGGTTAGTTTCTAAAAGAATCTAATGCAAATGATTATAGTTACCTGCCCAAAAAGGAGGCACACCAGATAGAAGGATGTACAATATAATTCCGGCACTCCATACATCGATCTCTTTACCATAGTTTCTTTGTAGTACCTCTGGCGCAACATAATAGGCACTTCCTACAATATCTCTGTAAGTTTTGCCTGAAATTAACCATGGATGAATTCAGTATAAATTTAGCAGTTAATATGATTAGATAGATGGCATCTTGCTAGTAACTAGCTATACATGCATATCCCCAGTTTTACCCTTGGTACAAAACAACTGGCTCAGTAGCTATCCAAAGTTACTGCTTTCTGTGGTTCTACCTTTTGCTACAGTCTGAATTTGTGTCGACAAAATAAAAACAATAATATTATTTTTTTTGGCACAACAAAAAATGGCGTGTTATCTTTCAAACTATAAATACCTTCATCGATAAAAACAGAGAGCCCAAAGTCAGTAGCCTTGAGCTCAGAGTCTTCATGTTTGTTCACATGCAGAAAGTTCTCAGGTTTCAGATCACGGTGCACCACCTGTTGTTAAAATTCATGCCAACTCAAATCTTAAAGATCAATTTCCATAATGCGACAATTAATCACAATAAAACCCATAGAAATATATATAATTTCTTCTAAATTGCCATCTATTACTAGTATGGGTATCAGTCATTATTTATTCATTATTTACATAGCAACCAGAAACTTGGCAAACTTTTTAGAAAATAGCCTCTAATCTTTTTTTCCCCCCTATGAATCATTATAGTTAGACAAAGGAAAGTTGTGTACCCCCATGAAGTGGCAAACATGCACCACTGTCACAATATCCCTACAAACTGCAGCTGCTTTTTGCTCGCTATATCCACCTTTTTTGGCTGCTATCCTGTCGAAAAGCTCCCCTCCTGAGCACAACTCCATCACCAGATACACATTATTTGTATCCTCATATACTCCCTAGAGTTTTAAGTTATGTCAATGGAAATGAAAATGATATAACTGATCAATTGGATCTAACATAAGTGCTAAATTGCGTCTTAAGTCTAGAAACTATATTCTGATCTTTCACAGATTTCAACCATATTTTTACTGAAAGAATTTGGGAAAACATTCTGTGACATAAATTTTTAAAATTATTCATTTTAATAAATATGTTATGATAAGAAAAGGACGGGATGAAATCGATGGCACAACAAAAATGGAAAACAGCCAAAACATCACCATTCTATGGTCAAATTTTCCTTTCTTTTTTATTTTCCAATCTGAGATCTAAAAGACCAAAAGGTTTCTTGAGTTTAAAAAGGTAGAAAGTAAATAAATAAAGCCAAAAAGCAGTAAAGGTACACTTTTTGCGATGGTTGATGTCAGCCACGAAAATAATGTTCGTACAAAAAGATTACTGTCTAATAGAATGACTTAAATTTCTTAGATTATAGCACCTTGAACTCAACCACATTTGGCTGCCCGCTCAAATGTTGCAATATCATCACCTCCCTTCTCATGTCATCGACGTCTCGTTTGCTCACGAGTTTCCTTTTTGCTACTGATTTGCAAGCGTACTTCTGCCCAGTTAACCTCTCAGTGCACAGGTATGTGATACCGAACTGGCCTCGGCCAAGCTCCCTGTCTAAGATGAAAAGAGTGGTTATATCCACCATTGGCTTTTCAAAGATAGACTCAAGCTGGCTTGTCAAGCGGGTATTTGTAAAGGACGAAGAAGTATTCGTATTTTGAAAGGAGGATGAAGGAGGCAGTGATGCTGCCTGAGGCTTGGAGGGGCCTTCGGTGATCGGTATGTCATATGTTGATGCTCTTGTGAAACAGAGACCCATGATTGATTGAGAGCAAGTGAGATCCCTTCTTTTTAGTTGGCTTCTTCAGGTTTAGACATAATTTCTCTATGAGGTATGTGTTATTATAAGAGAGGAATTTGTTCAAAGTTTATGTGAGAAAACCTAAAGAATGTATAGATTTGGAGACAAAAGAAAGGTAGAGATTCAAAGAGTGCTGTTGGATAACGCAAAGGAAAATGATTCTCCACTGACGGTGAAAAAAGAGAAATTTGAGGTCCCACTTAAAAAGTGAATGTAATATTTGGTGAGGTTCGTCTTTCCTATAATTTTTTTTTTAAATCATTGTTAGATTCTTAGGCTAGAGAAAACAGCTCTTAAATGCTACTCCTAGAAACAGCCTTATTACCCCCCAGAATCTTCTTTCAATTTACAGGAACCTGTTTCTTAATCACACAGATGCCAGCCAGGTTGACACATATTAATTATAAATCAAAGCTTCGTTGTGCACAAATTAAAACCTGGTTAAGTCTGAATCTAGATTTGGTGACAAACAATTATTTATATTTAACTTGGCTCTCAAATAGGTTGAATTTGGATCCAAGTTTTTTGTTTTTGTATGAGAAAATTTCTCGCGAATTAGAGGTTCTTGAGTCTTGACCCTAAAATGACTTTCTGAAACTATTGCTCAAGCTTTTGATCCTTAGAAACTTTTTACTGCCTTTTGGTGTCCAAGCTATATGAAGGAACTTTCTTTGTCAGAGCTGATGTAGAAGCAGCCAATAAGGCCTTAGTGGACCAAATACTTTTCTCGTCAAATTGTATTCCATAATATATGATCCACTATAAAAAAAATGTTTTCACACAATTTCAGCTGCTTGGTAAAATTGCAAAACCTACTATTATAGATGTTGACAAAATTACAATCCACTACTTCATCGCTGTCTGAATTCCTCGTAGGTCAATAACCTTTCGTTCTCCAAAATGAAATGGAGACTAACATGGTGTCATTTTCCATTCCTCCTTTTTCTTCTTCTCTCTTCTCCAACCTTCTCATTTTAGAAAATCACTGTACCAAGTAGATGTGATTCCTGGGACTCCTTTTGATGCCATGAAAGCTGTTCTGTGTCAACGAGAAAAATTAAGCGTAAATAGTAGCAACAACAATAATAACAACAATAAATATAAGAACAATATAAGATAGGAAAATTTTGCCAGGCATGTATATATGCACAAAAAGTGATTTTCTAATTCAGTTAAACCTGCTGTATCATTTATTTAACAAATTAATAATTTCCAATCAAACCTATCTGCGGTTAATCCAATTTACTTGGTCAAAAAAAAAAAAACCTCTTTATTGAGGTTTAGAGATCCAACTGCCTTTCTAAAGGGCAGGATAGAGTTAAAACTTTTCTTTCAATACAATGGTTGAATCAATGTAAGAAACTTTTTCAAAGACCCACATTAATATTACGATCAGCTGACCTCATTAGAAGTATGAATTACATGTATGTAATTTTTAAATAAAATTACATGCCTAACACTAATGTAATTTTAATTTAGAGAAGTGTTTGATTGGGAAAGAAATATAGAAGGGGTATTGACTCTAATTCACTCCATTTAAATCTTCCTATGCTCCTTTGGTTAAAGTATCAGTAATTACTAATTATTTCTGTTTTGTTTCAGGATTTTGAAGTTTGGTATCTTCTCAGTTAATTGTGTTTAGAGAAAAAAGTTGAGAACCAAGGGCTGACTTTAGCAAAGCTTTCTCTAAGGCCCAAAAAAGGATCCTAGGCTTGTTAAGTTGTTATAAAGACTTACAGTTTCTTAAAAGCCCATTCAAATTTTCTAGTTAACCTTGTGTGCTTGTTTTTTATTTGTGAAGGTTCGGTTGGTAATTGAATCAAAGCATGACAGAGACAGAGTATCATAAGAGTTCAAAATGAATGCGTGGATTAAGCATAGTAATAAATAAATAAAGAAAATAGACTTCTTATAAGCGAAGTTAATTGCGTACATTGGTTAGGTTTCCAAGCTGGACGAGTAATAAATGCAAATTCAATTAATTTGGTAATGGAAAAGTAAGAAATTTTAATTTTGTACGATTACATATGATGGCGTACAGATTTTATTGGCCTTTTTAATTCTTTATGCAATGTATTTGAAGGTGTCCATTACTTCGTCCTGCTCAGATCTGCTGTTATGCACAGTATGCATCAATTTGTGTTGGATCTGCTTCTTTTTTTTTTTTTAACTTTTTCCCAGCTAATATATTACAATTACGAATATTAAATTGGCTGATAAAAACACTATGAATTGACGATTTGACATGCTGGTATTTCTTTGTAGGGATAGATAAGGTGATGAATAAATATTTCATCAAATAACTGAACTAAATAGGAACACCATTAGTTGCCACTGATTGCACAGGGTTTAAAAAATGGAGAGTAGCCACTAAGAAGTCTCTCTAAAAAATAAAAAAAATAAAAAGAATTGGAGAGTAAACAAAGGAGGACGAAACAGCATGGGTTTAGAATATTTTTTTTTGAAGATAAATTGGGGGTCAAGCATGGGTTTAGAATATGAAGGTGGATTGACAAAGAAAGGAAATGAAGAAAAATATTGCGGTGCAGCTGGCATTCTGGCCACAGGACAAAGCTCTTTTTTATTTTTTATGACCTACTGTTCTTATTCTTTTTTCCATTCACTTGCCAAGGAGTCATTGGCCTTTACTTTTTATTAGTGCTTTTTCTTCCGTGAAAGTAGGGCCAGCAGTTGGTTGAAATTTTTTTGTTGTTTGAAAAGAAACTTAAAAAAAAAAAAAAGAACTGTCTCCTTTCATGCGCAAAAAAAGTAAACTAAGAAAAGGATAAGAGAGAAAGAGGTACAAAAATGTGTAAATTAAAAAATTTTTAATTTACGTACTTAATTGATCTAAATGATCTCTTTTAGTCATAATATATATGCAAACAGCACTAGCAGTGATTTTAATTTTACATCTATCTAGTAAAGTGAAAAGTGAGGTAAGAAAACAGAAATTAAATATAAAAATAACAATAACAGTGAAAAGAGAGGTAAGAAAACAGAAATTAAATATAAAAATAAATAAATGTTATAGTTAGAAAGTTCACACATAGCGATATTTTTTCTTCAAAAAAAAAAAAAAGAGAGCAATGAATTTTTAAGTGAAACACTTAAAAGTCGTATGTACGAAATTCAGCTGGAGATCTTTCATAAACATTTAATTAAAAAATAAAATGGGAGATTTGACCCTCAATTTATCTTAAAAACAAAATGTTGTGTCGACTGTAGTATCGATATCAATGGATCATTTTCCTAGAATTCACCGATCTCCTCCCCAAGAATGACCTCTCTCTATCTCTATTCTCCCATCTCAGTCAATTCTTGTCTCTTTGAGTGATATCTCTCTCGGTCAATCTCTCATCTCTCTATGTTGTTAGAGATATGTCCTAGAAGCCAATCATTTTATGGCTACTTCTATAGTTTATGTTATTGATGATATTTGATCATTTGTTCCTGGATTTTATTATTGACAGTTCATTCAGGTTGAGGATCTGAATTGTGGATCACTGTGTTTTATTTATGATTAAATGACAATAATAAATCAAAACTGTTCATAGTCTTGATAATTAACAAGGAACATTAATTATCAGACAAGACTAGTATACTAGTTAAGTGATGATTAAGTTCTACAAATCATAAGTAAGGAGTTACTAACTTGATTGTATATGTATATGTTACTGGAACATATTACAGGACATGACCCAATGAAATAAATATATGGATTGTGTTATGTATCATTATTTATTTCATACGTGTTTGATTCTGAGTTTGAGATGGTTCAGTTTCTCCACATGAGGATAGGTTCTATAAATATCGTCTAACGCTGATTCCTGATAAGGGCTGCTATACGGACTTTATTTATGTTCTCTTGAATTGTGCGGGGAGAAACTGGTCATCAAGACAACCGTATGTCCCTCGTTAGTTCACCTAACGAGTGATGATATCTACTGGGTCCCTTGATGGAGATGGATTGTTTGCTAGCAACTTATATAATCATCTCTAGATCGAGAAACGTATAATCTGCAAGAATGACATTTTCCTATCTTGGATTATACGATGATATCATGTGACATAAAAAACAGACAAGGAAATACTATTATTTCTTATGCATGATTGAGATATTGTAGCAGTACACTATTTATGCGAATTGGGAATCATAACGTGTTGCTAGATACCGCTTGTGATTATTGGAAATAAATGGTGATTTATTTCCATGGCCAACATAGCATAAATCCTCAAAGGGTCACACAAATAAAGTTTTAACCATACAGTGTATTATTTATTTATTTGCAGTAGCGAGTACTGCGAATATATGATAAGTTGATTAATTAATTATATACCGTTGCGAACCGTTATAATTAATTAAATCAAAGGAATCATATAGAAATAAATTAATGCATATGCTAATCCTCTAATGATTATCAATAAGTTGATAGTTATTTTCATTCAACAGTATTTAATATAATTATACGAATTATATTAAGTAAATAGGCTTTAATTTATTAAGTCTAATTGAGCCCAAATAGAATGCAACTTGAGAGACCAATTATTAAATGGTTTAATAGGCTAATGACACATTTGATGTGGCCCATCTAAAGTCCTCTCAAGGCCGGCCTCATAGGGGTATTTTTGTCTAATATGATTAGGTCAAAAAATGCTATATATATATGAACTATTTAGGAAAGGAATTAACTTGGTTTTCATCCTTTTCCTCTCCCCAAAATTTGAGGCCGCATTTTTATTTAGAGCAGAAATTTCAGATCTGAAATTTGGCTCTTCTCCCTTGCATTAGTAGCTCATGTGTTGAGCAATAGCCAATTTCAATTAATAGAGATTATTTGGAAGAAGGCTAACTACAAAGGATTAGTTTTACTCTTGCTCTTGCTAGCACAAGAAGTTTAGAGTTTGGTTAAGACTTTAGGTGGACTCGAGGCCAGCGACGTGGTGGTGGAGACGAGCACCCCATCAACTTCTAAGTAAAGGTCGAGCCTTCTAGTTACGAGACTAGAAGATGTAATCCTTCTACCGTTCTCTTAAACGTATCAATTTGCATAATTATCTAGATCCGTATAATAGCAATTGTAAATTGTTTGTTAAATGTTAATAAAAATTTAAATTGCACATGGAATGAGTTCCTAACATATGTTTCTCGTCTTCTTTCCTCCATCATGATCACCCCTCTGACGAAGGCGGAGATGGACTTAGGTATTAATTAGTATCTGGTCTGTGTTTTATTTTTCACATTTTGCTCTTAAGTCTTAACTTCATTATTTCACTTTGACTTTTTTTTTTTAAAAAATTTATGTCGATGCTTTATCTTTAAATTTGTTTACTTTGTTATTCATTTTGATTGTTTTATTATTCAGCTTAACAATATAGCATAGCATCATTGACCGATCAATTTGTGAGCTTTATTATCATTTTATTTACACAATTTAACTGTATTTAGTTTAATGGTGTGTTTTTAATTATTTAACTTACATGTTTTATTGTAAATTTGTGATATTTATATGTTTTATTATCAGTTTAACAATTGTAAGATTTATTGTTTAGTTTAAAAATGTGGTTTTTTTATTGCCGTTAAACAGCTCGTTATTTTTATATTATACTTTCATGCGTTAGTATTCAGATTATGCATTAATTTTATTAATTAGCTTAAATCTGTGTGCCCTTTTAGTTGTAAATTTTGTGGGTGTTGTATTTATTTATTGGGTTAATTAGATTTATGTCACCATAAAAATTAGAAATTAGAGAAATGCCATCAAGAGCGGAGCCACACTAGGCAGACTTGGCATGTGCCCAGGCTTGATTTTGGAAAATTAGAGATGGACCGTATGGTGTAAGGAGATTGTGCCAAGCTTGATTTTTTAGAGTGCCCATGCTTGTTTTTTCTAAATGCCTGTGATTTAATTTTTTGTTATGTTTTGTACAAAGTATGAACACATTAATGTTATTGTGAGAAATTGGTGTATCGGGTCATATTGTTGGGTAAAAGGAATTAGCAGTATATAGGTTACATAACATAGATGCAACCTAGATGAAGAAAAAAAAAATGTACAATAAAAATAGCACTCACATGGATGATGGATGAGATCCCACGTGCAATCTTTGTTCTACCCAAATGTATTCACATGATTAACTTATAAAAGAGTGGGACTGTCCAAGTACATAATTCTCAAAAAAATTATTGCTTGTATTATAATATTTTTTGTTTTATCTTTTTATATAAAATTCCTAATTATTTTAAACATAAGGAAAAATGTGCATTTTGCGATGATACAATTTGTTAATATCTAATATTTAAAAGAATATTTTATATTAAAATTATTATTATTATTATTATTTTATATTTTTACTATAATTTAAATTTTTATTGCGCCCACCCTTAAAATAATTCTATATCCGCCACTGAATGCCATCACTAAATGACAAATTATTTTTATGTCATCACTAAATGATAAAATTAGATTTATGCCACTGTATAATTAATTTGACCATTATACCCTTTTAAATATGTCATTATAAAATAATAAAATTAATGCCATTGTAAAACATTACAATTAGAAATATGTCATTGTTAAGTAATTATAAGTGATTTTACGCCATAAAAAAAATTTCAAATTTCAAATTTCAAAATTTAAAATCTCAAAAGTTGAAATTTAAAAATTTTAGATTCAAAATTTCAAATTTTAAAATTCGAAAAATTAAAATTCGAAAATTTTAAAAATTTTGAATTTGATAGTTCAAAAAAAAATTTTAAATCCAAAATTCGAAAGTTGAAAATTTATAAATCTGAAATTTCAGAATTTGAAATTTGAAATTTAATTCATGTCAATATTTTTTTCATTTCTTAATGAGAGGGTATTTTGGATATTTTTAAAAAATTAGAGTGACATTTTTCTAATTTGAGTGGCATCTCTAATTTTGACTGAAAATAATGATATAAAACTAATTTTAACCATTTTATGGTGGCCTAAAACTAATTTACAATTTAAGAGTGGCATATGTCTAATTATCAATTTTTGATAGTGGCATATATCTAATTATTCGTTTTTTAGTTTATTTGTTTTTGTTTTATTATTTATGTACTTTATTCTTTTATAATTTGTTCGCTTCGTTATATACATTGATCACCTACTAAATAATATTGAATAACATATTTGGTCGGTCAAAACATTGATGAGAGCTTGTGAAACGAAAAGCGCCTAGAGATCACTAAGAATGGTCGACCGATCAAAAATTCTATGATACAATAGGGGTATGTTTGGAATTCCCACGAACAAGGGCAACGCGAACAGCTGAGTTCGAAAAAATCGGAGAATACAGAATTAGGGGCTAATTCGTATTTCTCGCTTGTTCGTAACCTGTTTGGTTCACTCGAACAAGAGTTGTTCACGAACAAGCTGTTCATACGGCTTGCCAAAGTGGATTTGCATTTATTTGTAATAAAAAATAAATCAAAGACAGTAACTACGAAAAAAAAACAGTCAGTTATGTAGTCAATTCTTCTCGCTTATATTTTTAAATTATCAAATAAAAAAGTGACCTGTAGTAGTTAACCGTCCTTTGTTTTAAGCAGTGTTTTTAAAACAGTACTGGCACCCTACTGGCCAAGTGACCGAAATCCGGTATTTCTTGGTATTTTCTGAAATTTTCCGGTTTTTTCACTCACAATGCCAGATACGGCCGTTTCGGTCACTATTCTGGTTCTCGGTATTCTAGAATTTTTCGGTATGCGGTAGGGTTTTGAAAACACTGGTTTTAAGAAATTATTATAAGCGGAATGAGAGCAGAGCTAGTCGAACCAAATCCTTTATTTAAACATAAATGATTTTATTAATTTTTCTAACAATTACGTTCTCTGATTATTGAATTTCATGATGGGTATGATTGGAAGATGTGTTAGAAATAAAAATGGATGTTAAAAAATAATAATTGATTTATTTTTATTATTAATAAATAATAATAATATTTAACATAATGATAGTAATAATATCAGAATATAGTAATTATAAATAAAAATTAATATAATATAAATAATTAACATAATATGATAGTAATGATTATATTAATAGTTTTAATAATATTAAAATAATAAGTATAGTGTTTATAATAATAATTTTAATTTATTCACTCCTCTCTGTGCACCTTTATTTTCTCTTTATTCACATCTAATTCCAAATTTTTTTCTAAAATTAAAATTAGGCAGTGAATATGCTATTCAGTTAATTTCAATCTTCTTTGATTTTTGTTATTCGCAGCCTATTCGATATTAGTCTAATTCCCATCCGAACTCAAACACGCCCAAAATATTTATATCAATAACTTGTCAAAAAATTTGACATGAACTAGCGCCTATTACAGACGGCTCATAAGATTCCAAAAAATTAATATGTCAAAGACCGACATGATTCGGACTATAGATTCTTGAAATTGGATAAAAAACCTTTCTTGTCGAATATGATCAGAATTTTAGTATTTACTCTAGATGGGATATCCTTTGTCTAAGTGTTTTATCTAAATACGTTTGAATTACGGATACTTTAATTTAGATGTAAATGAAACCATTAGCCTCTAGTCTTTGTATTCTGGGGTACTTGGGAAAATCGTCACTGGACCATCGTCACCATCCGGTCCTCATGAAATCAACATGCGCCGAAGAAGAGTAGAAGCAACGTGGAGATATTTCATATGGAATAGGTCTATACGCAATTCCAGCTATAATAATTGGTGTAGTGAACACCCAGTGTTACTTGCATTCTTTTTATGATTTTTTTTAATAAACAGAATTTTCTTGTCTTGATAATAACACATAAATATTTCATGGGTTTAAGTTTGCTCCATTATAGTTTGAGTCACCAAATATAAATCGAATGAATAAAATTAACCAAGTTAGCTATGTACACAAGTGAACTAAAGACGTTTAATAATATCTCCATAAAGTTAGTTTCTGTTTTTGAAACTGTTTGGACTTATTTAGAAAATTAATATAAGTTTAAAAATTGTTAAGAAAAACGAATATATAATAAACAAAATTGAAAGGGGACACATTAATGGAGTAGGAAAGGAGGTTATCTACAATTATATGAATTCCTTTCTTTTGGTTTTCCCTCTCATAGTACACACCCAGTCTTTTGATGCAATTTACATCTGATTATTTATTTATGTATTTATTCATTTTCTTTCTTTATTTCTACTATAAACCAAGTCTTCCTAGAGATGTCACAAAACGTGAGAGAACCTGTTAGTCTCGCGCAGATTGGTAGGTCTACTCTGACTGCTAGTTTTGCTTACTACATTTATAAAGCCGGAAAGATAAGCACAACCTTAAACAAAAAAGCAAAGAAAAACATCCAAAGAGAGCCCGCAAGAAACATACTTTAGAAGAACACCAATGGCTAAGTGCAGTGGATCAAACCCATCAAAAGCCTCAAGCCAAGCAGCACCGACTCCACCACCGCTCCCTCATAGGAACAGAGCTATGAATCAGCCAGGCAAGAAGAAGCCGGTTGAGGTGACGAGTGTGACACGGGAGGAAATTGATATCTTCTGGAGAAGAAAGAAGATGGTCGAAGAGGAACATCTCATGGCTGCACAGAAAGCCGCCGCTAGACTCCGGGCCAAGGCTCTCAAGGTAAGAATCCTTTGATCTGTTTTATCATAACATTCTTTTATACGTTTCTTCTGAAGAATTTTGTGGTTTACATCATATTCCTTTGGCTCTGATAAGTTATTATAACATAATGGCCAAGTTGTATTTGTTTTTCCCCATTTCTATGCTAGCTACAGTTAATTTAGTGTCCGGATTAGATCAAATCTTCAACTGATCTTAATTTCAGGGGCTTTGGAAAACAGAATATTGGTGGTACATAGAAATCAAACTTATGTGTTTAAAGTTTTGACTATTCACTAAGGAGACTCTTAAATTTTTTAGTCCCTATCCAAGTTTAGAATGAAAAATATTCATTTATGATCAAAATGGTTTAGTTGAAGTAAATTAAAAAATATGTATCCGTTTTTGGCTTATTTAATTTATTGTTGTTCATGAATCATGAGTGATTGTTGATCTTTTGGAGGGCAGGAAGAAGATTATAGGCGGTTTGAGCAACTGCTTAGAGAGATAATTGATGGTGAAGATTCAGAGAAAGCGAAAGCAAGGAATGGAGGGAGTAAAGAGGAACAAGCAAAAGTAGGAATCAAAGATTGGTAAGTTCGCATATCTACCTCTAGATCTCTGCAGTTTTCCAAAATTATTATTTACAATTCTGATTCTTTTATATTATCAATAAAGGATCATGTTAGTAGTGCTTACATCTGCATAAATGATTTATTTGCACTCTCATAATTAAATACTAAAACAGTGACTATAGAGAGGAATTTGGTACATAGATTTGACGGGGTCACTGATTGCCATCATTTTGAGATCAAAATGGGCGTTTCTTCCAAGGTTAGAATATAGCTAAAAATTGGCAACTTGGAATTGGATGCTGACATATCAACAAAAGGTAGACTGGTAGAGTATAAGAATATATCACCAGACCAGGCGTCCAGGCCTATTGGATATATATGAACTTCATTTTTCCTCTTGCAATTTACAAAAATATTTTTCCAACGTAATAGTATTTTGGATAATTCTAAGAAAGTTCTCTCTCTGAAGTCAATAATTTCAAATGATCCCATTAAAATTCATCGTACTCCTTTATGTTTGTCTAAAGTTATGTATGGTTATCTTTATTATATAATATGAAAGGTAGCTGCAAACGTACAAAGAGTAGCAGTCAGGAAAAAGTGGTTTAAAAGGAATCTGCAAATTATTGGGTCCACTAATACATCCTTAATTGAATGAAGAATCTATCGCTAGTCTCTTTACAACCTCAGAACCCTTTTCTTCTGCGCTTAAGAGTGCTTTCAATCATAACCGTTGATCTAAAGTTAATGGTTTTGTCAATACGGTTGATCAATGATATTGACCCATCGCTGTTCCATGTACTGATATACATCAGCACTACTATCTTCTTCCTTGTGGGTCCCATAGCACCAAAGGCAAATAATGTTCCAACTAACCAAGCATACCATGGTGCCTTCAACGTCAAGTCCCAAAACTATTTTGCTATTTAATTATGTTCCTCCTTACCCTTTCACCTAATAACAATAAACCAAAGTTTATTCAAATCAATTTCACTCGTGCATAATTACAATCACACCAGTCCTGCTCAATATGACATCAAACCAAACGGTTTGGTTAAGCCCCTTTTCCTTGTGGTTTTATTTTGGTAAATGCAGGTGGACCAAGAGTAAATATGCTTACTTGAACCAACCAGCAGTCAAATCCATGAATGGTAGCTATACATACGTGCCACAGAAGATCTGCTTCAGCTATTGCCCACCAGCTTCTTACCAGATGTGCACTGCAACTTCTTTTGGGGTTTTCTGAATATTAGCTACTTAAACATCACCAAATTGGGGCATATTTTGGGGAAAATTGTTATAATTGGTGATGCTTTGTAAAAAGTAATTTAAATTATTTGTGTCTTATTAAGATATGAACTATTGGGTGATTTTCCCTTTGTAATGTTGTGAAGTAAATATTTCATTGTTTTGAAATCTGCTTATGAAAACAAAATAGGTACATGACTCGACCAGTAACCATCCATGAAAAATTACAAATTGACAATACTCCATCTACCACTAATTTTAAACAAAAATGTTCGATATCATAAATTTGTAAGAATTTACTGGAAATTCATTCCATTTGATCAAGATCAAGTCAAATAGGGGAGGAAAAAACAAAAAGAATAAAAGAAAGAAACTTCTTCAATTAACTACGACCTGTCATGTCTAGCATCTCATCAAGACCTTTCAATCTCTGTAATCCATCACTAAGGAAAAACTTGATTTTTTGTTTATCATCGCAGAATCTATTCTTCTCAATTTCACCTCGTATGGTTTCTCTCAGCTCATCTACACGTGCATAATTCTCTGTTACACTAAAAAAAAAAAAAAATACAGCTAATGAATTTAAAAGGAATGAGTTCAAAAGAGTATACCACGCGAGTGAGAAGGGGCCCGTCGAGAAATACGCAATGCCTGTCTATAAAGTTTTAAAACCCGTGCATGTAGAATAAATGCTTGTAAATCCATGTAGTGAGCCATAGTTGATTCTGCTTAGGGGCAAAAAAGGGGAAAAAAAAAAGTTAAGCTAGTGTCAAAAGCTGTATTCCTAATCCACATATCATTATAACTTGGAACGTTAAATTTCTATATCACAACATAAGAATATATAGGTAGGTGGCTGGATGTTGCAAATGCCAACAAAACTAATACTAATCTAAGATCACTTAAACACAGTAAATTGATGTTGAATTGGTCTGACCAGAAACCAGTATATAACCAGCTGGACAGTACAACAGCCCAAAACATAACAAAACCTGTCAATTCAATGCTTGAGCTGCTGATAAGTAAACTACTAATGATGTGGGAATCAGAACAGGTAGCTGACTGGTACCAGCCAGTTAACTGGTGTTTTGGAACAGTTTCCATGTGATTTCTAGTTTTCCAGATCTTCTTTTGGCAATGATCCCCCAGTGATGCTTGTGGCTGCTTCTTTTTCCTATCTTTGTGCTGACATGGGGGAACCAACAGAAAAAAAATTGTGACTTGGGGTTTCCATTAGCGGATAGATATGTGCTGTTTCCTTTTGGTTTGTTTTTGCATTAGGTTTGCCAAACTTTTGGCTTTTGTCAATGAAGCTGGCAATAGTTGTGTTTCTTTTTCCAAATAAAGAAAAAAGAAATACAAGAAAAATGGTACCAGCTTCTGAGTTCAAGTATAATGGAAGTTCAAGCAACTGACCATTGATAGTTCAATGGAAATCCCAATAGGTATCTCATTGTGGCATAACAACAAACACTTGATATGTAGAAACCAAACAGAAGTACTTGCCTACAATTTCATTTCCCTAAACTTAAAATTTAGTAAATACAAGAAACTAATGACGATTTTAGAAACTCCCATCGATTCATTGAAGAACCCTTCAGGCAGCTGATAAAAAGATCTCACAAAAAAATAATAAAAAAATAAAAGAAAAAAGGTCTTACTCAGCTGAGGCCGCGGTGCTCTCAACCAACAGGAGGAGACGGAGAGTTACTACTGGTTCAAGTCTCAAGAACAAAGAGTTCTCAACGAGATTTGGCAATAATCGGGCCTAGCTTTTTGGTACCTATTTTTTGGGCTATAATCAGACCTACATGTTTCATACCATTTATCAAGGAATGGGAATTGATTTGCACACCCCTTGAATTAATAAAACACTCCAAAACAACTATATAAAGACCAAAATATCTTTAATTTAATTTTAACATCACGCATTAGAATCCTCATCAAGCAGGATATTTTAGTCTTTATATAGTTGTTTTGGAGTGTTTTTTATTAATTTAGGGGTGTGCAAATCAATTCCCTCGAGGAATGTGCTCGCAGTTCATGCTCAAGCTTTGGGCCCCTCTTAGTAAGAAATCCCTAGACTGTCCGGGAATCAGACTATGATAGTAGGCATATCTAAAGATGCAAACCCAATTCCGTTTAAACGTTGATCATTTCATTTCATCTCTTTTGAAATAATTAATGAAACTATTTTTTGTTTCGTTGTTAAATGAAACGATTAACAAAATTGATTTTTTTTCGTTTAACCATTTTATGTCATTTTTTATGTATTTTTGACGTATTTTTTAAGTAGTTTTAAAGAAATTTTGATGAACCTGGAATATTGCAGTATCAAATCAATTAGTTATGCATGCAAAAATAAATAAAAGATATGTATAAAGGTTAATTATCAAAGTAGCAAATCAAATACATTTACATGTTTTGATCGTTTCGAAATAGGAAAACATGTATACAAATTGATTCTCACTTAATTGATCGTTTTGATCGCTTTGATCGTTTTTTGAAATGAAACAGTTGACGCAGATTAATTTTTATTTCATACCATAAACGAAACGATTAACAAAAATAGGTTGTTTCGTGATCATTTTGTTGCGTTTCCAAGCCTAGGCATATCTGTTATAGTGATATCACAGTTATAAATTTCAATTTTGTCTAAATAGCCTGCTATCAAGCTTTTTTTTAATATATATATATATAGAGAGAGAGAGAGAGAGAGAGAATGGATAAAATACACTAATGTGTACGGATCGTCTCCGTACACATGAGTCATTTTTCGAAATAAAAAATTCAAATAGTCAATCCAAACCGTTCAAGTTGTTCTCCATATTGAAAAACTCTTGCAGACCAAATTTTATATTTTTTAGATTTTTTTTTGCTATATATTATGATATTTTCAAATTGGAGGGCCTGAAATACTCCAATTATAGTGTTTTTTGAAAATATCATATTAAATAACAAAAAAATTCAAAAAAATATAAAATTTGGTCTATCTAGGTTTTTCAATATGGAGAACAACTTGAACGGTTCGGATTTACAGTTTAAATTTTGGATCTTGAAAAACGACTCATGTGTATGGAAATGATCCGTACACATCAGTGTACTATATCCATTATATATATATATAGAGAGAGAGAGAGAGAGAGAGAGTATTGTTATGGTGAGTTGCAACTCACCAATGGGTCGGTGAGTCGCGCTCAAAGCTCCTAAATCTAGTTCAAAATGACCGATCCAAACTGTCCAATATGATCTCTCTATTGAAATCTCCATGTAGACCAAATTTAATATTTTTTTGAAATTTTTAAGTATTTTTTTCGGGTTTTTAAAAACTGCTGTTTTTGAACGGTTCAGAACTAATTAGATTAACGATTTTCTAAAATTTCAAAAAAATACTTAAAAATTTCAAAAAAATGTAAAATTTGGTCTACATGGAGATTTCAATAGGGAGATCGTATTGGACGGTTTGGATCGGTCATTTTGAACTAGATTTAGGATCTTTGAGCGTGACTTGCCGACCCTTTGGTGAGTTGCATCTCTATTGAAATCTCCATGCAGACCAAATTTTATATTTTTTTCAAAATTTTTAAGTATTTTTTTTGAAATTTTAGAAAATCATTAATCTAATTAGTTCTGAACCGTTCAAAAACAGCAGTTTTTAAAAAAAAAATACTTAAAAATCTAAAAAAAATATAAAATTTGGTCTGCATGGAGATTTCAATAGAGAGATCATATTGGACGGTTTGGATCGGTCATTTTAAACTAGATTTAGGAGTTTTGATCGTAACACACCGACCTTTTGGTGAGTTGCAACTCACCATAGCTAAGAGAGAGAGAGAGATAAAGAGAGAATGGATATAGTACATTGATGTGTACGGATCGTCCCCGTACACATGAGTTCTTTTTTAAGATCCAAAATTCAAAAGGTCAATCCGAACCGTTCAAGTTGTTCTCCATATTGAAAAACCTAGATAAACCAAATTTTATATTTTTTTGAATTTTTTTGTTATTTATTATGATATTTTCAAATTGGAGGGCTGAAATACTCCAACTATAGTGTTTTTTGAAAATATCATAATAAATAGCAAAAAAATTCGAAAAAATGTAAAATTTGGTCTATCTAGATTTTTCAATATGGAGAACAACTTGAATGGTTCGGATTAACCTTTTGAATTTTGGATCTTGAAAAACAACTCATGTGTATGGAGACGATCTGTACACATCAGTGTACTATATCCATTCTCTCTCTCTCTATATATACACACACACACACATATATATATATATATACATATTCTTAAATTTCAATTTTTGGAGTATCAAACTGTCAATTTGAATTCTTTAATTAGATTTGTATATTAAAATTTGTATAAATCAAGTTTATATATTAAAATTTTCGTAAATAACATTTCAAGTTTTAAATAAAATCAAGTTTAAATAAATAAATATGTCACGCAAAATCTATGATCTAAGGCTCTAAGCCAAAAGTTGTGATAATAATAGTTAAAGCACGCTGAAATGCATGACTGCTCTAATAAAACCTCAACATTTATTAAATATATGATAACATTTGATGATTCAAAGTGAAAAAGTTTATAAAAAAATATTTGATAAATTATTGGAGGAAATTAACATTGTGTTTGAGTTAAATAGAATGGATGAAAAATAAAAGAAGGGGATGACACTTGGATTATTATCATGTTTCGATTTATTCTCAGGATCAACTTCCCTTTGGGAATTAACTTTTTTTTAACAAAACTATCCCAGATTTGGGGTATAGTAGAAGAAAAAAAAAATATAAGCATTATTGACATGAAGCAGATATATCCTTCATGGTGCAAAACAGATATACCCTTTTATGGTGCAAATTTTTGTTTTCAGTGCTTCATTTTATGGTGCAACAACCAAATGATTAGTGGAATATGTTTTCACATAAACTTCATATTTGGCGCATGCTAGTTTGAGCAAACATGGCAATATCAACCAAAGCATAATAAACATTGCTTAACATTTGCGGAAATATAAGAATCCCCTATTTATCTTTTACTAAATACAAAATTACATGCATCCAAAGATTATACAATATGACTTTGAAATAATAAACATAGGAGTTCATGGGTACAATGGTCAACTAGGTTAATTTATACAATTATATTTTTGTCAAATAGGATCAGCCAAACAAGAAAATAAAAGAAAACAAAAAATATTTCAATTTTCTTTTGTTGATCATCCAAAAAAACTGAATGTTAAATAAATTTCCTTTTCATTCCATTCCATTTTTTCCATTTTATATTTTTTCTCCATTTATATTCCATTTTTGCTATCCAAGTTGTGAGAGATGAAAACATATATCAATATAGAAATTTTTTTTATTTTTAACTAATTCCATCATCACTATCAATTTTTTTACAAGAAAACTTTTGTATAATTAATTAAAAATTTAGGTTAATTATTTATACTTTCAATTATAAATGACAGAACAACATGACACCTTATAGATTTCTCATTCACTTTATATTTTAAGTGTCATGTTAAATCAAACCAGGTGTACTTATATCAAACCAAATTAACTTGCATGTTCTTGTTTTGGTGCTTAAATTTGGTTCAAGCCCAAGGAAATACTAATTCAGATAATAAGATAGGAAATTGATTCCTGCCATCTGCAGTTTTGCCATCGCTAGGTATAAAGTGAACATATAAACTAGACAAGGTGAACACATATAAATAAATAAGTTCAATAAAAATAAATTGAATATGCATATAAAAATCTAAACAAGAGATGACAACACTTATTTGTTTGTAAGTGTTCACTTTGATCGTCTATATGTTTACCTTTGTCTATTTTATGTATTCACTTTGTGTTTAGCAATGACAAGTGATGGCAAACCTGTAGATGACAATTATCATTTCTGAATAAGATATACTATTCTTTTGACAAAAACAACGCCCAAAACAAGAGAGCTAGCCTTTTCCATTAAAAAAAAAAAGTTCAAAACAGTGGTTCCCTAGGTATTGAAAATGAAAAAATGAAAAAAATACAAACCTAACACAGGTTTACAATAGCTGCAACCCCAGAACATAAAACTAAGAAAAAACAAAACAAATAATCCATTAGTTGCCAAGGTCTTCATCCATTGGCTCATCCCATCTGCAAGGCTATCAAGATCTGTTGCTGGAACAAACTCTCCATCTTCTTCCGTTGTTGTACCAGTATGCTGAGATCGATGTCCCACCAGCCTCAGCAGCTCAGCTCGAAAAGCTGCACCAGCAATTGTATGAGCTGAACCCACATCCCAGCGAGAAAGATAATGAGCTGAGTATGCTTGAGCTACCCGGCAAAGGCAACTGGCGGGCCACCTGTCCAAAAATGAAAAAAGAAAAAACTCAAGATTAAAGCATAAACAGTTGAATGGCCTCTGTCGGAGCCTTCTTTGAAAACAAGGCAATTCCTCTCAAGTCGAATACTCCAGCAAAAAGATACTAAAATAGTGAGGCAGTCATGTCTATCTGTACCAGTAAGGGAGACAATAGAAGTTCAAAGAGAAGGAAGGCTCAACTGAGCTCCTATATTTCTACACTGATTAAAAATATGCCAAAAATAATTAAAAAAAATGGACATTGCAGAAACGAGTGGTCTACTGATTCTAAGTGGCCACAGAACTGACAATGTGTCTATCTAACCTGGCCTTTGAGAATTGAATTATCCTTTGTCAGAATCTTGTCAGATATAGCACGCCAAAAGAATAACTTGATTTTCATAGCAATCTTGAGAGGTCACATAGCATCAAATTTGCTGACCATAACACTCCTACAATTAAGATATGTAAAGAAGGGTCGAGAACTTAACTAACCTATTTGGTAGAATGAGATTTCGACTAGAAGCTCTTGCAATTAAAGCTCAAAAGAGATTCCAATCAAACCTAATAAAAGATGAGTAAATGAGGTAGAACGGTCGTGAAGATTAGGATATCATAAATTTTAGAAAGAACAACTTTATAAGGGAACAACTTAGCAAAAAAAAAAAAAAAAAAAAAAAAAAAAGAAAAAGAAAAAGAAGAAGAAGAAGAAGAAGAAGATGTAACCACATAAAATAAATATTAGCAAGAGTATATTTTGTAATTTCAAACACATATATATTGATCAAGCTTTTAAAAAACTCTGTTTTTTCCGTTTTATCGTCGTTTTATCTTAGTTTTGATTCATACCGCACTACTGTTTTATCCGTTTTATCGCCGTTTAATCCATTTTATTACTGTTTTATCACTGATAAATGCTAAATCACCACCCAACCGTCAAACCGCATAAATTGTATTTTAAAACCTTGATATTGATCAATAAATCATATAGATATTAGCTTGTTGGCCACAACTTATGGTGTGTATATGGTTAGAGCGCAATAACAAAGTCTTTAGATATGTCTGTTGGTCGATTGACTAGAATGGGGTCAGTTCAGAGATGACCAGCTACTTGAAGCACTGCTGATTTTTGAGCTTCCTCTTTTTATTTTTTCTCTTTTTTTCTTTTTTCCTTTCTTCCCTGTTGACAGCCACTGTCAACTACGACTCTAAAAGAAAAAAATCATTTTTATATATCAATCTTGCATCAAATTACATTTTTATCAACTCATTTCTCTCAATTATTTAAACTAAGCTAAAAGCATTTAGTTTTCACCTTTATAATGCATTTAGTTTTAGTTTACTGACAAAACAAACTTATAGCAGACCATATTACATTATTTTATTCTTAAAATATATTTATTAGTTTTTTTTTTTACTTGTCCACATTAATTAACCACTATATGTTAAATCTATAATCGACATGACCTTAGTTTAACATAATGCTGAGCTCAACTCAAGCCTAAATTAGATAAAGTGATTTGATGTAGTATAATAGTCGAGAATGGACCAATTTACTTATATGAACTAAATACATAATGTTCCTTCATAAAGCCCCAACTTTTAATAAAACTTTTGCGATGAAAATTTTAGTAATGCCGAATTATGCGAAACTGTAATGAATAGTACACATGCATTTTTTTTTAAAAAACTTTTTTGATGAAATAGTACACATGCATTGACATATATACGGTGTGCCCTTTCCTTACACATGCACGCTGCCTTTAACGTTTTTATATTCTTATGTTAATGAACTATATGTGTGTCGGGTCAAAAAATAAGTGATCCAGCCTCTAGGAAATTATTATTAATATGAAGCATAGATAGCTTCATTGAATAGGAAATAGAATACTTCATGGGACCAAACAAACAACACAGGCTTAGCTTCTATAGGATACAACTCCAGTGACAGTCTGAGAGACTACAATGGAAAAGGACCGAACATGTGATAGTTTATTCCCCTTTCCAAGCAGAAACTCTCGCATTACTCATGGCCACAGAGCAGTTTATACAAAATATAAATGAGAACCCATCAGCATTATCATCGTCTCTGATTGCAAAAACTTGACAAATGCACTAAGAGAAGGTAAAGAAGCAGCGTTACCTTGTTGGAGAGCTGAAGGACCCTTTCGACAACTGCATCAACTGATCAGCACACACAGGGACCACCTCGAGATCCGACATGTACCGCGAGAAATGGTTCAGCCGGGCGCCAGCCCATGCGTTGGCCAATCGAGCAAGATCAGCCATAAATGCGGTCCAGGAGGCTCCAATCCATGTGCCCACCACTTTGCCCCTTTTCACCAGATCGGAAGTACCAGGTGAAGCATCGAGGAGAGCTGAAGAGGTTATCGTGAGCAATGGAAATTAGAAGGGGGCACATTTGAAAAACTTTCTGCTCGACCACACAGGGAACGATGGAGAATGGAGGCTGAAAAACGCAGACAAATGATGTCCTCGGTTTAGAAGGAGCATCTGACGTCTTGTTTATTTTATTTTGATTTTTATTTCTTATTTTTCTTTTCGTTTTTTATGTTTGGTTGGGCTCCGGAACGACCCGTTGGGCTACATTTTTTGACCTTTACCAAGCCTACGGGCTTCCCAACTTCAAAAAAAAGAATAGAATAGAATCCCGGAGTTGTGTTGTGGGTAGACCCCCAGTTTTTAAAATAATATTAAATATTAATAATAATATCTAATTAATCGAAATTATTTAAATAATAACGTAATTACGGAATCCGGGATTCCGAACTGAATTACGGAATCTCTGATTCCGTAAAAGAGTAGTTACGGAATCCAGGCTTGTTACGAAATCTCAGATTCCGTACCTAGGATTCCATTTAAATTTTTTAATATTTTAATATTAATAATTTTTAAATTGTTACGGAATCTGAGATTCCGTAACAGTTTTTTACATAATATTTTAATATTATTTTATTATTATTAATATTTTAATATTATTTTGCACGGCTAATTTTTTTCTTTTTTCGGTTTTTTCTTTTTGCTTTTATTTTACTTTTGTGTTTTTTAATATTTTTACATTTTAATAAATTGTATAATATATAGTGTTCTAAATACGTGCCCTGTCGTGTCGAGCCGTGTCAAACACGTCGTGTCCAGATCATTTGTTGTGCCGTTAGTGTTCTCCAATCGTGCGTGTCGTGTCGTGTAAAACACGATCGTGTTAGAGTCTCGTGTCGTGTCGTGTTGACACGAACTACTTCACCACTAACCGTACTAAAAGTACTAACCTTACACCACTAACCGTACTAACATTACACCACGATCGTGTTAGCACGACACGATGTACGTGTTGACACGACACAACACGAATACAAAATTGGCACGACACGATCGTGTTATTGTGTCGTGTTATAATTGTGTCGTGTTGGAACATTAGAAAGTTTGACACGATTCAATACGCAACACGACACGAACACGAATTAACATGACACCTCAACACAAATTTAATTATTAATGTTGATTATTTAAGCAAAATTAACAATTTAATTTCAATTTATATTACTATATCATATTATTTACCATCATTTAAATCATAATAGTGTTATAATCTAATTATTATTTTTTATAAAAATATTAATAAAAAGTTTAAACTTAATCAAATAATAATTTATTATGTTTAGTAATTTTTCTCTTACTTTTAATTTTTTTAATAATTTTTTAATTTAAAAAATAATAAAATAATATGACACGATTTGACACGACTAACACGACGTGTCAACACGACACGACACGATCGTGTTAGTGGTGTCATGTCAGAATGCGTGTCGTGTTACCTCTTCTCACCACTAAGCACGACACAACACGACACAACACGATTAAAAAAGTAGTTCGCGTCAACACGACACGACACGAGACTCTAACACGATCATGTTTGACACAACACGACATGCACGATTGGAGAATACTAACGGCACAACAAATGATCCGGATACGACGTGTTTGACACGGCTCGACACGACAGGGCACGTATTTAGAACACTATATATTATACAATTTATTAAAATGTAAAAATATTAAAAAACACAAAAGTAAAATAAAAGTAAAAAGAGAAAACCGAAAAAAGAAAAAAAAATAAGCCGTGCAAAATAATATTAAAATAATAATAATAATAAAATAATATTAAAATATTATGTAAAAAACTGTTACGGAATCTGAGATTCCGTAACACTTTAAAAATTATTAATATTAAAATATTAAAAATTTAAATGGAATCCTAGGTACGGAATCAGAGATTCCGTAACAAGCCTGTTACGGAATCCTGGATTCCGTAACTAGTCTGTTATGGAATCTGAGATTCCGTAATTCAGTTCGGAATCCCGGATTCCGTAATTGTGTTATTATTTAAATAATTTCGATTAATTAGATATTATTATTAATATTTAATATTATTTTATTATTATTTTGAAAATTGGGGGGTGGGTAGACCTGTCAGTATTAACGTCTCACCACATTATTCAAAATGAAAGAGGAAATGGATTCTGTTTTCAGAAACGGAACGGAAATGAAATTGATATTTGTGAACGTAAGTGAAACGAAACACGGAAATTGACGAAAATTAGCTGAAATCAAAGGGAAATGAAGGACGGAATGTTAAACGGAACAGATTTCTGTTTTGTTGACTAGAACGGAACAGAAACGGAACATGTCTGTTCCGTGGACGTGGTAGACGTTTGAGAGGTCTAGTTGTAGTATCCTCTGGATTTCTTTTAAAGAAGTCCAGTAGACTTCTTTTGATCTGAGCCGTCCGATTTAGTCTAAACGGACTGATTTATACGAGCCGCACGAATCTCGACGGACCAGGTATTAATCACGGGACATCCATTAATGATCGGACGTAGGCTCGGATCAAAAGAAGTCCACTGGATTTCTTTAAAAGAAATCCAGAGGATTTCGTTGCTCAATGTTTTTGTCTCGTTATTCGCCTGGGCGCGATGTTGTGACCTTGTAGGCTGGGAACGAGATCCTCTGGTCGGCAGACCAGAGAGATCCTCTGGTCGGCAGACCAGAGAGATCCTCTGGTCATTTTTAGATTTGAGCCGTCTGATTTAATCTCAATGATTAAGGATGGTCCGTGCATAATACCAAAATTGATAGGCCCGAAAAAAGTTAACCGTTGAGATTAAATCAGACGTCCTAGATCTAAAAACGACCAGAGGATCCGGACCCTTGTGGGCTGTGTAGCCTTGTATAGTGTTCTCCAAAATGACACGACACGATGTGCGTGTTGACACGACACGACACGATGTGCGTGTTGATACGACACGACACGACACGACACGACACGACACGAATACAAAATTGGCACGACACGATCGTGTTATCGTGTCGTATCATAATTGTGTCGTGTTAGGATATTAGAAAGTTTGACACGATTCAACACGACACGATTCGACACGCAACACAACACGAACATGACACGAACACGTATTAACACGACACCTCAACAAAAATTTAATTATTAATGTTGATTATTTAAGCAAAATTAATAATTTAATTTCAATTTATAATACTACATCATATTATTTACCATCATTTAAATCATAATATTGTTATAATCTAATTATTATTTTTTATAAAAAATATTAATAAAAAGTTTAAACTTAATCAAATAATAAATTATGATGTTTAGTAATTTTTTCCTTACTTTTAATTTTAAAAATAATAAAATAATCTGACACGATTTGACACGACTAACACGACACGATCGTGTCAGTCGTGTCGTGTCAAAATACGTGTTGTGTTGCCTCTTCTCACCATTAAGCACGACACGACACGACACGATTAAAAAAGTAGTTCGTGTCAACACGACACGACACGAGACTTTAACACAATCGTGTTTGACATGACATGACACGACACGATTGGAGAACACTAGCCTTGTACGTACTTCTCTTACCCAAAAGCGCACAAATGGCAAGTGGTGATCTCCCAAATCCCAATTCATGAAGAGCAGTGCGAGCATCTGTTTGCTACCAAGGTAATTGCAATTCTCCATATTTAATTTTTACGTTTTACTTTCTTGTCTATTATTGACCATAATTTATTTTCTTATATTTCACTAGCAAAAAGAGCCCACCAACTCTGTGGGAATGGAAAAAGAAATCTGAAGCGATTTTGGTATGGTGGGAGAGAGTTGATTTTTTTCTTCTTCCTTTCACTGTGCACACAAATTAAGAAAGAATAAGAAATGAAACAATCATCCAACGCCTTGACCCCTTTCTGTAAAGGGGTCTGACTATTTGTCTGAAATACAGATCTAAACTGTACATCAGATTAAGTTGCACAGATCAATGGTCTATAACGATGTTAACAAATGTGTGAACCCTTTTATAAAATTATTATGACTTTGTTTTGGATGCTTTTATAAGTAGTATAATTACTGGTATTAATTGATCAATCCCTCGTCTCTCGCCAATTAGGATTCCATGGTCTTGATGATGGATTGTTACTACTTAATTAATTGCTACAAATTACAATCAAACATGTTTTTAATAAGACTCCCAATAATTTCGAATTAGAAAGTTTCTGAATAGTTTTCAGATGCACCTGGCATCTAAATTAGGCAGCAGTTTATGCTTTTCTTGAGATTTGTGTCCTTTGTTATGCCCTTAGGGGGGCGTTTGGTTGTGTAGTAAGGGGTTACATAAGTTAAGGATGCCTAAGTGTTTATGTAGTATTATGTAATAGATGTTTGGTTGTATAGTAAGGATGAGTAACTTAATGCATGCATATATTCATGTCAAAAGACTAAAATGTCCTTAAATTTGAATTAGTATTATGTATTATACGTTGTGACCTAATTATTATTTATTTTAAAACTTAATTATTAATGATGATAATAAATTATTTTTATTATTATGAAATATTAATAATTACTTTTAATTAAATATTATAAATATTATAATTTATTTAATAATAAAAAATTATTATTGATTAATTATTATTGTTCTTAAATCATTATTATTATTGATTAATTATTTTTAATTAATAATAATAATTATTATTATTAAATCATTATTATTAATAATTAATATTACTTGTTAAATATTATTAAAAATTATTAATTATTAATTATAATAATTAATCTTTATTATTAATTATGATTTTTTAATAATTATTGTTACTTATTAAATATTATTATTTATTTATTATTATTAATTATTTGATAATTATTAAATATTATTATTAATTATTTCTAAGGGGTATTGTTGGAGAAAAATTAAAGGGGACCGGTGCATAACTTATGCAACCTATTTCTTAAAGCGTCTTATGTAAAAGGTGTTTGATGACTTAAGAATGCATAACTTAAGTTATATATCCTTTAAGTCACAAACAAACGGGACTTAATAACCAAATAGATTGACTTATCAACACAGTATTTTTTTTATTTTTATTGTGTTTGCACCTTGGAAACAGGAACGCGTTTCACATGAATTGTTTTTGATGTGCATGCACAAGCTCGTTTTTTCGCAAAAAAACTGATAGTTGACTACTACGTGTATATTTTAGAGTAAAGTTATGAGTAAACAACAAAGAAAAGGAATTTGACTTTGGTGGCTTTCCTTCAATCTTCCTCAAGGGGCTTCCAACGCCTTTGAAGAATTGAAGTTAATTTGAGCGTGGATCTGGGGATATGACTTCAAAGATTTTGTCCTAGTTTCCTAGATTTTGTTTTCGATTTCTCTCTAGTTTCATGGGGTTTGTTAAATTTGTTGAAAGTACCCAATAACCCAATCACCTCACTCAAAATAATTACAGTAAACCAATTTGCGCAGAAAGAAACCATTTGCTAGTAGTTAATTATTTTGTTGGCAAGAAAGAAAAGTAAAACATAAAAATTTCGATCTCTCTCTCCCTTGCCATAAAATTTTGCAAATTAGTGATCAACTATTATGGGAGATTTACTATTAATTTAAAATTGGTTCTCATTAAAGGTTGTGATTAAAGTCCGATTCATAATTGATTCTCATGGCACGATTTCCCTTTATTTAATCCCAGTTTGGTTCGGTCCAGAGCTCGTTTGAGCCCGTTAAACCATTTCAGATATTTTTTGTGGGTCGAATTTCAGTCTCTTCCTTTTTTTCTTTTTGTTCTGACAAAAGCAGAAAATAAATCAAAGCAGATAAATATATTTTATCAGGAATACGTGCAGTTGCATGTGCATAACTGAGAATTCCTGTCAAAAAAAAGGGGGCACATTTAGATGGTCTCTCGTTTTAAAGGTGACATATTCAGGTATATGTTGATACATCGAATTTAAATATTTCGTTAAGAAAGTAGGTTTCTTTTCTTTTTCCATTATATGCTAAAAAAATTGACAAACAAAAATATCAAAACATAAGAAGAGGTAACAGTATTAGTTTGTTCAATTCGGTTAGATATCAAGATCTAAGCCATATGGTATTTTGTTTTCGACCAAAAAGAAAATAACTATAATAATTTGATTTCTCAATTGACAGCTAAACTGCCATATGTCTTAGCAAAAATGCAGAGCCAAAATGCTGCCCGTTAAAAGATAGAGAAAATAATAATTAATAGATAATATTGAATCATTGAAAGAATGAAGTGAGAGGGGATAATATATTTGGATGATTGCATCCTATTTTCCCATAATCTCGGAGGGATCATTGTCAAAAAAAATTGAAGCTTACAAGATCTAATTTTACTTCTCCGGAACAAAAAAGAAAGAAAAAAATATATATTACAAATAACGAAAGAGGTGAACTTGATAAAACAGAGAGACCTAGGAACACATCACCAAATTCTGTCAGTAGCTCCGAATTGTAAATACAACAGGATCAAAATCAAAATTAATATCAAAATCTTCAAATCCCAACAGCATCTACTCACATTTATCTTACAATTAGCTGTACAACTGAATGTGTTTTTTTCTCGAATCAATCAACTCTCCTCTGGAATACTCTGAAGAGCTGGTTGCCACTCCGACAACTGGCCTCCTTTAGCTGCCGCCGCCGCAGCAACTCTTCTCATGTGTCTTTTTCTTAGAACATGCAACATTTGCTCGAACGATTGTTGGTCCCCGGTATTCGGCTTGTTTGTTGTTACCTTTCTCTGGCAATCTGTGTTGCCGGTACTCTGTCTCTGCCCGAGTGAGGTAACCATCTTCTTCAACTCTTTCTTGCTCAAAACTATCTTCACGCGCACTGCACCGTCGACCTCTTCCTGTGACACGACACGGCCAGCATGAAGCCTTTCTATTGCGTCAGCCGGCATTGCTAATTGTCTTCTCTTTGGTAGCTTATTCTCCATCAATTGGTGTGTCCTTTAATTTTCTCCTTTTTCCAAAACTGTGTCTAAGTTGATTGTAGGAGGCAATGTGGGGGCTTTCTTGGTGGAAAGTTATTAAAGTTGGTTTATATAGCAGGGGCCGAATGCTTAAATCTTGATCTAGGTAGAGGTGTTGTGGGAGAAAGGTTATTTTTGTGTTCTGCCCTCACATGGCCCAATGGAGAATCTTTGGAGGTAACATGCTAGCAACTTAGAAAATAGTTCTTCGTGTCTGAGCCGTTCATTTTTTTTTTCTTTTGAGTAGTGATACTGTGTATTCATACTTATTGTCAGGAAGAGAGCTTAATTAATGTAAATTAAAACCGATTATAAACTCATTTTATTTTACCAACAGTATTTATAAAAATAAAAGTTAATAATTTGTAGCATATAATGCATTAAAACTTTTGAATTTTGTCAGCTTGTTAATTAAGCTCTTAATTTTCAAGTCTAAAATTAGGTTTTTAAAAAAATTGATGTTTCGGTACCATATCGTTTGTTAATTACCATCCGTTCTGACTCTAACCATATTATAGTTTATGTTCGGCGCAAGGCGTTAAGTGTGATTCAATTGAATTACATTAATTGTAAGGAATTAGATCGAAGACAGGTGTCCTACTTCCGTTTAAGTGGTTTATTCCTCATTAATTTACTGATGAAAGTAGATGTAGATTTGTTGATCCTGCAAGTTTAATCCGTTAATTACCTTCATAAATTGCGGAGAGAGAATTAAATTTCCAACAAGTTTTTTTACAAATAAAGAATATTATTCTTGTTCGTAACGTATGAGAATCAAAGGAAGTGCTTGTTTGGTTTTTCTTTTGAGGAATAACAGTAATTAATTATCAGCGCCTCGAAAATTAATATATGCTAAAGTATTTTTATGAAACAAATTTGTTCTATGTAAAACGTTGACTATAAAATTATCGAAAATAATTTATAAATAATAGGTGATCAATAATTTTGTAAAAGAATTTACAAAATTTTTTAAATAGGAGATCAATAATTTTGTACAAGAATTTATAAAATTATCGAAAATAATTTATAAATAATACTATCAAGTTCCAAACATAGTGCATATGAAAAAATATTAATAAGTGCCGAATTCTAAAATTTAAACAACAAATGAATAATGACACGGATACAGTTTTCTAAATTAGTTTTTTTTTTTTTTTTTTTTTTTTGTAACTGTGATATTGTCTGAAAATGAGTTCTACAGGTTATTTTGTTATATATAATGAGCAGCATCTTCTTAAAACAATTTTCTTCTTTCTCGAAGAAGTCGTTGTAATTAAATATGAGATTTCTCAATAATGGATTTGATACTACCGAATATAAGAGCAATACTGCATATGAAGTTAATTAAATACGAACAGGAACTGCTGCTTAAGATTTTTCTGGTAAAAACTTGCTTGATCATACTTGGCAATTCTCCTAGGATATAATCATATGCTCACAAGTCAAATAGTGATAGGTTGTCAATATGTTTCAAACTAACTAATTACCAATTCAAGTTAAGCAGCAACGATCTTGATTGTAATTTGTTTAATTATACTTTGCACAACCACAAATAACGATCAAACCCCAAGTGTCGCTATACAAATAGAAATGGTTGGTCCTAATATAACTGTGGCGATTGCAATTTGCACCAGCTGTACTATTTTTTTTTTTTTCCCTTTTTAAAGGAAATCCATAATTTGGGCTCTAGATTGGGAAGTAACGTAGACGGTGAACCAACAGCTCTATTATTATAAACTTGTACGCGGAACCAGGATTTTCGATTCCGAAATCAAGTGGTACACAATAAAAGAAATGAATCTTTATTTAATTTTCCAAAATTAAAGAAAAATGACCAACAAATTTTTCAAAACACAGTGTCAAATCAGAAGATATCTTGATGTGTTCAATGTAGTAAGAACAAATAATTTTCTAATTATTTTCTTAAGTATTCCTTCAACAGAATTTCTGGATTCGGTTGGAATTATACCGAAATCCTGGCGAAATTGGTATGCGGCATTAGTCTGGAACAACAGTTGAAGTGTCCCTATTTTCTATCATATAGAACAGATTTTTTTTTTTTTTTTTTTTTCATAAAGCCAGACTCTCTTCAAACGAGTAAGCTTTTGAAGGGGAGTTCAAGTGGGCCTACACGCCTGACAGCGAGGGGATTTAAGATTTTTCTGGTGCTTGTCAATTGCGAAAATGCATGATATTGACCGGTTTTGTTTTGGTTTGACGTCTAATAGTTATATGCATCCAACACAGTTGACAGAGAACTTCATGGAACGTATCAACATATCGTGTAACAACCTAAGTAGTTTTAACGTGTTTAACAAGCTATAAGCCAATTTTGAGTGTTTCACTTTATATCTGAGAATTAATGTGATCAGATTATTTAAAATTGAATTAAACAATGTTAACTATATGGTTCACGGTACAATACGGATAGTTAGATTTTGATCTGACAATTGTCATGTAAATATCAATCGCCATGAAAAATAATGATAGCAAATACAGAGTGATTTTGACAGAAATTAAAAAGATATAATGTGGTCCAAAATGTAAGTATTAAAAAATTTGGGTATTATAATTAAATGGTCAACCTTTTATGCAGTTTTCAAATAGTAATCAGATTTTGTAATAAACTTATCAACAGCCTTAGTATTTTCCTTTCTTCAGATAAAAAAGTAAGGGCATTTTTATGTTACAATTTAATGAAGAGTTGGGGATGCTATATATAAATGAAAGATTTTTTAGTTCTTTAACTATAAGCCGGAAACGGTAAAATGATAATATTTATCTAACATAAGGTTATTGACAAATCAAAAAATTCTAAATAAGATTGTCCAATTCAATTAAAAAAAAGGGGTAAAACTATACAATTTTCATCAATATGATAGTGAAATAAGCAACTTTGAAGTGACAAAAAAAAAATTTAAAGTGTGGATAAAAAATTAACTTCGAAATGACTCCTTAATATTGATATGTACGTATATCCTTTTGTATTTATGTAATAAAAAATGAAATAACATAATATAAACTCTACACAATTTTCTATATTAATATTTCAGTTGAAACACTAATAATTCAAGTCATAAATTTAATCCTAATATTTCATGTCTGAGCACTGAGCATTTGATTTAAATCATTCAATAGATCTGCATATGAAAAATTAAAATCTAAAAGTGAAATATTCAATTACTCGCTAACAGTTAAACCATCAAACAAAATCAAGGGGAAAACTTTTTGACCGTGGTAAACATGTCACCTTTTCTTCAGGTGAGAATCAGAACATTGTAAAAATCCACATAATATATATTTTATGGAGAGGTAACCAACCAACCAGGAATCTAAGAACTATTATAATCGCCAACATTAATCCACTTGTAGACAGTTAATTTGTTGGTTACTTAAATACTGTAAATTATATGAATATCTGATTTGGTCATTTGGACGAAGAGGAAGGATGCTTGGAAATGGCGACTAGCTCACATGGTAGAAGCGAGTTTTCCGGTGAAGGAAGCAACAACCCGAATTATGGGGAGTTGCCCCTCATGACCTGTCTCTTTTAGCCGTGTATCTCTATCTATCTATCGTTGTTCTCAAACAACTGCTCAGGTCTATATATCCTATATTATTGGTTTGTCATTTATTTATTTTTTTTGCTAAGGTTTGTCACATGACATAGTATGGTCATTGGTCTATGGACTATGGTGCTAAATACTTGTGTTCAGATCCTGCGTTGCAGCTACTGCTACAATTTGGAGTGGCTTCGTACTTTAAAGCACCGATAACCATTTTATTACAAATTTGAGAATTTCAACATAAACGTGGTTTTGTGACAGCTTAAAGGTTGACCAAGATTTGTTCTATTTAATTTTTACAGCAATTTAAGATTATTCTAAAATAATGAGTATAAAGTAAAACTAAATATGTATGACTTTCTTATCAACTTACGAATGTTGTACTACTTATCAAGGCTCACTAAAATGATAAATTGAGATTTTGATTTAATCAATTTGATTTTGATCGAAACAATGTGGTTCAAAATCCAAATTAAATCTTCCATTTTTCGTCAATATATCAATGAAATTGCAAATCTGTCACAATAGTGGACAGTTATATTAACATGTATCGAGAACGTTGGAAATGCCTATAACAAAAGAAGGAAACTAAATAGGGAGACCGATTCTTAAGATAATTCGTTTACACTATGCTCAAATTAATAAAGTTGAGAACTTAAAGTGCTAGTTACTTGTACTAAATAATTAATACATAGCTGGAATATAGCTAGCTAGGATGTACACACATATTCAAAATATTTTAATCAATATCTTTATTTGATTGTAATCGTTGTGACGCATTATTTAAATTTTTTATAACAAACTATAATGTTCACTAGATAACGTGTTGAAAATTTTAAATTTTGTTACGAGAAACTCAATCTTTTTTATGTTAAACAAAGATAAATGCTTTTTTTTTATTTCGAAGAGCTGATAAATTTGTCCCTTCAAATTTTTAATAGATTGACCAAAATAAACTTTTATCAATTAAATAAATGTTTATTAAATACTAATTTCCACCACAAGTGTCAATCAATCACATGGGATGATAGATAGACATGACCCAAAATTACAATATGTTAATCGTCTAATTTTATAAATTATAATAGTTCAATAATCTAAATCTTTCTCAAAAGAAAAAAAATCATAAACCGAAAGAAATTTTCTTCTAGTTGAAGACAACACATGTTGTTTACCCACATTCATAAATGCCAATTACATCTCCAATATTGAATCAAATTAATTTTACTTAAATAATCATTTTATGCGGTCCCAGAACGACACACACATGCAGAGAAAATCAAAAGTGAGCGAAAACAACTCCCTAGTCCGAACAAGCCGTGATGTTGTATTCAGCGGAAGCATAATTGAAAAAATATTTTCTGCCAAATAAAATATCATAACCTTAATGACGGGAGCGTGAGGCGATCATGACGCAAGAAAATTTTCAAACTGTAAAGGCTATTGCCAGTTGTGCATTTTGTTGGATATTAGGTGGTTTTGGATGCTACCTTATCCTTCCAAGTACAGGCGATGAGGCGAGAGTCCTGTCTAGGCCAAGTCACATACTCGATCACATGCACCGCCTTGGCGTACATGGATATAATTCAGAGTATCGTGTGGTGCTTTCAGTATGGTACAATTATTATGATATAAATTTTTGTCCTCCGGAATTTTATTGACTGAAAATTATATATTTTTTGGGGCATGGCCTCGTGAGTTGATGCACAATGTCACCAGCATTCCTACCCACTAATATATAGCTAGGGAGCTGAAATTTGATGGTCTCAATTATTTCTCAATTTTTTCAAAACAAAATATATTTCATAAATTCATATACATTATACAATTTCATGGAAGTATTGATGAGATTGAATGAAGTATCATCGATCATTGTCAATTTGTCATCATTATTATATGAGGCAATAAGGCATTTTAATAAAACCGTCGTTAAGTTGCTTCAAAATAAATGAAACTGTTGTTCAGATTATATACCTAAAATGTAAAAGCAAGAAATACACACCAAATATATATATTAAGTTTAATTTGTGTGCAGCCATTACTTGTCAAATTATTGTAAAGTATGTTATTGATATAAGAATAATTAATATGAGCTTAAGATCATTAAAAGAGTGTCTGGCCTGGCCTTAATTAAAAAAAAAAAAAAACTATTGAATTGATTTTTAGTAGCAAATGTAGCCATTGATATTGCTACTTGACATGCAAAGTAATGAAGTAAATAATTTTCCATCTTTTGATTTCATATGGTTTTAGAACAAGAGTTCAAAGACGAATAATGTTTGGTACATCATTTTCAACTATTTTTCTCTGCTGATTCATACTATACAACCCTTATAAAATTAAATTTTAGAACATTGGTTCGTTGACTGAATTAAAATGTATAATTCAAATCATCATTTGGAACAGATTCAACCATTTTCTTTAAGAGGTTAAACTCATAATATCTTAGGAAAGATAATAAAAACAAGGATGGTTCCGTTGCCCAACTTTGCATGCCATACTTTAATTTTTTTTATATAATTTTAATTTTAGACGTCAAATCTAAATAATTAATCTTGTTCGATTTATTACCATATATTCTTTTTATAAATTTTAAACTTTATTTGTGTAAGTTTTCAAGGTATACTATATGCATATCTAGCTCTATAAATCGTAAACTCAAGGAATTATATATACCATAGCGGAAATTGATCAGATAGTCTAGACCCTTATCAAAAGCAATGCTGTAACCCTCTTCTACATCTTACTCTCTCTCCGTATGCGCCAGTATACTACCACCAGCGGGGGCTTAGTGTCACATTTTACGGTTCCAAGAGTCAATTGACTTGTATGTGTTTCCCTATTGCTCCAAGCAATAAGGTGGTTTTCTCCCTCTCAATACCTAGATCTCTCTGTAATTGCGGTGCACTAAAAAAGTTACTATGTCCGACCGAGAGAAGAATGGGAGACCCACCAGCTCCATTGGATTTTGACAAAATAGCATAAACAAGAGACACGCAACGCCCAGAAAACACCCTCCCACCCAAATTTTATTAATCCTTGAAAAACTCTTACAAATCATACAGGCATTCTTCTTCTGTTTATATATCATACAAGGCTTTTCTTCAAGTAAAGATTATTGCTAATTGCTCCTAGATACGCATGTATATCTTCACACCTTCTTTCCATCTTTGCGTACATGCAAATCTCTCAGTATTTCAGGATTGATACGCAACTGAGTGCTATCTGCACACTCCCCTTCACGAAGTTAAGTAAATATCCGTCATTCCAATTTTCCTTAGGACTTCATCAAAAGGTTTAGTTGCCATTGCTTTCGTTAAAATATCTGCTACCTATTCTGCTGATTTGACAAATGGTAAAGAGATAATATTAGAGTCAAGTTTTTCTTTAATAAAATGCTTGTCTACCTCGATATGCTTTGTCCTGTCGTGTTGCACAGGATTATGAGAGATGTCAAATGCCGCCTTATTATCACAGTACAATTCCATCACTTTCCCATCTTCCAATCCTAATTCCTTCATTAGTTTCCTTAGCCACAACAGTTCATATATTCCCTTTACTAAGCCTCTGAATTCAGCCTCAGCACTTGATAGGGCAACCGCTTTCTGTTTTTTACTTCTCCAGGTCACCAAATTCCCCCCAACAAAGGTAAAATAACCAGAAGTTGACCTTCTATCCATGACGTTCCCTGCCCAGTCCGCATCAGTATATCCTTCAATTTTCAAATGTCCATTTTTTTCAAATTTGATTCCTTTGCCTGGTGTCCCCTTGAGATATCTCAATATTCTTATGACTGCTACCATGTGTTCTTCACTTGGACTGTGCATAAACTGACTTGCTACGCCAACTGCATAAGTTATATCGGGTCTAGTGTGTGATAAGTAAATCAACTTTCCAACTAACCTTTGATATTTCTCTTTGTTTGTTGGACATTGATCAGTATGAATCTCTAGCTTTACATTTTGTTCCATTGGGGTACCCACCGGTTTACAGTCCAATAGCCCAGTTTCAGCTAGGAGGTCTAACACGTACTTCCTTTGTGAAAGAACTATACTATCCTTCTTGCGTGATACTTCAATCCCTAAGAAGTATTTTAGACCCCCTAGATTTTTCATTTCAAAATCTTTTGACAACTTCATTTCAAGCTCACGAATTTCAGTTCTGTCATCACCTGTTATAACCATGTCATCTACATAAATAATAAGGATTGCAAGTTTACCTTTATTTTTCTTAAAGAACATGGTGTGATCAGAATTTCCCTGATTGTATCCATAGCTTTTCATAGCCTTACAGAATCTTTCAAACCATGCCCTTGGTGATTGCTTCAGTCCATACAATGCCTTTTTTTGTTTACAAACTTTATTTTCTGACCCAATGTGTTCATAACTAGGGGGGCCTCCATATAAATTTCTTCTTCCAAGTCTCCATGCAGAAATGCATTTTTTACATTAAATTGATGTAATGGCCAGTCAAGGTTAGCTGCAAGAGATAGTAACACTCGAATAGACTTTAATTTAGCAACTGGAGAAAAAGTTTCTTGAAAGTCAACTCCATATGTTTGTGTGTACCCTTTTGCAACTAATCTTGCTTTATATCTCTCAATTTTTCCCTCTGCATTATATTTAATTGAATATACCCATTTACAGCCCACTGTTCTCTTTCCAGGTGGTAGTTCGACAATCTACCAAGTATGATTTTTTTCTAGAGCTTCCATTTCTACAGTCATTGCTTTAATCCATTTATCACATTTAAGTGCATCTTCAACCTTTTTTGGTATAGTGATAGATGATAATTGTTCTGTAAATTCTTTTAACGGTCGTGACAGACCCATAGTTGAGGTATAGTTTGAAATTGGATACATTATTTCTCTGCTGGTCCCATCCTCAGGGATGTACCGTTTAGGTGGTTTTCCACGGGTGCTACGTGGAGGTAACCTAGGTTGAGGATCAGAAATACCTACCTCATTATCACCCGTATTACATATTGGATTTGTTCCATCTTCAAACCTTGACCTTTGCAACAATTCTGGTTCTGCATCATGATTCATCGCTGGTTCAATATCATGATTTTCCACCCCTATTGCTGATGTTTGTTCCATCTCTTGGTCCACCTCTACAGTTTGTTGCGTCTCCTGGTTACTATCGTCTGCCTCTACACCTTGGTTACTTGGTACAATAAACCTGGAATCTAGCAGCTGCGAATTAATAACAGGAATTAAGAAACTCAATTCTGGTTCTGGTTCGCTATATGTTCTCCCTCCCTGAACCAGAGTTCGGGTTTCTTGGAAATATGGTTCATTCTCAACAAAAGTAACATCTCTTGTAGTATAAAATTTTTTGTTATCCGGGTTATAGCACTTGTAGCCCTTTTGATTTGTTCCCATGCCTAAGAAGATACATTTCTCAGCCCTTGATTCTAATTTGGTGCGAAAAGATTTTTGAATGTGGATATATGCAACGCACCCGAATATCTTTGGTGGTAAGTTTAGAACTGAGGTTATACTCACATGAGATGAAAAAATTTGGAGTGGTGTTTTAAAATTATGGACACTTGTAGGTGTTCGATTGCAAAGATAAACACCATATGACAACGCATTATCCCAAAAAACGGGTGGTACTTTATTTTCCAGGAGTAATGACCAAGTTATTTCAAGAAGTTGCCTATTCTTACGTTCTGCAATCCCGTTCTGCTGTGGTGTACCAACACATGTTGTCTCATTGATAATTCCTTTTTCACTAAAAAAAGTTTGTAAATATTTATTCAAATATTCTGTACCATTATCACTCCTAATGACTTTTATTTTTTTTCCAAACTGTGTTTGCACCATTGTATGGAATTTTTGAACAACTTTAGAAACTTCACCTTTTGTTTTGAGTAAATAGAGCCAAGTCATTCTAGAACAGTCATCAATGAAAGAGATGTACCATCTGCAACCTGATTTAGCAGTAATAGGTGAAGGGCCCTACACATCTGTATGTACCAAATCAAAAGGTTTTTCACATTTATTTTGACTACTGCAATAAGTAATTCTATGACTCTTAGATTTGATACAAGTTTCACACAGTAAATTTTTTTAGTCTAAATTCAAAAATAAATCAGGTAACAATTTTTTCATGTAACCAAATGACGGGTGTCCCAGTCTTTTATGCCACAACATAACTTTCTCCCTTGTACAGCATAACTGCTCCCATAATTAAACTCATCCAAATAGTACAGTCCGTCTCGTCTAGTGCCACGGCCAATGGTCCTGTTCGTGGGTATATCCTGGAATATACAATGGTCAGGGAACATAAGAACATTGCAATTTTGATCCTTTATGAGTTTACTAACCGAGATTAGCTTAGTTGCTAGAGAGGGAACCACTAATATATTTTTCAATTTAATTTTTTCGGACAATACCACTTCACCTGCACCTGTCACGGGATATATTTTCCCATTTGCATTCATGATACCTGTTTTATGTGAGATGCCTATATTTATCACCTCATTTTTCTCATTTGTCATATGATCGGTTGCTCCCGAGTCGATGATCCACCCATTATTTTTATGTCCCTGACATACATTTGAAATACTACAATAGCCAATATTAGTTTGGAAAATACCATTTGTACCTTCACATTCCTCTTCTGGTTTCGATTCTGACTGGTTTGATACAGACTGTTGAGGCACTATGCTGCTCACGGCTGTAGTTGTGGCAACTACTGCTTTACCCTTCTCATCATAATTCTTCTTTTTATCACCTTTCCACCATTCTGGATAGCCATGCACCTCAAAACACTGATCTTTGGTATGCCAATTCTTACCACAGATTGTACACTTCAACTTAGACCTATCAGTATAAGAGTTTCTACGTGGTGAATCATAGGCCTTACCTGACTTGTAACCTCTCGACACCATGGCTACAGGATTTGCTTCATTTCCTGTTCCGCTTTTGATCATGACACCTTGACGTGTAGCCTCTCTTCTTACATGGCTATGGGCCTGTTCAAGTGAGGGAAAAGGTCTCAACTGTATCACCTGCGCTCGCATGCTGTCCAATGTGTCATCCAGCCCGTCTAGAAAAATATACACCCTCATCTTCTGTATGAAGGTGTTGAATTTGTCGATATCGACAGCATACTCCATAGGATTTGGACAGCGGAAGTCAATCTCTTGAAACAACCCTTGCAGTTCACCATAATATTCTTCAATAGCTCGCCCATCTTGTTTCACACGTGTGACTTGACGGTTGAGCGCATAGACCTGAGACTCGTCACTGCCATCATAATAAGCCGTGGCTATGGCCCTCCAAACTTCTCTAGCTATTCGATAACTGATATATCTACCCCTCAATCTGGGTTCAAGAGCACAAATGATCCAACCTTTTACTACCACATCATCGGTAGCCCATCTTTTGTATGCCGCTTCTTCGGTTATGAGAGGCGGAGCCGGTTCTCCTGTAAGATGGTTCATCTGCTCTCGACCACCGATATGCATCTCCATTGCCTGGCGCCAGAATGAGTAATTTGTGCCATCATACTTCACATCAATATAGGTGGAGTGGATGATGCCTTCAGTTGCCGCATGTTGGGTTATAATCTGCTTAGAAGGTTGAGGATTGCTCACCGATGCCATTTGAAACGCTGCCATCTGAGTTATCATCTTTGCCATTTGCTCAATTAGAGCAGCAGTGGAGGTTGTCTCCTGAGTTCCTTGCGTACCTGACATTTCTATTTATTTTTTTTGTGGAGAAAAGAGATAATAATCAGAAATCAAGTTCGAAAAATCGCTCTGATACCATGACAAAATAGCATAAACAAGAGACACGCAACGCCCAGAAAATACCCTCCCACCCAAATTTTATTAATCCTTGAAAAACTCTTACAAATCATACAGGTGTTCTCCTTCTGTTTATATATCATACAAGGCTTTTCTTCAAGTAATCTAAACATAGAAAGATATTAATCTAAACATAGAAAGATATCTCTTAGTACATAAAGAATTATACAAAGATTATTGCTAATTGCTCCTAGATACGCCTGTATATCTTCACACCTTCTTTCCATCTTTGCGTACATGCAAATCTCTCAGTATTTCGGGATTGATACGCAACTGAGTGCTATCTGCACAGATTCCTTACTTGCTTTTTCCAAGAAATGGAGGGCTAGGTATATATAAAGAGAAGCCCGAACTAACTTTCCAGATTCGAGCCTCGTTTCAAGTGGATCCGTCAAGATTCAACCGAGTTCGCTTGAAATCCATCCGAGGTGGTTCCACACTAATTCCAACAATTTGATGCTCAACCAAAAGGTTAAAAAATGAACGAAATTTGTTAACTATGATAGATGAATTCTAATATATTTATTTGAAATCTTGATCAAGAATCAAATAATTCTAAAATTTATTAAATTTATATGTTGTATATTGGACTAGTCCGAAACATTTTCAAACAGGGCAAACAAAACCCCTCTTTCTATTTGCATTATCTTCTATTCGGGTTTGTGTGGACCTGCTGCAAGTAAACGGGCCTACCAATACTACTTGCGTGACCCGTTAACAACTTAACATCACCAAGTAATTATTTGACATGGGGATTTCCAAGCTTAATTAATTACTAGCACTGCTATGACTTTTTTAACTTTTCGCCTGTCAATAGGCCTCCAAAAATTACACAATTCAAACAGATAAATGTAATTAATTGCTTGAGTGATGTAATGATGTCTGGATCACTTAACTTAATCAACTAGACCGCTATAATACGAAGCGAAGAAAATGCTAGAAACACAAATGCCATCTCAAAAATTATCGTTAAACCAAATCACCGCATTAATGTGGTTCATCACCAAGCTGAAAATAACAAGTTAGCAAACCCCTACAAATACTTGAGTTTGCCAACAGTTAATATTTGCAGTAATGTAGCTCCTATACAACTTATAATTAACTACAAAAAAAAAAAAAAAAATCATCTCAAGACCATATAATCTCCCCTAAAGTATGAATCGTGTCACCAGTCACCTCCTCGGGTATACTCTGCAAACCGGGCCTCCAACGGACCCGTCGTGTGGTTTTCTCTGCTTCGACTTTTCTCTTAAGCGCATGTAAGAGCTGTTGTATTGAACTACTCTGAATTGCATTGCTTCTTAGTTTACCATTTGAAGCTGCCATTAGTTGCTTCAGCTGCTGTTTACTCACCACAACCTTGACTCGAACCGACCCATGACCGATCTTCTCTCGTTTATGATTGGCTTCATTTATCGCATCCATGGTGTTTGCATTTAACTCTAACCTTGGACACCTTGTGAGCTTTCTTCCATCTCTCCTCAAAAGTGAACTAGGGTTTTCTTTTTTCAAGCACTCCATTGTTGTTATGAGCTAGTATGGTAGTTTAATTATGATTGGGGATTAAGGTCTTGGGGGCGTATAAATGGGTTAAATACTTGTACATACGCAGAGTAAGACAGCTCATGCGGATCTGTCCAACGAGATAGCGATTAAATTATTTGTGGGATGAATTTATTTTCTTTTGTCAACTGGCTAGAGCAGAACCTTTGTATTAAAAAAATTAAAACCGAGTATTGGTGGTTTGTTAATTATTGAGGAAATGCAGTAGATGCAACTGTACTAGTCTTTTCAGATCACCAGAAACGAGAAAGAGACCTTGTGGAAATTATCTGTGGCAATATAAAGATACTGTACAGTGTCTTGTCTCACTGACAACAGGGACCATTTAGTCTTTATTTTCTCATATGATGATTAATTCCATGGAATTTTTAGTGTGCAAGATACATCAATTAGCCATAGAGGGGCGGTCCATGGACATCTGTCCTACCTCTTAATTTTGCGATGTATTTTGCGTAATAAATTAATGCCTAACAAGTTCATGCAACTCGCTAATTGGCTCTATCAATAAAGTGATAACTTCAAATTTTTGTCTTCAATAGGTGAGATAAGTTCTTAATAGTAAATGTTGAATGCAATTTATTGGTGTTCCGTATGTAAATGACTAAATCCTAACAATTAATTTGTGACAAATTTGTCCATGTTGATGTATCCGTGAATTTTGTTTATAATTGTCCCCATATTATTACAGATATCTTGGATAGAACTTTATATATATTTTTTTATTTACAAACATGAAATATGGTACAGATTCTCTAATTTGTATGCTGGAATAACAAAGAAAGAGACACTAAATTAAAGAAAAACATCGCAAGGCTGAATGTGCATTAAAAACAATTTGTGAAACCAAATTGTTAATTTTGTACTGTGCAGTTACAAATAAAAATAACAAAAATTAAAATATTCTCTATTTTTCCTACAGTACTTTGGCTGTAAAGTCTTTAATTGAATTCTCAAAAAAAATGTCTTTAATTGACTTTACTTTTTTTTTTTTATTAATTTTTTGCCAACTAGGAAATTGGCCAATTGGCATGCGTCATTTGAATCTTGGTTGAAATTTTCTTTCCAACTATAGACAATTATTACTCACCTAGTACAACTTTATTTGCTATTTGCTATTCACGTCGGTGCATATTCGGGTTGAACTAATTAAAAGCAGGGGACATTTATCATTGCTCGTTTACACTAATTTATATTAATTAAACCAATGCAACTTGACATGTGTCATTTTCACCTTAACACCATCGTCATCTTATCATTCATTTAGTAACTTCATTAAGTTAGACGTTTTTTTTCTGATTTATTCATCAACTTCTTTTGGTCCCTGCGCGAGTAGAGATCTTTTAAACCACACGAACAGACTCCGAAATTTTGCTTTATGATATATATAATAACTTCAACTGTTTTTTGATATATGAAGTCACTTTGTTTGTTTTATGAACCCTCTTGAAAATCTGCTTGCTACTATAATTATGGCTCTCTCTTTTAAAAAACTTTTCCAGACACAGGCAAATATACTTATGTTTAAAAAAATGAAATTGAATGTATGGTTAACTCATATCAACAACAATAATTACATCCACTGGAGAGGGATCTCATTGATGACATGCCTAGACAAATATCTAGATTTAATTAAAAATTATTTATCACTTCATATTATTTTTTTTAAAGTTGGAGAAATATATCGAGTTTATAATTTCGTCGTTGTTCTAAGATAAGATTGTGGCAAGCCCAAACCCTCTAATGTATTTTAAAATTTCAATATCACAAAGAACCTCTTGCTGAATTTCGAACATGCAGCCTCTTCTGAAGATGTGTTGTTCTTTACTATTAGACCAAAGATTTGTTCTTAATAGAGTTTGTTACTTCAATTTTAATTTATGTAGGTTTATAATAGAGACTTTTAAAAATAAATAGAAACTTGACTTAATTTTGTATCAATGCAAAAGCTACTCGAAATCTGCCACTGACAGGCACACAATCAACATTTATATATTAGCAAACAAACATCGAGGAACACAATAACACTTCAAAGAACAATTAATGACGAATACGATCAACATACCTAACTTTATAAATACAATCTGAAGAGTTTAAGTCCTAATTGACGACCTTTTTAGGTCAGAGCAGATTTCTCTGTTTTTATTTTATTTTTATCATCTCCCTCTCTCTACTTACCATGAATTAAACTAAAAATGATTAATCAAATAGTAACATAATGTATCAATCAGAACTTGATTATTGATTTCTTGACCCCCAAATCGGAACACCTTTTTACTTTGATTTCCAATTTCAAAATAGCACATAGAATTGCCAACTATAAAGCTGGTCAATTTGTTGACTAATACAGGCCATATTGAGCAAAACATGCTCAAATCATGAAATTCGGCATCTAATTCCACAACTCTTGTTCTGGGTGCATGGACATACTTAAACAGTTAAAAAATTCGGTGACAGCCTGGCTCAGAATTTCTAACAGGGAATATAAATTACATTAGATCCCTATATGCATGTCAAAACAGTAACGAAGCATCAAGTTATTCTGGTCAAATTAATAAACTTTTGTTGGTATCTTGGTAGAGTGCATATTATCAAAATAAGGATCTGTGTAATTTCAAAATTCAAACCAGAAAAAAAAAATGATCAAGATTGCTTCCGGTAGAGTAAAAATTTCAGCTCTGAAATTGTACTAATTAAGAATTAGGATGATGTTTAATCTTCTATGAAACATGATATGTCTGTACTATATTTTCTTTTCGGAAAGGAAAAAGGAAACTTGCTTAAATGGCTATAGAAAAGGAACCAGAAGAATCTATTGCTGAGAATGTGAGGGATAATGGAAGGTCACATGCTTTGTGCTTTAGTAAAAGAAGATAAAGCATTCTCATGCTTTGTGCTACGCCATGCCATACTATCCTCAAAGTTCCCATTATTTAGTTTAAAATAAATCGAGAATAGAAAATAGTGTTGTAGCAGACAAATACACTCGATGAATAAATATAACGTCGTTAAGAGACTAATAAGTATGCAGCCAATTATACAGAATTTTTACTAAAAATTTTGTCCTTTTTGTTAATGTTTATATAAATATAAATAATTAGTAAGATCAAGTATATATCAATTAAAATTTTATTACTCGAATTTTGGCGGCCGGATTGATTGAATTCGATTACCAATTAATCATGCAGGCAGAGTATTAATCAAACTTAACGATAAGTTCACATTTAGAACAATAAATACCAACAGCATACACTATTCATGAAGACTATCCTACTAATCGGCCAATTAATCACTCGAATCAGCTTTTTTCTATATCACAGATAAAAGTCACCGACTATCTCATTATAAAGAAGACTCAGGAGTCGGAGTTATGGCATGGGACCAGCTTGGTTGGCGTGTCCTACAGTCTTACCAGAGAAAATGAGAGAGTAATTCACACTGATTTCCTCTGAAACTGCTCTTAATTTGAATTACAAGTAATTGTTCTCGATTATTCTTCGCAGGACAAGATGGTTGACCCTACTTTATAAAATGGTCTTTACATTATATTTCGTTTGTTTTCGCTCTTGAAATACTTTAATCCAAACATGTAGGGGTCCCATTGATTAGCTATGCCAAATGAAGTGCGCGGCATTTGACACCATGAGTGTCATTTAACCGTTTTAACAATTAAAAATGAAAAAAAAAAAACAGATTGAGAAATCTTGATGCCGACATTTTTAATTAAATTGTTTTCTCTAATGTCAAAATATTCAAATTACAAATAATACTTCTGTATACTTAATAAAATCATAAATTATCATTTTAAATTCCTTGCATTATAAATGACAAATATGTACTGGACTAAACTACTATAAAATAAAAAGTTGTGAGCAATAAAAATGTTTAATAGTTTGATTCTGAAATAAAATTCTTAAGCAAGTTTAAAGTCGTTAACTTCACTTCCAAAAATAAATAAACATGGACAGTAGCTGGGATCTTAAACAAAATATTCATTCAGAGTCATCAAACTAGACTTAAAATTGATTTAATGATGGGTATTTTCGTTCATCCATACATTGAATTCAGCTCATTACATGCATCTTAACTGCCATAATAATATTTTTGATCTGCAAAAAGGTATTCCATTAATTTACTTCTGGTTTGAAAAATATTCAGCATGCAGTGAATCCTTTATTTGCGCAAAAAAAAAAAAAAAATGGGGCCGAAATCATTATTCCCCCACTTTTTTAAATAATATTAAAATATTATAAAATATTAATAATAAAAAGTAACTTAATGCATGTATATATTAATGTCAAAAGACTAAAATGTTTTTAAATTTGAGTTATTTATTTTAGTAAAGGAAAATGTTTGGAGTGATCATCCGTCCCATTTGGTGAGTGTAAAAAATTAATGGTAAGTATGCAATTTGATCTTGGATTAATGATTTTTCTGGCTTGTGTCAAATATGTTTATATTTAGATGAGGAGTTTAGAAATTATATTATTCTTTACCCGTAGCTTGTACCTGCATACGTGGTAGCTAGTGGATACTATGCACAACTAAGGATAGAAATACCTCATACAAATAAATGTATGTACAATAATCGATCATACAACCCATTACAAACGGAGCCAGTGAGTAGTGTTCTAAAAAAAGCACGGCGTGTCCGAACACGGCACGGCACGGCACGAAGGTGGTACGACACGGCAAGACACGGACACGGACACGGCACGAGAACTTCGCATGTCATGTCCTAAAGCGTGTCGTGTCCAACTTTAATGAAATAGACACAACACGACACTGCACGCGAATTGTCCGGACACGACACGACACAACATGTAGTACAAACACACCAAACACGAAAAGGAGACACACATTAAATGTTATAGAAATACAATGGATTTCTCAATTATATACATACTATTATATTTTTTTCCATAAAAATTGTCAAAATTGTCAAAGATACATTTAATCATAAATCAATTATTATTAATAGAATTATTTTTAATAAAGCACTTTTTAATCATTAGAATTGGAAATCAAAATATTATGATATAATTAGGGTGATTCAATAATTAAATCACAAACAAAAGTAGAAGGGTCTAGAGTCATGCACAAATTAAAGATAGAAATCTACCTGTGATTTGTCTTAAAAAGAATCAAATATTTTTTGTCATATCTTGTATTATTTTGATAAGGATAGTATAAATTATTCATTGTCTCAAAAAAATTGAAATAATTTTTTACGGATCTTGTACTCTCAAATTCTCAATATTCATTTCTCTCCTGTTGTTTAAACGGATCGGACTAGCAACAATTTGGCGTTGAAATTTGCATAGGCTTGAAGGTGCAAGGTCAAAATACTTTGCTGATCGGTGTGCCCTCTTAGAAGACATTGAAAATAGCTGTGTACCTTTTCATGAGTTTGGTTTATTTTTTAGTAAAATAATTACTTAAGTCCGATAAGAAGTTGTTCAAAATATTAATCTATTGTTAAAAATTAATCTATATTTTAATTCAATGGTAAAGCACGTCTACTTTTTAAATTTTTGACGTATTTTATTAAACATAATTTTTAAATTTCATAAACAAATTACATTCATGTCAAAAAGTTAAACGTGTCTGAACACGTCACGGCACGGCACGTCTAAAGAAGACACGGCACGGCACGACACGAGGACACTAGACGTGACGTGTCCTTAGGCGTGTCGTGTCCATCTCTTAGGATTTAGACACGGCACGGCACGGCACGTGAAATATTTAGACACGACACGATGATCCCGACACGGCGTGTTTGACACGACACGACACGGCACGACACGTATTTAGAACACTACCGGTGAGAATAATTTGAAGGGTATAGTCGTAAAAAATGTCAAATGAGAGGAGAACGAATCTGGTGCATAAGCTATGCAGTCTCCTTGAATGTAATAAGTTATGCATCTTTATACAATTTTATACAATTTTATGTAACATGTATTTGGTTACATAAATGTTGCACTCTGAGTCATGCCACCTCTTAGGCAGAAAACAAACTTCCCACTAATGGAGTTTGTGAATTTCGCATTTTACATCTTGTAAGCGACAGTTTTCACATAAAAGTGAATGTAGAGATTCGCTGATTCACCGGAAATAACTACACCGTTTGTCTGCACATTTTCTTCGCCCTGAAATTACTTGTACTATTTTCTGAAAATTGTTTATATATAATGATGAAAATTTCTGATATCTTGTTATGTAGCTAATTAGCTATAAATATCTAGATGGCATACTCTGCATGCAAGTTGTATTTATTTATACACCTTCTTTAACAAAAAAAATATATATTTATACTAACTACATAAAAATGTTTTCATTATCAGATGTAAATATTGCTTCAATTTAAATTAAGGTATAGGCATTAATAAAGAAAGTCCAAAAACTATTTTTCCTAGAAAAAAATGATAATACTATGGAATAAAGTGTTAGTCCTGGTTCCGACAACTGAGTTCGCTCTCGAGTGATCACGGTTTTATTTCCCACTGACTCGCTGAAGCATGACTGATGACTGCTTTTTCACAGGCGGACAAGGTCGGTGAGGGGCGACGCGCATCATATTTTGGCGCTCTCTCTGGCATTGGCACCGCTGGAATTGTCTTTGGAGTACTAGCCGCTCGGTTTCTCGACACCTCTTCTATCTTTCAGGTTCTTCCTCTTTGTCTCTTCCTACGATTGTCGCTTTTACTGTGATTGTTTCAGCATATATTATAGATGGATTACAGAAACTTTTGCCCCTTGTCTCTATATGTAAGTTATGTAATGTTACAGGTTTCAGCGGTGCTGAAAGTGATCACAGCAATCCATCTTAAAGCATTCCTGCCAGAATCGGATGCTGGAGTCGCCGTCTCTGATGAGGATAGTACCCGCCCCCTCTGTTCTTCTTCTTCTGACAGTGAGACCGCTCCGACGTTGCTGGCATTTCGTATGATCCCTTCACTTTCTGACATGACCAACCTCCTCACTAGCAGGTCACTAGTATTAATTTAGTTGCTGATGATGAAATATTTTTTAGTACATAATATATTGCAAGTAGGTTAGTCAAATTGTTTTGTTATTCTGAACTGTTTGTGGTATGTTTTCCTTGCTGACAGCGCAACCTTATCTAGAGTAGCAATAATTACCTTCTTTAGTTGCCTTGGTGAATCTGGTCTCCAGGCTGCTTTAGTGGTACATCTTTAATTACTACTCTATCTGTATGTTTGACTAATTGATTTACTATCTAATTAAATAATTGTTTCCTTGGCAATATTGGTTCCTACAGTTTTATCTTAAGGTGTGTTTCCAATTCAGCAAGAATCAATTTGCTGACTTGTTGCTAACTACTAGTATTGCAGGAACCATCTCCCAGGTATGCATCTAAGACCTACCAGTTGCTCTTTAACTAAAAAGTAATTAATTCTGATTGATGATTTAAAAAATTTTATTTGTGAAGTGATTCTAATCATAATTTCCTTTTCTTTTCTATTTGTTTATTTCAATACAGCTCACCCTGATGCCATTTTTGGCTCAAAGATTAGGTGAGGAGAAACTATTAATTGTTGGGCTCTTAGCATACTGTGCACATGTAAGCTGTGTTTCCTGTTTGCAGTTGTTTCCTTGCCCTTATTTAATGAAAGACTTCATTGTTGAATTGAGCTGCTGAACAATATATTTCCACATGTTGCAGGTTTTCTTGTATAGCATTGCTTGGTCGTATTGGGTGAGTTTTATGCATTCGTTGTCCACTAGCATGATCTGTTAAATTTCTTTCTTTTTAATTCTGTTTTGAGCAAGCCTTTTAGTTGTTGATCATAAAACCATCAATTTGTTTTGCCTTACAAGTCATAATCCTATCTATTTAGCTGTGCTCTTGTATTTCCGGTTTAGTGTGTTAGACCCACACAGGATGGGTGCCCCCACCCCCCCCCCCCCCTCCCCCCTCCCCCCACCCCAAGGAAAAAAGAATTAATTATTGTACAAATTGATTTTTTGAATCCTTTTCTTAGGTTATGAGAACAAAGTATTAGATTGTACTATAACCAAAAGTATGGCCAGGGATTTTATTAAATTCGAGAAAAAAATGCTGCTAAAATATTATGATCTGAGATAAATTAATGACCTCTGTATCTAAAGAAATGACCGCAGTATTTTAATTATGCAAATATTCTATCTTTTTTTGACTTGAAGTTGCACTTCTTTTATTTGACTTAATAGGTGCCTTATTTCTGTGCATCACTTGCAATCCTGACTGTGTTTGTCTCTCCGTCTGTAAGTAGCACCATCACAACAACTTTGCCCCAAAAGAAAGTTACATAAATCATGCATCATTGTTTCAATATTGACATGTTTGGGCCTTGTTTTTAACTTATAGATCAGGAGTATGGTTTCAAGAAAAGTTGGATCCACTGAACAGGTACTATTTGTAAACAATTTGAATATTTTGCATTACTTTTGATTTCTTAAACAATATATCTAAAATTCAGGGACTAGCTCAAGGTTGCATTACCGGAATAGGCTTGTTTGCCGGTATTATAGCTCCAATTGCATTCACTCCTCTAACAGGTAACTCTCAACAAATACTTTCACTACATAAAACATATCTTCATGATTGTTCCTTGATCTAAATTTTATCTGGACGATTCTAAGTTTTTCCCCCCCTCTTTGTCAGCTTGGTTTTTGTCAAATGAAGCTCCTTTTGATTTCAAAGGCTTCAGCATTCTGTGTGCTGGATTTTCAATGGTAAGAACTTGTACACTTGCAATCTATGACATGACATTTTTTTTGTGTCCAGTGAAATTTGATCTTTATGTACCTTGTTTCCAAAAAATCCAGCTGGCAGCATTCGCAGTGAGTATTGCAATGTGGACAAAGTCTTCTTTAGCTAGTTAGGAACACATCAGTATTAGGCCGAAACATGATCAGGTTCATCTATGTATAAAGAAAGCTAATGGAGAAAATTATTGAGATTTGAATTTGTGTAAATACTGATAGCTGTATGTACCAACTATATATATATTCTTAATGGATCATAATCTCAACAATGTAAAAAGATCCATTTCTCAAGGAAATTTGGCATCCAATAGTGTCGTTTATTGATTAATTCTTTCCGCTCAGACTATTCAGGAGAGAAAAGGGTTACTGGTATGAAAATAATTTGGTCGCCTTGAAGTGCTATTCTTACGCGTTGGGTAACTGAAATTAGTCAATTCTTAGGTTACAATAGGCCCAGAATATTAGCTGAAATTTAAATAGACACATTCGGACTAAAAAATGTCGTGCAAAAATTCTGCGACTGATACCTTTGAAATGCGTACCACTGTGACCGGCGCTCACATATTTGTTCAGCATGTATACAAATTAATAACACGAAGCTTCATTATAATTTCGGTGTCATGGAATTGTGCAGTATGGGAATTCTACAGATATCAAAATTTGCAAATCAATTTATGAGATTTAGGAGTCAACCCTGAGAAAGATTATGGGAATATAAAAAACGGGAATCAATTTATTGAGTGAATTCATCAAAATATTTTTAAAAAAAGTTATGGAAATGTAATAAAAGAAACGGAATTGTTTTCCATCATCCCATAGATTTCATCATTCCTATCATCCCCAGATCTTCATTAAATTAATGCGTCTTCATCATCTCATCATCCTCATCCTCTCTTTTCTTTTTTCGAAATGCAATTTATGCAATTAACCCTCATCCCCTCTTTCCATTTTCGGAATGCAATTAATGCAATTAATCCTCATCCCCTCTTTCCTTCCAAAGATGTTTTTTTTTGCAGGTGAAAAGAATTTTCCAGCATCCAGAGACCAACTAGAACAGTTAGTCGGCCAACTAAAACAGTTAACTTACCAACTAGAACAGTTATTTGAAATCTTAAATGATTGTTCTAGTTGTTCTGGAAAAAAATAATTGCGCTGGAAAAAAAAAACTAATTGTTCTATTTGGTAAAGTAATTGTTCTAGTTGGTAAGCTAATTGTTCTAGTTGTTTTGGAAAAAAAATAATTGTGCTGGAAAAAAATGCTAATTGTTCTAGTTGTTCTGGAAAAAAATGTTAATTGTTCTAGTTGGTAAACTAATTGTTCTAATTGGTAAGTTAATTGTTCCAGTTGTTCTGGAAATAAAATAATTGTGTTGGAAAAAAATACTAATTGTTCTAGTTGTTCTGGAAAAAAATATTAATTGTTTTAGTTAATGTTACTAATTGTTCTGAAAAAAACTAACTGTTCTAGTTGTGCATATGGTGATTATTAATGGAAATAGAGAGTAAGGGGGAGGGGCAGGGGAGGGAGCAAAACAAAAAGGGAGAGAGGGGATGAGTCTCAGGGGATGATGGGGAAAGCATTCTGAAAATGGAAAGCAGTTATTAATGTGTTTCTAAAAATAAAAAACGCATCTTGGGGATGATGGGTTGATGAATCTTGGAGATGATTGTTATCAACTTTGTAAAAGAAACAATGATAAAAATAATTAAATATATCGAAACAAGCTGGTCTGATATAACTTGAAATTGCTACGAATATTTTACAAATTTAAAAGAAAAGTATCATTTTCCCTTTCTTTTTTCATGGAGTAGTCTTAATTTTTTTTAATTAATAAGAATAAGATAAAATTGTGACTCGATCTCTTATTTCCACAATTTCATGTATTGGAAGGGAAAATAAGTAATCACCACGGATACAATTTGATGAAGAAATAAAGTATAACATTAAAATATAACCATCATCACATACGGTGTTTTTTTTTTTATGGAAAATTTGTGAATAGAAAATGCAAACCTAACTGTACAATAATGGAACATGCAGGGGCATATTAGACTAAAAAGAACCAAGATGTAAAGCTCACAAGTGACAGCAATGAGAAGCGGATTCGCCATCGTCCGCTGTCCCCGTCAAGAACCAGAAAACAAAGCAAAACAAAAGGCTGCTGCCTGCCTTCTGAGCCTCCTTAAACTGTACCAAGAAAGGAACCCAATCCTTGGCTTGCTCAGGGTTCTTCCTCCCCTTTTACTCTTTCTAATGGAGAACCACTCGTTTCATTCCCTCCACAACAGCACAGCATCCTCCTCTCCATTCTCCACCAATGGCCTTCAGCCACGGCGACAAGATCCTCCTCCACGGCGACCTCGACCTCCACATCATCTCCGCCCGAGATCTCCCCAACCGCGACCTCTTCTCCGAGGGCCTCCGTGGCTGCTTCGCCTCTTGCATCCCTCCTCCCTCTACCTCTCGTGCCCCTTCCGCTTTATCCGACGATGAAGACCACCATCGTCAACAGCCACACCACCACCATGATCACAATCACCACCACAAGGTACTCTATACCACTACACTTTTTTGGGCAACAACGTTACAAGGATGATATTGTACCAGTATGCACAGCATACTGGTACAGTAAGTAGCTGATAATATTATATGGGCTTAATTATGTCCATAGCAGATGTTAACTTGTGGTGGTTGTTCTCATTGAAACCAGGGAATAACTAGTGACCCATATGTGAAAGTCCAAGTCGCTGGAGCCACAGTTGCACGCACCAGTGTCATCCACAACTGTGATGAGCCTCATTGGGATGAGCACTTCAGGATCCCACTTGCCCACTGTGCATCCATGCTTGAGTTCATAATCAAGGATGAAGATATATTTGGTGCTCAGATCATCGGCAAAGCTAGTGTGCCTGCCTCATCCGTCATCTCCCGCGAGCCTTTTGATAAGTGGCTTGATGTGATTGACCCCTCTGGCCATCGAGAGGGCCTCAAACCACAGCTCCATGTTGCTTTTAAATTCACTCCAGTTGATGATAACCCAGATTACAAGGATGGGATCGCTGGTGACCCCTTGAGTCGTGGCGTGGAGGATGCATATTTCCCACTGAGGAAAGGTGGGCAGGTGACGCTGTACCAGGATGCACATGTGAGGGATGGGGATTTGCCAGAGATATTACTGGATGAGGGTAGAGTATTTGGACATGAGAAATGCTGGGAGGATATCTGTCATGCTATATTGGACGCACGGCATTTGATATATATTGTGGGGTGGTCAATTTACACAAAGGTTAAACTTGTCAGGGAGCCAACAAGATCCCTGCCTGAGGCTGGATTATCTACACTCGGGGATTTGCTGAAATACAAATCACAGGAAGGGGTTAGGGTCTGCTTGCTTGTTTGGGATGATCGGACATCAAATGAAACTCTCATCATAAACATGGTGAGCAAAACATAAAAGTGAAATCTAAATGGGTCTTCTTATAGTATGGACTATTTTTATGTTGACTATATATTTATATGATTGGTTATTTTATGTAGCATGGCTTGATGCAGACTCATGACGAGGAGACTAGAAAGTTTTTCAAGCATTCAACAGTTATCTGTGTGCTTTCTCCACGGTATCCAAGTAGTAAGCTTAGCATTATGAAGCAGCAGGCATGCATTTTTAAAAATTCTTTTACTCTTCTTTTTTCTTTATTCTAATATTTTGAATATGCAATACTAGCATTAGTTTGTCTCTAGCCTGTTATTGAATATCATGAATCTATCTATTGCACCTCAATCTGTTAGTAACCCCCTCCGCAGAGACAGAGGCAGGATTTTTTTGAATGGGGTTCACATACTATATATATTATTGAAAAAATATACTTGTAATAATAAAAATATTATAAATACATGTATTATTGAAATAAAAAGGGGTGACATTGACACCCTTTGCTCTATGTAGAACCGTCAGTGCCCCTCTGCATGCGCACAGGAACTACATGATGCTAGTTGATTTCTTTTTTATTTAAAATATGCCGCATACTCCTCTCCAAACTATAACTCTAATCATTTGTGAGACAACCAAACTTAAACATGTCTGTGTAGTCTGTATATTTTAAATTTTCACATTTCTTTTAAAGTATATGGTTGATAGTCATGTATACCTTTTGTTACTCAAGGTTGTGGGGTCATTATACACGCATCATCAGAAATGCTTGATACTTGATACTGAAGCACCTGGAGGTAATAGAAAAATTACAGCATTTATTGGAGGACTTGATCTCTGTGATGGCCGATACGATACTCCACAACACAGGCTTTTTCTTGATCTGCACTCTGTCTATGCAGGCGATATTCATAATCCTACTTTTAATGTATGAACTTCTATCTATTACACAATGGTGTTAAAGATATGGATATTGAATTTAGTACTTCAATATCAAAGGGATTAGCTAAATCTTTTTTTTATGATTGTATGTTATGATGTACTTCATACCACAAACGTTATAATACCAAATTTCAGTTGTGTACATGTTTCAGCTGGTATAACATGTTTGGTATTGGACTAACATGGTCATGACTAATTTTCGCTTGGTATTTCTAAACAGTTGAATCGAGGAAATTTTTTTAGATGAGATTTTGTTTTACACACGCTAAGAAAAATATGCATCATGACATTTTTGTGTTTTTATGCTGAAATATACCTTATAAAAGAAATGTTTTATATTCATGTGTTTGTGTCAAACAATTTTGCACAGTCATTAGCAGCTTTCTGTTTTCTACTTTATGTGCTTTGCCTGAAAAAAAAGTACAGCATCCATTTGGTGTTACTTTGCATATGAGAGCCTTACAGATGATGTTCAAGACATATAAAACACACACAAAAACACACTGACTGTGTCTATTGAATAAATTCGGTATTCTATCATTTCTGATTTCCTATTAGGCACAAAACAATGGTCCCAGGCAACCATGGCATGACCTACACTGTAAAATAGAAGGTCCAGCAGCATATGATGTTCTTCGTAATTTTGAGCAACGCTGGAGAAAAGCAACAAAACTAAGGAGATTACTTCATTGGTTTAGCAAATCATCAGTCTGGCGCGATGATGCACTTCTTAAAATTGACCGTATATCATGGATACTTAGTCCCAGTGCCTCTACAACTAACCTGCATGGAGATCCCCGCTTGTGGGTCTCAAGAGAGGAAGAGCCTGAGAATTGGCATGTGCAGGTTAGAGCATGATTTTGTTAAGAAGATTCATTTATTGGAAACAATAAGCATTATGTTGATCTAATGTAATCCAGTGATCATCTTCTTTTATTTTTTTTGACAAATCTTGCTGCTTTTGCAAATGCAAACTCAAATCTGTAATATTGATTGGAAGTTATTTCTGTTTGGTAAATCTGACAGATTTTTCGGTCTATTGATTCTGGATCAGTAAAAGGGGTTCCTGAATTTTCTCATCGAGCAGAGACAAAGGTGATCTTTAGTTTTTGTAATCCTCAGGTCAAGTAATTACTATTCAGATTTCTGAATTTTTATTTTGAATTGTGCTTTGTTTATGTTGTTAGTCTTACAAGCTTGTTCGTGGAAAACACCTAATAATCGACCAGAGCATCCACACAGCTTATGTAAAAGCTATCAGGTCTGCTAAGCACTTCATATACATTGAGAATCAATATTTTATTGGTTCCTCCTATGGCTGGCCATCTAAACATACAGGTACACATGATATTCTGACATCTAAAAAAAACTCCAAGTTTTGATTATGCAATGATGATCTAAATAACAGGTCAACACCAGGTGGATTAATTGGTCTGCTCCAGGTTGTGGTTCGCATGGGTCTATTTTTTCCTGTTTGTGCAATATCCTAACCATGAAAAACCAAGTATCCAATTATCCTATATTTATAAACAAGAATGCACAATAATAGACGAATAACAATCTGTCCAAAATTAATATAAGTTTGATAATTATATTATGCCAATCCTATATGTTGACTGGACGGACCTGCTTGTTTGATGGTTAGGTTCACAGAAGTATTTCTTGGCCTACTGGGCTAGTGGTGTTAAACCAAATCTAAATTTATTATATTGATCATAGCTGCATACACAAAAGGCCATATAGCCTAGTGGATAGAGCATGTGGTTGTTACCTTGGAGCACCTAGGTTCGATTCTTGGTTTGCTCCTTTATTTTTGGATCCTTTTCTTGTTGGGTTTCTTTTCTAGCCTACCCCAACTTGTTTGGGACAAAAGGCTTAGTTGTTGTTGTTGATCATAGCTGCATACACAATCCAACTAGAATAAGTTCCACCCTCGAGTTTTCATGTGCCTAATTAATTACAGGAGCATGCAATCTAATACCTATGGAGCTCGCCTTAAAGATTGTAGAGAAAATTAAAAAAAGAGAGCGCTTTTCTGTTTACGTTGTCATACCAATGTGGCCTGAAGGTAACCCCACTGATGCTGCTATGCAGGAGATTCTATTCTGGCAGGTAATGAAATTGTGGAGTTGTGTTATCTCCGAAACTATTGCATGCACCTTGATGTATTGGAGCAATTTTGTGTTGCAGGGTCAAACAATAATGATGATGTATGCTATCATAGGTCAAGAGCTTAGTTCTTCTGGGCCAGAGCATGAACACCCGCAAAATTATCTGAACTTCTACTGCCTTGGAAATCGTGAATTATCTAGTAATTCAAAATCTGGAAATAATACTTCAGAAAATAACTCTGCTGTAAGTAGTTGTATGACAAATTTTTGGATGAGGATAACCTTGAAAAAGATTTAGATTATCTTATGATCGAAGGATGGGGGGATAACCTTCAAAAGTATTTAGTTTATCCTTATAACTGTTGTAGCTTTAATAAGCAGGCTGCTTCAGCAAGAAAGCATAAGCGATTTATGATATATGTGCACGCCAAAGGCATGATCGTGGATGATGAGTATGTGATAATTGGTTCAGCTAACATAAACCAGAGGTCTCTAGAAGGTTCAAGAGACAGTGAAATAGCCATGGGTGCTTATCAGCCACACCATACTTGGGCTCATAACAATGGCCACCCTCATGGTCAGGTAATAAATATACAAATCTAGGATTGCACTGTATTTAATTTTAATTGAGTACTTGTAGCAGTAATATAGTTACAGATGCCGCCAATAATGTCATGCCTCGTTAGAAGAAACAACCTCCAAATAGCTCTAAAATGTAGAAAATCATACTGGTTGAAACAATGCATAATGATTTAATTGGATCATAAGAGGACCAGCAAAATTATATCTACTCTGAAAACTTGAATATAAAAAGGTCTACAGATCCAAAAATTGTAAGTTCAAAATAGCATAGCAACATAATGTGCTTAGTTTTGCAAGCCAGTAAATGTTTCCCATCTTCATTTTAAAAAAAAAGAAGAAAAAAAATTCTCTGATGCAGTGTTAGTTCCTAACAAGTACTGCTTTGAGCGTAGGTCTATGGGTACAGGAAATCACTCTGGGCAGAGCACCTGGGTAGTTTAGACTCACCGGTGCTGGAGGAGCCGCAGAGTCTGGAATGTGTGAATTATGTGAATACCATAGCAGGTGACAACTGGGCTAGATACACAACTGAGCCAAACATTCCCTTGAGAGGCCACCTATTGAAGTACCCCATCAATGTGGACCCCAATGGAACTGTCGGTTCCCTGCCTGGTCACGAGACATTTCCTGATGTGGGTGGCAAGGTCTTGGGAGCTAATGGCCCTCTTCCTGATGAGTTAACCATGTAGATTTTTTCAGCATTGTATGGCAGAGCCATGTCCTTGGTGGTGTTCTAGCGCTTGATTCTATATTGGTTGCCAAGGCTAAGAAGGGTTAGTATTTAACTAATATTTGTTAGGCTGATCTAAATTCTTGTTATTTTTCTAGCACATATTTGTTTTCAGTTTATGAGGGTCATGTTGAGTTTATGTCATAAGGATGGGAGCCCTTAGATTTAAAAAAAAAAAAAAAAAAAAAAAAAAGCTGGTTATGATTTGTACATTTGTTCAGCTAATGGTGTAATTTAAATGCACAATTTCTGTGTTTGTTTGTCCTTTTGTTGTTAACTAGATCAACCGTACTTTCTGGTAAAACTTAAACAACACGTTAGTTCCTCCGCCTAAATGAGTGAACTGCCGATGTAGATGCCACATCTGGACTTTTCTGAAGCAAAAAAAAAAAAAAAAAAAAGTAGTAATATTTTAGGGCAGGAGACCAGTTCAATACGGAACTTGCCATTTTTCCAAACAAAATTTTCTGACTTTTCCATCCGCTGAGCTTTAAAAATTGAATCGTTAGTCAACTCGTTAGGATTGTACATACGAAAACGATCTGCCACCTTTAGGCTGTGCTCCAGAACACCAAATCGGAGGGAGAGGAGAGGAGAGTAACGGACGAGTTTATTCTGTCCGATTGGTTACTCGCTCCACGCAGAGGAGAAGACGACGGAAAGGAAGAGAAGAAGAGAGAATAGACAGACTGAAATTTGTTTTCAGACTAAACTTCTCCACTCCAAATCGGAGAGTAACAAATTTTCGGTCAATCTTTACTCTCATCTCCGTTCCTCTCCTTTATTAATGGAGTTCTGGAGCACAGCCTTAGTTTTTGAAGCTAAAAGTAAAAGTAAATAGTCATTTAATGAGTCCGTAGACTGATGTGAAACTCTACCATTTTAATCAAATAAATGTTACGTACATTTCTTTTTTTTTTTTTATCTTTTCCGTCTGATAAATTTATCAAAATTGAATCTTAACTACGGAACTACTCGAGATTGCACCTATGAAAACGATTGTTCATTTTGCATGCAAGCATTCGGCGTAAGCATAAACATTATACATAACCTTGAAACTTACAATTATATAAAACTCTTTGATCAGACAGAAAGAGATCAGACCGGCTTAAAACATTGTTCATTTTAAGCCGCATCGGTAAGTCAGCATTCTAGGTTCAGCTTAAAAGTTTTCATTAATTATATAATGTTTCCTCGTTGATTAGATGATATATGCTATGATACAAGTTTTCATTAAGTCTGTGAATTGGATTTTGTTTAAAACACTGTAGACAGTCTGTAATAGGCTTATTATTTATTTATTTCATTATTATTATTTATCTGCATAAGTTAATATGCTTTTTTGTTTCTTTCAAAAAATTCCACTACAATGTTTTACTCCGGTGATATGCATGGTTAGCCTACTTCAGGTGCACCAGTACAATTTCCATAATAGTTTGCGTACCTGAAAACGAAAAACAACCGTAGGATTATAATATTCTATTGGGAATTCAAATTCAAACTGTGTCGTAGTGTTTCGAAAACGGTCAGGTCCGAGACGGTGCGGTCCAAATCCCCACGGTCCACGGGTTATCTCGAACCAGTCTTTCACGGATTCATGGGTTATCATGGTCTGGGTTATCACGGTCCACCCCCAAACCTTGGCCCAAACCCTTGATAGCCCGACCCTAGGTGAACCAAGCGGGGTAAGGCCGGCCGGTCCGGTCCAAGAACGGTTTTTTCCAGATATTGAATTTTTTTCCTTTTTTTTCATTGTTTTCATCTCAAAAATTTTAAAAATAAATTTGTAAAAATTCGTTGAAATATATTATATTTATAGAACAAATAATTATGTATAATTTTGTAGTCTATTTTAAATTTATTTTTATCTTAAATTTGATTTGTAATTTTTTAATGTTTTTTTTTATTGTTGATTGTTTGCATGACAAAAAATTATAAAATAAACTTATAAAAATTAGTTAAAACATATTATGTCTAATAATATGTTGATAGCATGTATGATGTAATATGAATAACGTAAATATTTTTTTTTGTTTCAATCCTCTGATAGTACTTTTCGATGTTCAACATTATTTTTTTTTGTGAAATAATTAAATGCATAAGGAAGTCTAGTGTTTTAGCTGCTTTATTGAATTTATTTTTTTTTATCTTTGTCAATTTTCCAATGAAAACTATCAAATATAGAAAATCATAATTGTCGGAGAGGGTCCTGGGATTTAGCCGTTGGGAGAGAGAGAGGGGACACGTGTCACACTGGGGTTGGGTGGGGTGGGGAGGGGGACGCGTGTCGAGCTGGAGTTGGGTGGGGTGTTGAGTGGGCTGTGCGTCGTTTGGGAAGAGAGAGAGCCGTTGAGGGGAAGGGAAATACCAACCACTGGGGAGACAACACGTGGCAGGGTGTTTTTTTTAGATAAAACTAGATAGAGGCTATCCGTATCCTCGTCAGTCAAAAAAAGAACTGCTACAGACAATCTCTTTTTTTTTAATATTTAAAAATTTTAAAATTCAAATGAAGAATTCAAATTGTTGATTTTGTTAAATTTTACCGGCGATGTATTTTCATATAATTTTTATAAAATTTGAAGTTGATTTGATACTAGATCAAGTGGTCAACAAATGAACGAATCTGGTTAGATTAATTTTAATACGTTCATAATTTGATCACTTAATCAAGTATCAAAACGACTTCAAATTTTATAAAACTTATATGAAAACGCATCGTCGGTAAAATTTAACAAGATCAACAGTTTAGATTCTCCATTTGGATTTTAAATTTTTAAATATTAAAAAAGAAAAGAAAGGACTGCTTGGAGCAGTCCTTTTTCGGCTGCTGAGGATCCGGATGCGAGGCTATCTAGTGGAACACGTGGCAGGGTGTTGCCCTCAAAGGGGAACGGGTTTGGTGGGTTTTAGCGGGTCTGGGACGGATTTTGTGGGTTTAGAACGGGTTTAAAGCGGGTTCACGGGACGGACGGTCCGATCCACGAATTAACACGGATATTTTCAGAAAGGGCCCAAACTCTTGATAAACCCGCTCCGGTCTAATCCTCCGGTCCATCACGGTCCATGCTCGTTTCAGAAGATGCTATCTGTTTCTTGGTAATTGGTATATATAATCCACTCTCTTAGCATCCAGAGCATCCACATGCTCCAAACAGGCTCTTTATGGGCTCAGCACTGGCCCAGTCTATTTAAACCTCCTCTCTCACCTCTCACCCCAAACTCTAGCCGTCATCTCTCATCTCCTCTCCAACCAGACCAGATTTCGAACCCTAGCCGATCTCTCTCCTCCTCTCTCTTCTCTTTCTCTCGCGTCGCTCTAGATCTCCTCCGAGGCTCCGACCAAATCGCCATGGCTTCTCCTCTCCATCCATGGCTTCTCCTCTCCATGTCTTCTTCCGATCCAGACGGCCTCATCTCCTCTCCCGCCTCCGTCGTCTCCTCTCCTCTCCTCTCCCACCTCCGACCAGATCAAACTGTAGTCGCCTCCAACCAGATCGTTTCCTCTCCTCTCTTCTCTGACCAGATCACCTGAAACCCTAGTCGCGTCTAACCAGATCGTCACGCTCCGACCACCACAGGAGTCAAGAAGCCACACAAGTACAAGTACAGTCCGATCTATTTTTCAGATTAAGGGATCATGTTGTTAACTTACTTCAAAAATTGCACAAAGGATGTGTTAGATATTGGAAAGGTTATGTTAGTGTTCAGTTAGTTGCTTTTACATGTTATATTGCATGCATCTAGGGATTAGATTATTGTCTTTTTGGCACACTGTTATTTATGTGTATTTCTACAAGTGTTCAGTTAGTTTCTTTATATGTTATGTTAAATGCATATATGGATGAGATTATATTAATTAGACAGGTTTAGTATTGCTGTCACACTAATTCATGTGTATTTATACAAGTGTTCAGTTAGTTGCTTTTACATGTTATATTGCATGCATCTAGGGATTAGATTATTGTCTTTTTGGCACACTGTTATTTATGTGTATTTCTACAAGTGTTCAGTTAGTTTCTTTATATGTTATGTTAAATGCATATATGGATGAGATTATATTAATTAGACAGGTTTAGTATTGCTGTCACACTAATTCATGTGTATTTATACAAGTGTTCAGTTAGTTGCTTTATTTGTTATATTACATGCATCTAGGGATTACTTGTGCAAATGTTTGCTTAATTCAAATTTTGCACAAAGGATGTATTAGATACTGCAAATGTAGGTTAAATGACATAAGGGATCATCTTATGTTCCATTGTCAGAAACTGTTTTTGCAATTGCACAAAGGATATATTAGATACTGCAAATGTTAGGTTAAATGACATAAGGGATCATCTTATGTTCCATTGTCAGAAACTATTTATGCATAAAGTTGCCTAAAATGATTATATAGTATTAAATTGTGATTTATTTGTCAAATTAAGGGATCATGTTGTTAACACTTTACATATGTATTTATCTTCATATTACGCAGGTTTGGACTGCGGTTCAATCAAGTTAGTGTGGCGTTGTGTGTTCGTTCTCCACCAACATTCAGATTTTTAGCAAACTGAACACGTGTTCTAATATTTATATGAATTGTGTTGTTATTATCTTCTGGATTGATTAAAATTTGTATTGCTTTGGATTGTTAAAACTGATTATGATGTATTAGGGATCATATTATTGTTCTTTTTTATAGATCTTATTAATGTTTTATTTTAGTACTAATTGCTGTGTTTTTTTCGTTATATTACAAAGCTACCAAATCGAACATATAACGCATGTTAAATCATCCCTTGTGCTAATAAAATGAATCTTAAATTGATGTAGCGTCCCCAAATTTGTCGGCTGAATGCGCAAAAAAAGAATATAAAATCATTACTATGTCATTTATAAATATATCAAACTGAACACTTAACGCAAATTAATCCATCCCCTGTTGTATTTAGTTCAAAAAAATGTTGAACATTAATCTCATCCCTTAAGTCATCAATCAGAACACTAAATGCTGACGTCATCACGCGACAGGCGCGCTCAGCGTGCGGATGATGTCAGCGCACAGAATGACGCGTTTGGGCATGAAAAAATTGGGCCTGGGCGCCCATAAGTCCATTTTTTGGTCACTAGATGAGGGTGGATGCTTGGATGTTTTTTTGTTGGATGGTGTATATCACAACCGCTGTTTCTTTGCTGTCGTCTTCTTTGATTTTCCTAAGTCCAGTCCGAAAGTTCAAAGAAGAACAGGGAAATGGATAAGGACGGAGGTATTATGTGTACTTTTGCTTTCCAAGATCAACGAAATTAAGTTGGAGGAGATTTCAACCCCACTTATTCCAAATTTCGATCGAATATTGCAACAATTTTTTATTATCCAAAAGTTGGAATTGCTCACTCTTCTACACGTAACAAGTCATTATCAACGTATCAATATACATTAACATAATAAAATTGGGGTTCCAACTCGGAATTGAAAGGTTAATTATAAATCATTTGTGTTAGAAAATTGCTCCTGGACTTTTCAAATTCAAACTGCACAACTGTAGCTCATCCACAGTGATTGCAACAACTGGGTAATTTTCAGAAAATGTTTAATTGTCCAATTGAAGATCCCTCTTGTTTACTGGTTTTGTTTATCCTCTCTTGTATTCTCTTAGAGATGAGTGACATTTTGAGAGGTGCTTTTGTTTGTAAGTAAATACTGTAATTTGAATGATTAGTGAGCATTCGTATTAAAGTAGTTGGTTGGCTTTCTTGCTAAATACATTGTTCTTTTCTTCCTAAATTCTATCCTGGTTTATCCTTGTACCAGCACTGGTACGGTGTTCAAGTTGGTGTTGTTAGAAATCTGGTTGGCTGGTCTGATTTGTTGAAATGTTGAATTGCTCATCAAGTGTTTGTCATATCGCTTGAGTGAGTTTTGTTTTCTGGTTCCTGGTTTTTATTTTTTTTTTAACACGTAGGCACTGAGCAAATGTCAGCTTTGCTTTTTGCACTGCCTTTTGATTGAGCTGAAATGCATTAAGCATTCAATTAAATGGAGCACTGAATGAGTGAAATGCTCCTGTGCTTTCGGCAGTTGAGACTCAAGCTACTAATTAAGTGGGAAGCATTAATGCACTTAGTTTGATTGTTAGCTAGGTATAACAGTTTCCTCACAGTGAACATCGACGAAGAGGAAGATGGACTTGCGTGGCTGATGTTTTTTTCTCTTTATTTGTGGTGCTTGTTTGTTTGTCTTTTAATCGCTTTATTTGTGACTGTCTGTGTGGGATGTTGACAGCTTATTTGGTCTTTTTAGTTTCTAATAGTTTTAATTGATTAGGAGTAGAACGTTGCTCAAGTCACCTATCCGAGGGACTTTATTTTGATCCATACTTTAATGATTGGGGGGGACTACGTGTAAAAAAATAAAAAAAAAAGCTTCAACAGTTTCCCTGGGCTGATATTACAGTCAGTTAATAGTGGTCGGTAGTATTAATACCCTTGCCCTGGTTCAGAGTACCTAAGTTTCGACACGAAGGGGCCGTTTGGATGAAGCCGGAATTTGCAAGAATTGCAAATTCCGGGCATAAAATATGTCAAATTTAATATAAATAATTCAACCTCTTCACAAAGTTACACACTTCCCAATAAATTTATGCCTAAGAATAGGCTATTCCCCAAATTCCTAACCCATCCAAACGGCCCCGAAGTAATTTTTTCCCCAAATACCTATAGTGCTGACCAATAATTCAAAATGCAAAGAGGTTTCGCTTCCCTTTTTATTTTTGTTTTTTTGTTAATGCGGCTTCTACGATTAAACAATGATGAAGAGATGATCAAACTATTATCTTTTCAGTGTACAATTAATGGTACCTAAAACAGAAATCAAACTATTATATATCTCAGGAAGTGTATGTTGAGGATTCCTAAAATTAGACAAATCAAAATATTATTCTTTCTGTGCTTTGTACTTTTTTTGTTTTTGCATGTATTACGTCAAAAAGTAATCGTCTTTCAAAATTATAAAATTATACGAAAAAAATGTGAAAAAGAATAAAATTTGATGTCCAATAAGATTTCAATATGTATATCCAATTAGATAGATTGGATTGGTCATTAAAGCTCAACTATGCTAGATAAATATTATAATCCTTTTTCACATTTTTCAACATAGTTGAGGTTTCAATATGCTACATTGATCATGCTAGACAAAGGGATCTGTCCTATAAGAGTAACTAGTATTTCTCTTGGCATGAATAAATATTTATCAGTTTGGTATCAAAATTTTTATTTTTGTTTTCTCCCCTTTTTTTTTCAAAGTTTCATTGCTATCTGTGACAAGGAGTTGAAGATGTCAATAGTTTAACGAGACAAGATTTGAATAGGATTTCTGTTGTGTTGTGTGTGTCAGTGTGTGTTTTGTCATTTCTGTTTGTTATATTTGAAAGTACTTTTGAATTGTTTCTGCACCAATCAATGCCAAAAGTAAATTTGATGTTCTTGATATAATTTCATTTGAGTTGTTTGTACTCCACTTCAAATCTCAATAAATCTCTGGACAGAGCTCTATTACATATTTGACTTTAAGACCAGATAAACCTCAAATATTATTGCCTCCTTGACCCGTAATTCCATGTGTTGCTATCAAAGGGTCTATATCCAAAAAACTCACGCTGATAACTTGTTTGCTCCAAAGTTCTCAAACCATTTTTTCCCTTCTGAAAGCAATGGAGATGAACAAGAAGCTGAAGAAAGTTGTTATTGTAGGAGCTGGAGTAAGCGGTTTGGTTGCATGCAAACATGTACTCGAAAAGGGGTTTCAGCCAGTGGTCTTTGAAGCCGATTCCGTCATTGGGGGAGTGTGGGCCCACACACTTGATTCCACCAGGCTTCAATCGCCACGACCGATGTATCAATTCACTGACTTCCCTTGGCCGGCAGAAGTTACGGACACAAATCCTGATCACAATCAAGTCATGGACTATCTGCGGTCATATGCACGGCATTTTGATTTGATTAGGTGGATTGAATTCAACAGTCGGGTATTGGGAATAGAGTATGTGGGTGTGTCAGAGAAGGAACTGATGACATGGGAGCACTGGTCGGGTAATGGTGAGGCCTTCGGAGGTAGTGGTGATGTTACAGGAGAATGGCATGTTACTGTTCAGCATGCAGGACATCCTTCTACTAAGGTATGCTTTTTCCCCAAAGAAACCTAAATGTAGTGTGAGGATTTACATTTTGCTTAATTACCATTTATTAAATAATTTTCATCTTGAATCACCTAAAAGGTTATAGTCATGATTGCTTATTGTCAGTCATTTAGTTGTAATAAATGAACGTATATTTGAACCTTTTATGTACTGAGACTAAGTAGCTCCAATAACATGTCTGAACCAAATCAGGTGGGAGGAAAAGGCTTATTAATTTGCTCATTTTTTTTTTCGTTCAAGCAAGCTCGCTAGGAAGCAGAGATTAGTTATCATTGATAACAATACAGTAATTAAATGACAATACTAGACTACTAGTATTGTTAATGCATGCAAAAACAAAAATAGTACAAAGCAAAGAAAGAATAATATTTTGATTTGTCTAATTTTAGGAATCCACAACATACACTTCCTGAGAGGAAACTGTTAATGATGAAAGTAGAGGATATATTCTTGTAGGCTTTTGCCACTTTGGTGTATCAGACAAAAATAAGCTGTCAACATCCCACACAGACAGTCACAAATAAAGCAATTAAAAGACAAACAAACAAGCACCACAAATAAAGAGAAAAAAACTTCAGCCACGCAAGTCCATCTTCCTCTTCCTCGATGTTCAAACTTCAGAGTGAGGAAACTGTTATACCTAGCTAACGATAAAAAATAAAAAAAAAAAAAGCAGGAACCAGAAAACAAAACTCACTCAAGCAATATGACAAACACTTGGTGAGCAATTCAACATTTAAACAAATCAGACCAGCCAACCAGATTTCTAACAACACCAATTTAAACACTGGTACAAGGATAAACCAGGATAGAATTTATGAAGAAAAGAACAATGTATTTAGCAAGAAAGCCAAACCAACTACTTTAATACGAGTACTCACTAATCATTCAAATTACAGTGTTTACTACAAACCAAAGCACCTCTCAAAATGTCACTAATCTCTAACAGAATACAAGAGAAGATAAACAAAACCAGTAAACAAGAGGGAGCTTCAATTGGACAGTTTAAACTCATCTTGTCTCATCTAATGACAAACAGTAATTAAACTGCAGCAAATTATTCTCGATTGTACTCTTTTTATAGTTCACTTCCTCTTTATTTCAAAACCACACAGAAAAGATAGAAAGAACGATGGACTTGATGTTTCAGTCAAGATGTTCACATTCCACACCAAATGGTACGTGGCAGCACACACGTCACCTCACCAATAGCTTACCAGAAAATATGTGTGTTTTCTAATGTTATCACCACTCCTTGCTAAAACTATCTCCAATTTTCTAAACTAACCCAAAATAGGCCCAAGACTGGTGGGCTGAAATGAGGAGAGACCCAACACTCCGTACTGTTTAAAAATAATAATAAAATAATATAAAATATTAATAATAATATCGAAATAATCAAAATTATTTAAATAATAACGTAATTACGGAATCTGGGATTCTGAACTGAATTACGGAATCTCAGATTCCGTAACAGACGCCTGTTACGGAATCCAGGATTCCGTAACTAGCGTTCCACTCTATTTTGGCTTCCGATCTCACCTTCTCTCCTCTCGCTCTCATTTCCACCTTGTTATTATGGTTTTTATATTTATTTTTATTTAATTTATATAATTTATTAGTTTATTAGTTAATTAATTACAAAAATAGATAATATATTGTAAAAATAATTTAAAAAATATGAAAAAATCAGAAAAAATAGGATAAATTTTTATATGTAATTAAAATTTATTTTGAAATTTTGTTTGCATTTAATAATTGATAATTAAATATTAAAAAAATAAAAGAAAATTGTTAAAAATTGATAGGATTAATTTTAAATGTAGGAAAAAATTGTTGAAAATAGAGTTGAACCGTTTCTACTCGATTGTATATTGTTTAAATACAAAATGTTTAGTTATTAAAAAAATCGATGTTTTTAAAGATTAGAATTCAAATAGGCATAACTTTTGATAGGAATGTCCGTTTTGGATAAATGACCACAATCCGGAAAGCTGGTGACGAGATCTACATGGTTTACACAATCTGAAAACCCCATAACGACCATTTTCGGAGCCAAAAAACGCTCTCTGAACCTCCAAAATCCATTTTGAAAGTTTGCAAACCTAAAAACCACTCAAAACTACTACAAAATTTTTTTAAATCATAAATTAATCATTCTCCATCTTAGTGAAACATGAATATCGTGTCATTTCTTCCTTTCTAACGCAATCTAAAAAGTGCTTGTATATTAATATCTCTCCATGACAATATATATACATGTGTGGGTATGCATACCTCCAACCATTTATTAATATAATATAATGCAACTTAAACAAAAATATATATTGCTTGACTAAATATTTGAATAGTCGGTGGACTTTCGGCCTACCTCCAACCATCCCCGCTTATTTATTTAATAAAAAAATAAATTATTCAATCATATATATTTGGTTTCTTATTGAATAATTTATTTTTTTAAAGTATATAACAAATTATTTTAAAGTATCTATCATTGATAGTAGAAAGAAATTAAATACAAAAAATATAAAAGATATAGTAACTTTATTAAAAGTAGACCTTTTCATTTGTTAAACGGTAGGTGGGGGAAGTTCATCTATGCAGAAATATACAAGACATGTACCATGGTCAAAGCAAAAATGCACCAAAATTGGACTTTGATTTAATTACGGAATCTGAGATTCCGTAACAAGCTAGTTACGGAATCTGGGTTTCCGTAACTAGTCTGTTACGGAATCTCAGATTCCGTAATTCAGTTCAGAATCTGGAATTCCGTACTTGCGTTATTATTTAAATAATTTTGATTATATTGATATTATTATTAATATTTTATATTATTTTAGTATTATTTTTAAACAGTACGGCCCAACACTACGTACTAGTGAAAGGGCCGGGTCAGGTTAGGCTTATGAAAGGCTTAAGAAGGATTGGGCTGGTCTAAATATTGAAAATTCAGCATGGTCCTTCTTCCTCCTAAGCTTAGCCCTTGTGAGCCCTTGGCCCTTCTAAGCCCTTCAAGTTTCCGAAGGTCGATTTTAAAGGCCAAGTTAGACTTAACAATGATCGAATTAGACTTTTTTAACGATAATTTAGCAAAATCATGTGATTTGGACAACCTAAAAATAAATAAAATGTGATTAGATATTATAATTATTAATTGTATTATATAAAATATCAATATAAATATAAATATAAATAAATTTGAATCGAACCCTTCTTAAACCCGGCCCTTGTAAGCCTGATCCTTCAAAGCCTCTCTACTATAAAATTTGAGTCTGGCTCTTCGTAAGCTTGGTCCTTGTGAACTCTTGGACCTTCTTAAGTCTCCCTACTTTCAGAAGGGCTGGCCAAGGACCGGCAAGGGCTAGAGGCTTTTGGCATATCACTACTACGTACCACCTCCCCTTAAATTATGCTTCCCAGATTTGAACGTATTAACCCATAGAACTGTGGGCCTTATCATAATTACTTGTGTTTGGAACTTTGGATAGTGTGATAAAATAGAATGAATAGCGAATGGAATTTACGAATAGAATCAACTTTATGAATAGTATCGTATTTGCAAATAGAATAAAAAACATTCTCTATTTAGTATTTACGAATAGAATCATATTTGCTATTCCTACCGCGCGTATCTCCGAATTAGGATAATAGAAAGCCATCACGAGCTAGCTATAGCTCATAAAGAGTACATATGCCAATAGACAAGTATTAGAATTTAGGATTGAAATGCAATGCAAGTGTTTTTTGAGGGCCAAAAGACATTGCAAGTTTAGATATCACTTATACTCTTATAGTTATTTTTTATATAATATCTTAATATAATTTTATTACTAGTAATAGAATGATGAGCATGATCTTCTCCCGCATTAAATATTTCTTCGAGATGTTTTCCTTTTCTCTATGGATGAATTGATGGTTTAATGAAAGAAACACAACATGCGTGACTGAGACCAAAACTAGAGTGGCAAATTTTGATTACCTCAGAAAGAGTATCCTGAGTCTCTGGTGCCAGCTTTTCTGTATCTGACTTTTCAGTTGTCCCAGTTCCAATTTCTAAAGAGCGTGTTGAAAGAGAGGATAGTTAGCCAAATTAATCGAGTAGCAATTTTGAAGATAGTTATGCAATTGTAATTAACTCTGGTTATGCATAATCTAGTGAAGTTATTCTCTTTTATTTTATCAATTTGATCAAGTGAAGTCTATCATAGAATAATCACTATAACCACAAAAGAAGGCTACAAAGATTTGTCTATACAATTAGAATCGTACCTCCAACTGTGTAGTCTTAAAAAGATCATGAGTATTGGCATACAAAAAAAAAACAAAAAAAACAAAGACCTGTTTACCAGCAATAAAGCCAAACAGCTAACTCAGCTGCCATTTGCCAGATTTACCTTGAAGATTTTGTAATCCTTTGTGTTGGACGATTTAGTGGAGTTCCAAACATCCCTTCTTTTCCAAAAGAAAATGGTCCAGAAGTATTCCGAGGGTTAGTGATGCATTCCATGGATTATTCTCAAATGGGAACAGCCAAAGCCACTGAACTAATCAAGGGGAAGCGAGTTATTGTTGTAGGCTTCGAAAAATCAGCTTTAGATATTGCAGCAGAGTGTGCCTCGATAAATGGTGAGAATTCTAAAGATTCTATAGTTTTAGCATTGATAACTTAATTTGATTAGATTTCAAAACCGTCATTCAATGTTTCAGGGCCAGAATATCCATGCACAGTGGTATGCAGAACAAAGCGTTGGTCAATTCCACATTTTTATGCTTGGGGTTTTCCTCTTGCCTTTCTTTATCTCAACCGCTTTTCAGAGCTTCTATTTCACAAGCCTGGCGAAGGATTTATACTGAGTTTGATTGCCACTCTGTTAACACCTTTGGTATTCTGCTATCAACTCGTTTCAATAATTACAAATAAAAATAATTTCCTCCCCTGCTTATTGTGTACTAAAATTGACTAGAACAAACATAAATTCAACAGAATTGTACATACTTCTAGTCAGCCACCCCCACCGCCCGGACCCCAATAAACTAAAAATCTGGTATCAGGCCTGCCAATTATTATTTTGTTTTTTAAACTTGTATCTTTATAAGTGTTCAATATATATTTAAGTTTCCTGCAAAAATTGCAGAGATGGATATTCTCTACGTTTACAGAGAGCTACATCAAGTGGGTGACTCCCATAGAGAAATATGACATGGTCCCAGATCACAGCTTCTTCCAAGGAATAACCTCTGGCGTGATTTCTATTACACCCCCGAAGTTTTATGAATATGTGGACAAAGGCTGTCTTATTCTCAAGAAAGCCAAAACTAATACTTTTTGTAAGCAAGGTATGATTCTTGACGGGTGCAATGAACCAATAGAGACAGACATTGTGATATTTGCCACTGGATTCAAGGGTGATAAGAAGCTCCGAGATATATTTAGATCACCGTTGCTTTCAAGTATAGTTGCCGGCTCGACATCTACCACGGTACCCCTTTATAGGTACTGTCTAAAATTTTTCATGTTAGACAACATTATGTGAGTATATTTTTGTATCCACATTTCAAAGATTTTCGTTGAATATTTATCAGGATTTTCAAATTTGAACAACTAATTAGACATGCTTCCTCTTAACTAGGGAAATAGTCCATCCACGAATTCCACAACTAGCGGTAATTGGTTACTCCGAGAGCCTTTCTAACTTGTACCTCTCAGAGCTGAGGTCTAAGTGGTTAGCAGAATTTCTTGACGGTGGTTTTCGTTTGCCAGCAATTAAACAGATGGAAGAGAATGTGATTGAATGGGAAAAGTACATGAAACGTTATGGGAAGGACAACTACAGAAGGTCGTCCATGATGATTATCAACATTTGGTACAATGATCAGTTGTGCCGAGATATGGGTTTCAATCCGAGGAGGAAGAATGGATTTCTTGCTGATTTGTTCCTTCCTTACGGGCCTCAAGATTATACTAATCTTCAGCCTAAGAGAAAACAAGTATCTGATTCTTGATACATGATGATCTTAATTAATTTCTTTTCTGTAATTCTGTTAGCAGTTGAATGCTTCTTTTCATTTCTGGTAGATTATGATGATGGGACATTTTTTGGTCCTTACATTAGTATTACGACCATATCTTTGAAATATAATTTCCGCATATATGAACTGGATATATTGCATATACGAACTGCATATAATGTCTACATATATGAACTGCATATATTAAATTAAACTATTAAAGTATGTATATATTGTAATAAGATATTTAATTTTTAACTAAAAAAATATATCAGATATATATGATTCCATAGTGGCCACTAAATGGCCGCAATCCGCTATCTACTATGACTTTAGGTTGTTCGCCATCCGCTATTTAAACCTTTGGTTGTAAAATAACCATGGGTATGATCAGGTGTCACAAATTCAGAGACCTTACAAATTGAATTAAAATCGACTTGGCTCGCAAGTCCACACTATAACCTGTAGTAAATGTCTGGCAAGTTCTAAAGATGTACTCTTTCCTTTTCATATCGAGCTAATGATCAATGGAAGCTTTGAACATGCCATAGTTTAAAGGAAGATTTTTCCATTTCTACATAATTGCTCTTCAAAAGAAGGGTTTTAATAATTAGAGTTAAGACCAGTCATTGTGTTCACCACGGTGTTCTTGTCGGGGAATATCCATCTCTGCACAAAATTTATATGTAGATGTACACTGATTTTTATGGCACTCACTGTTGGCATGAAAACCCATCAGATACATGTCATCATATCTTACTCTTAATCTAAGCTCGCTATTTTGAGTTAGCAAGTAGATCGACCACCATCTTATTGGTTCATTGGGCAATTCATAAATGACAGGTAAGCCTTTCCAATCAAAACGTGCATGTTGGCCGACATTCCTACGAACATTAGCAACGAAGCTTTCTAGGTACTTTGTTCTGCATTCCAGTCTACCCTAAATAAGTCATCATCTTCTTTCTGTTTTGCCATAACTGAAATCCAATTTAAAAATTTAAATATAATCAATCATAAATTAATAACACAACATCATCTTTCTTTCTCTCCATGTGCAGTTAAATTATTTTAACACAACGTATCTAAATGTAAATTTTTATATTAACAAAAAAAAATTGAACGAGGCAATCGATCATTTTTTTTTTTTGGGTTTTTGCGAAATAAAAATTGAGTGTCTTAACCATTGTGGATAGACATTGCAAGATTCAGAAAAGTCTATAAAAAATAATTGTTAGATTTTTTAAGGATCTATTAATAGAAAATTGAGTTTTGTTAAAAAAATTATTAGATTTAGTACATCAAGTAAATTTAGCAATAGAACAAGATCCAACATAAATAAAAAGTCTAGCTATAAAAATATATGTAAAGATCATCTTTCTTATAGTGGCTGCTACCAGCAAATAAACCAAACAACTAACTTCCCTGCAATTTGCCAGAGATACCATGCGGATTCTATTATCCTTTGCGTCGGCCAAATTAGTGGCATCCCAAACATTCCTTCTTTTCCAAAAGAAAATGGTCCAGAAGTGTTCCAAGTGATGGTGATGCATTCCATGAATTACTCTCAAATGGGAACATCCAAAGCTACTGAGCTAATCAAGGGGAAACGAGTTATTGTTGTAGGCTTTCAAAAATCAACTTTAGACATCGCAGCAGATTGTGCCTTGGTAAATGGTGAGAAATCTAAAGCTTCTAAACTTAAGCATTGATAATTTAATTTGATTAGATTTTAAAAACTGGCATTTGAGTTACAGGGCTAGAATATTCATGCACAGTGATATGCAGAACAAAGTGTTGGTCTTTGCCACATTGTCATGTTTGGGGTGTTCCTCTTGAGTTTCTTTTCCTCAACCGCTTTTCAGAGCTCTTACTGCACAAGCCTGGCGAAAGATTTATATTGAGTTTGATTGCCACTCTGTTTACGCCTTTGGTACTATGCTATCAACTTTGTTTCAATAAATTCCATGTAAGTATTTTTTTTTTCCTACTTATTTGCACTAAGTGAAAGATATCTTAATTAGTGTTCAATATATACTTTGTCTGAAATAATTGTAGAGATGGATATTCTCCAAGTTTACTGAGAGCTACATCAAGTGGGCAACTCCTGTAGAACTATATGACATGATACCAAATCACATATTCTTCCAATGAATAGCCTCCGGCTTGGTTACAATTCTACCCCCAAAATTTTATGACTATGTGGCCAAAGGAAGTATTATTTTGAAGAAAGCCAAAACTTTTACTTTCTGCAAGCAAGGTGTGATGCTTGAAGGGTACAATGAACCAGTAGAGGCTGACATTGTGATATATGCCACTGGATTCAAGGGTGACAAGAAACTTCAAGATATATTTCAATCACCGTTGTTTGCGAGTATAGTTGCCGGCTCGACAGCAACAACAGTACCCCTTTACAGGTAATGATTTAAATATTTTCATGTTACAATATTACCTAACTATACTATTTTATATATTTTGATGATTGTTGTTTAAAATTTTACTGGATTTTAAAATTTTGACCTTCAGAAATAATCTTCATACTTATTTTAATTTATTTACCAGCAATTATGTATGCTTCCTCTTAAACAGGGAAATAGTCCATCCATGGATTCCACAACTAGCTGTAATTGGTTACTCCGAGAGTCTTTATAACTTGTTCATCTCAGAACTGAGGTCTAAATGGGTAGCAGAATTTCTTGATGGTGGTTTTTGTTTGCCGACAATTAAACAGATGGAAGAGAATATGATGGAATGGGAAAGGTACATGAAGCGCTATGCCAAGGATCATCTCAGAACTGAGGTCTAAATGGGGAGAAGAATTTCTTGATGGTGGTTTTTGTTTGCCGACAATTAAACAGATGGAAGAGAATATGATGGAATGGGAAAGGTACATGAAGCGCTATGCCAAGGACTACTACAGAAGATCATGTCTAGACACCATCAACACATGGTATACTGATCACTTGTGCCGAGATATGCAGTGCAACCCAAGGAGGAAAATGGATTTCTTGCTGATTTGTTCCTTTCTTCTACAAATCTTCAGCCTAACAGAAAACAAGTATCTGTTTCTTGATACATGATCAGTTTTTTTCTTTTCTGTTAGCAATTGAATTCCTTTTTATTCAGAGTGGATCCCAATAACTGAACTTTGATTTTGTAATAGGTTTGCTAATTATTGACAGGCTTATTTGCACTATATTATGAATTTCACTTGAAAATATCTTTTTCTTTTTTTTTTGTGTGTGTGCAAGACTTTTAACTAGCTGAGAAGAAGGTTTTTTAGTCATGGTAAAGGATGACAAGATTAACGGGGAAAAAAACAAAGAAAAGAAATTAGATTTTGTTCTATTGGTTGTTATATTGTCTAATTTTGGAATTAAGGAAACAGTAAAGACAAATAGGAACCCACTGATGCAAATAGGGAACTTGAGCTTAGGCAACCTCAAGGGGGATTCAACCTTGACAGAAAAATTGGAGCTAGAGGGCTAGACTCTAATTTGCACGGCAAGTGATTTAATACAATTTGGTGCATAATGACTACCACATGTTTGTGATATTGCACTATTCAGAGGATGAGAGTCAGGAGGATAAAGTTTTACATACTTCGATTCGATTTGTTTATAATACATCTCATGCCACCGTCTATGTATAGCAGGTTTCTATTTGGCATGCTATGTTAAGAAGGGAGAATTTCCATATTTAGTATGTAGGATATTAAGGACAGTTTTATTTATGTTAATTTCTCTTTCCAGATAACTCTTATTGTTATATATAAATAATCCATTTCACTAAACTGGATTACGATTATCTTCGTCATCAATTTTGTTTCTTTTTCTTTCATATATTCCTTTTTTTCTTTTCTTTTCTTCCAAAATCCCAACAAGAAGGAAATCAAGGAATTTCCTATGTGTTCTACAAATGTTGCAGGTAAGGTTTGCCAGTTGCCACACATACAGAACATCTCCATAAATTAACTATTCGATACCAACGCCAACATGCAAACTGTCTTTCAAACTGACATTCTTCTGTTCGAACCTACAGGCAGGAATAGTTGGCAGTATACAGTTTTAACTTCTAACTGTTTTCTTTAAATAAAATCCAGCGCTCCTGCCACTTCTTTCCTATTCTTGAATCTTGAACATGGGAAACGGACATAGTTGCCTTCTCCTAGATTTAAACCAGAGTTTGCCATTTTAGTAGAGAACTATTTAGCAGAAGGCTTTCCTCTACACTTGCGCCGATATGGGTCAATGTGCTTCTCGGAAAAGAAACCAAGGAGAAAGCAGCTGTGAAGAAAAAGCTCCTAAGAAAAAAAGAAATGCCACACTGGCGAAGGAGTATCGGTCCAGGGTTTATATTTTCTGGAGATGTGTGCTGATACTACTGCTTTGGCGAAAACATAAAAAGCACTGGAATTATATCAAGCCTCTATGAGGAACAACTGTAAACGTATCCACAATATATATAATTTTTCTCGGTTTAAAGTAGATATGTTAGAGTTAAATTAGTAGTATTGAAGGGTTCTTCTTATTACTCTCTGTATTGCATGCATTCTGTATATACTGATAAGAAGAGCATATTTTGTCCCAGTATGGAAATTTTCATACCTTAGAAGATTTTGCGAAGTACTTTTATGGTTGATAAACTTTTCAGATAGTACTCTATTTTCTTTTTCACATCTTAAATCAGTCTAGAACCAAAATAGATACCGAGTTGAGACTGGAATAGTATGCATCCTGGCAAGAACTAGAAGAAACCTAACATGGCTTAAAAGGTACCAGTCATTTTTGCACGGTACAACACAACCCATGTATTTTACTCGTAACTGGCTGGAACAGAAATCTCTATCGGCATAGAAGTTCCATTTAACCAAAATGTCATCCACTTCGGGCAAATAATTTCCACTGGATTTCAGTTGGTAACAATCTAACAGATGGTATACGAATCCAACATTTGCGCTGTTAATTAACTCTTATGAGGACCAAAGATCGAGCACAAAATCATTCAATTCACATGAACATGTGCCTTGATGCCTCAAATGCAGACAATCTGTTCCACACTCATCAATACCAATCACATTAGACTATGGCAAACCATCTGACAACTTGCTTTTTCAGTATGTTTTGTATTCTTTCATCATATTTTTAGTCAGGTCATGACGCAATCTATAACAAGCATGATTTTACATATGTTTAAAATAATCTCAAATATATACCAAACCCTGATTTTTCTTATTACTAATATACACAGATCATGGAGAAATCTAATGCAATATTTCTTTCTATATCAAAGAACTTGCGACAAATTAGATCAAATTTAATTTGATTGAGGTACTAAAATCCCCAAGCCTCTAAGATCTCTCGTGCAGAACTTGCAAAATGCAGAGATTGTTTCATATTTTACAACCAAAAATTCATCTTGTTGCACCATCACAGATGTACCATCTAAAAGAACCATCCTGAAACATCTCTCTCTATCAACTCTCCCCCTTGCCCTCCGTGTCAAAGAATAATCTAACAAGCACTGATAAGATATCATGATCAGCAGCCCCATCATCCCCCCACCCCTCTTTCTGGACCCAAAAGTGGACAACAAAACATAGAAGCAGAAAAAATAGTACATAATAGTATAGCCATAATCAAATCAAACTATCTTCTGCTAAACCAGCACTACTATTATTTGCTGTTCTATTCTCATCTGACTCATCGAGGTCCTCACTATGCAATCTACTTTCCAACAATTCAACAACATTATTTGGCGGGCACTTGTCTTTCTTATTCTTTGCATTCACTTGGCAAAAGCACTCAGGCCAAGAATTTGTATAAACCGACTCAGGGCGGACCCTCTTGTGGGGCCCACCGAATTTTCCACTACTAAACATGACCTTTCTGACCCTCTCCTCAAACCTGTCTCCTTTCCCCTCCTCTCTGTCCATAAAAATTGGTGCTAATGCCTTCCTGTCTGGTGTGATCGTGGTTCTGAAACCATAATACAACCTATGGCCCATTAAATTATTTGCAAAATTACTTGGCCCGTCGTAGGTCGGAATGAAGATGTCTGACAATAGGCATACCATGTAGTCCACAGCAGACCCTGCAAGGCCACGGGCATTCTCTTCAAGTTTTTCTGGGCCCACCGTACTGTGGTTCTCTAGGTGGGGAAATAAGGCACGAAAAGGCTTCATGAAGCGGTCCCCACCGAACAGTTCACCAGAGGCAAGGTAGATTCGCGTCGAGTTGTCGAAGCCCATTGACCTTAGGATCAGGCCCACCTGTGAATGTGGTATGGATAAGCAATAAATAATGGGAAATAAAAACAAAATCATGGAAAATATCTCATGCTCCCTGCAGAAGCAAAGGTCTTATGTTCACCCTTGCTAAAGAGGAATGGATTGCATAATCACCATAGCAATGAAATTGACAATTTCACCTATATGACTTCTCTCCCATAATTTGTTTATATTTTTTTATGGTAATATGAAAATTCAAACACAATGGTAGACGCTAAAAGAGAAGAAGTCTTAAATCCAACAGAAATGTATATAGGTAAAACATCTCTCAAATTCTTATAAATTCTATGTCACTTTACCTGAGAGTAGAGCTGATAACTAACAGAATTAACATAAAAAAAAAAAGTAGAACCTAACAAGTAAACAAAAAGCCGATAAATAAAAATTGCTCGAGGTTACCTCTTCTGGTGTCAAGGGGCACTTCCCAATCAGCCTCCTCTCTCTATATACAAGCTTCTTGTCAGCAAAATTTTCCTTCCTATATTTTATCAGAATTTTCTGCTCTGCGGGAGTGAATATGTCGATACACCTAAACAAAATTAAAAAGTTCATCAAAGTAAGATACAACTCTAGGGTTAAACAGCTGCTAGAGTTTCTTTAAAACTGGCATTTGAGCTCAGGAATTCATTATTATCACTGGTATGTAGGACAAGCAGGAACCGATAACATTAGATGAAACAGATTGAGTTTCTATTAAGCCTTTGATGGTGGTAAAGGGAGCAACCCAGTTGTACTATATGATACTAATATCATAATTCTGCAAAATGTGCATTATATTCTACCCAAACAATATGAATATATATCCTCTTGCATCCTCCCTCCCTAACTACATGAAAAAACAGAACTTACTACTCCTTTCACAGCATTTATATCTTCGTCCAAGAGAAGAAAAGATAGAGATTTTGCTTGCTTTCAAGAAGTTAGGAGAGCGGGTACAGTCCAATTTCCAGATTATTGGCATGTGTTTTTAATACTTCTAATTTTGCATGGGTAGACTACAAGATATCATGAGCCCAATTGAGCATATTGGACTCTACATATAATTTGGTAAATAATGCAAAAACTGACAGAATGAGCACAAAACAAACTCTTATACCCAGCAAAAGCAAGCATGTTCATCTCAAAACGAAGGTGAATTGACATGAAATGCCCTCTAGTCCTTAGCCTGTTTACAATCTCCCTACTTATTTCCATGAGATGACGCTCAAAGCACAATGCATGGTAATTCTCAAGAAGTGAGGAGATTGGGTATAGTCCAAATTCCAGATTACTGGCATCAGTTTTTGATATTTGCAGGGGTAGACTACAAGATATCATGAGCCCAATTGAGCATAGTGGATTCTACGTATAATTTGGTAAGAATAATGCAAAAAAACACAGAAAATAGCACAAAACAAATTCTTCTACCCAGCAAAAGCAAGCATGTCCATCTCAAACCGAAGGTGAATTGACATGAAATGCCCTTGAGATCTCAGCCTGTTTACAATCTCCCTACTTATTTCCATGATATAAGGCTTAAAGCGCAATGCATGGTAATTCACACGACACCTCAGCCTCTGTAACTCAGGCTCATCGATCTCCTCAGCCAGACGATGAGAGAATGGGGTGAGGTAGATTGCTCCATGCTGCTTCATCTTCTCCAGAGCAAAGGTTGTATACCAGCTCAATGGTGCATCTCTTGGTGGCCTTATCTGAGAAATAGATTACAAGAAAAGGTTGATTCACAACTGCACAAAGAAAGTGGGCGCTGGTTCCAATAATTATTAGACCGACGTTACATTACCCCAAATTAACCTTCGTTACTCCTCCAATCTCTCAATTAACACCAATTGTACCAAATTAAACTTGATTTTGAAATTATACCCAGATTATGCCTCAAGGAATTTTAGATAAATTATACCCAATTTTGTTATTTACTCTGAAGGAATCACAGGACCACAAACATGATCAAACTATCAGTTCACATGAATAGCAGTAAGCCATCAAACCAAAATGGTTTCCAGAATGAAAAAAACACCCTTGTAGTTGTCATACCTAATTAGACCATAGAATGTACTCCCATTTGCAATCCAATAAACCAATATAATTGGGTTGTCTATTGTCAAGCCCAAGAAAAATTAAACAAGTTTCCTCAAATTACAAAGCATAGCATCTGTGGCTCTAACCTGATGAGCTTTCAACTTCTTAGTCTTTCCTTTTGAGGAAACTTCTGGAATACTCTTAACAATGTGAATATCATATCTCAAGGTTTTGATGAAATGCTCAACATCATAGATACCTGGAAACCCACTGGGTTGTAGATACAAACAATGTTAAATTTATTCAGCACATGAAATTAAAAGAAAAAATGGCTTGACTGTAAAATTTGGTTCAGAAATTCACTTTAGATAAAGTTTGGTGTATGGCATTGATTATCTAGACAACAAAAAGTGTACCTCTCATCCCGCCAAAAAGAGTTTGTATCCAACTCGGGTAGTACTAGTGTTGCATTCATTATACGTGCAGCAACTACAGCATTGCATATCTACAATATTTGTGTACACAATTAAGTAATAATACTCTGTTGTTAAAGAAAACATATAAAATTATAAAAAGGAAAAAAAAAAGCCATAATCTACAAAAGGGCTAACATAATAAATGTATAAACTTATGATTCAAGTTTACAATAATTTCAACATGCTTCCATAATATTCATACCGCACTTCTCTGTTGATTCAAGCCACCATTACATCGCACCCGTAAATACCCATTAGTCTCAGCTGGCGGGGCTGAAATCAGAATAAAAGAAATGTGCTTAGACCAGCTAGACTCAATTTAATTCCTACAAAAAGTGAAAAATTATTGTGTGCTGACATTATTAAAAAAATATATATACATACGAGGCCAATCAGATCGTGGGGCTGATGAAGATCTCCAACCCCCTGAGTCAGCTGTCCTCCAAAGTTTATCTACATCAATATTCTGGCAAACATGTAACAAAAAGATTTACAAATAAATCTTTAGCAAAAGTGAAAGTTGCAGTTTTGACCAGTAACCATACAATCAGCCGGTAAACAGAACTGTCATTTCAACATGGTATCATGGTAACGTTTTGCAAAAATGTCAATTAAATTAATTGATCAGAGATACCCCAATTCACCCCTATCAATTCATAATAAACCAAACCTCAACTCACACCAAATGCGTAACAATTTGACATCAATTGGGAACAAGGAAGTTTTCAGAACAATGTTAATTAATATAAGATCGTAAACATAAAAAAAAATAAAATACAAACCTCCACACTGTAAGAAGAGTTAGTAAATCCAAAAGAATAGAAGAGCGAAATAACGCATATCACAAGGACAACCACAGCTATTCCTAGTCTCAGTGACAGACCCTTCAACCTACAGATTGAGACATATGCAAATTTCATTCAGAATGCAACTTTTTAAGTTACTAATGATGGGAAAAAAAATAAAATAATGCAGTTGAACAAAAAGAGTAAAGTGGACTGTATTGGTACAGTGGTAAAGTCAGTTTGACACGAAGCTTATAATGTACTGTAATTTAGTAATGTAGCACAATTTAGTTGAAGAATTAATCACTCACCATGGATGCTGCTTGGAATGCCTGGATCCGAGGCGCGATCTCATCTATCATTCCCAAAAAATATATATATATATATATCAGGAAAAGTTCTGAGCGAAAAACAAAACCCTAGATCTAGAAAAAGACGCGTACAATTTGATAACCACAATAGAAGCAGCTCCTCGCCTGCAATCCGTCTCCCTCGCCGTCTGTTTTCCCTTGTCCACTGGTAATTCGCAGAAGTTTAGAAGAGAGCAACTACGCTGCGATCTTCACTTGCACATTTAACAAGAAGGCCGGCGTAGGGTTTTCGCGCGAGGACTGGAGATAAAGCAAAGGCAAAGAGGAGAAGGAGAGCGAATCAGGGTTCAGGAGAGTTCGACGGAGGGGGGGAAAGGATCATCGGCTACTGAAAATTACCAAATTATACTCGTAACTTTTTTAAAATACCTCCGGATTATTATTATTATTATTACCGGTAGTATCTAAAATACGTATATGTATATTTTCATTCCTCAAAAAAAAAAAAAAAAAGAATTTGCCTACGGTCTTCATCCTCAAAACAAAAATAATAACAATAGAAATCCGCAGCGATTTTTATACTGGAGTGACTTACAAATTACAATAGTTGGAATGTAGTAGTGCTGCGTTGGATCAGTACAATACAAAATCGAACGGCGGTAATAGTTTCAAAATTTTTTATAATTTTTTAATACTCCCAGAATTCGTGTTAATTGATAAGACTTGCAGAAACAAACTCTTTCAATTGTTTTTTTTTTTTTTTTTTTGAATTGTAAGCCCATGGGCCTAGTTTTATTAATCAGAGCTATAGATAGATAAATGTATACAGAGGCCTAGCAAGCTAATGTTTGTTCCAAACAGTTACTACATCATCCGAAAAAATTAAATATGGTTTTACTGTTCACTCGAATTTCGAGATTAATTATAAAAAATTCGAAATTTTAAAAATAGTGGTGTAGGATCGGTATTCCGGATGCCGATCCTACAAATTGCTTGGATCGGCATCCGGAATGCCAATCCAAGGCGAAAACCAAATCACGGCAAAAAAGTGACTTTTTGACTCATATTTTTTTAATGTACAATTTTGCTTTTTAGCTCTCAAAATTTTTGTTATTACAAAATATATAATTTGTGATTAGAAATTAAACATAATTTAAACATCTATTATAAAAATATAAGTATATAATTAAATTATACATTTTAAATACATAATATTGTATATGTTTATAATACTTATTTATACATATATATTATGTATCATATATTTTATATGTTTATAATACTTATTTATACATATATATTATGTATCATATATTTTATATATTAAATACATATTATTGTATATAATTAAATTATGCATGTTGAATAGTTATATATAATATTGTATATAATTAAAATATATGATACAAAATATATATGTATAAAGCTATTCAACATGCATAATTTAAGATATAAAAGATTTTTAATGTATAAATAAATATACATATATATAGAGAGAGAGAGAGAGAAATGCTATGGTGCATCGCGATGTATTGAGCCTTTTGTACATCGCGATCATATCGGTCGATAGCTTTAACAATTAACAAATCTAATTAAACCAATCAAATCTATATATTTAAATCTCAGAAGAAACTAATTTTTATATTTTTTGAAATTTTTTTACTATTTTTTTCGAATTTTCTAAAACCTGCTATTTTTTAGAATTTTCTTATTATTAGTTGGTATCCAAAAAAAAAAAGTTTTAGAAAATTCGAAAAAAATAGTAAAAAAATTTTAAAAAATATAAAATTTGGTTTGTTATGAGATTTTAATATATAGATTGGATTGGTTTAATTAGATTTGTCAATTTGTAAAACGATTGACGGATAATGATCGCGATGTACAAAAGCCTAAATACATCACGATGCACCATAGCATATCTCTATATATATATGTATGTATATTTATTTATATATATATAAGATTTTTTATATACATTAAATATACATACAAATATGTACATGTAAAATTAAATATGAATGATAGTATTACACATGTCACAATATAAATTATATTTAATTTTATACATATATATTTATATATTTATATTTACATTTAATGTATAACAAAAAATTTATTGGACTATATTGTAAAAATAATAATTTTAGGGTCATCGGCGAAAAAATTCAATAAAAATATATGGCAAAATTGGATATAACCCCCTCAAATCTTGCTCAACTGGAAATAACCCCCTACAATCTTTGAAATTGGAAATAACCCCTTGCAATCTTATTGTTTTTGGATATAAACCCTTTTCATTATTTTAAACAATATTTTAAATAAAAAAATTTAACATATAAAATTTACGACCAAACTGCCCCTCGCCTTAAGATGCTTTGAATTCTTCCTTTATTTTTCCCGCCCTAGCAGTTCTATAATTTTCGATTTTGTTCTTTTATAATGTTAATATATATTAAATCTGTTCACAGCAAGCTCGTCTCCATAAATTTGTTATTTACAATTCCGTCAGCTCCTAAAATTATTATTTTTACAATATAGTCCAATAAAATTTTTTGGTTATACATTAAATGTAAATATAAATATATAATATTTTTTATATACATTAAATATACATACAAATATATATAATTATAAATATAATATATGTATAAAATTAAATATAATTTATAGTATGACATGTTTAATACTTTTATTTGTATTTAATTTTACACATACATATTTGTATGTATATAAAAAATCTTATACATATGTATATTTATTTATACATTAAAAATCTTTTATATCTTAAATTATGCATGTTGAATAGCTTTATACATATATATTATGTATCATATATTTTAATTATATACAATAATATGTATAACTATTCAACATGCATAATTTAATTATATACAATAATATGTATTTAATATATAAAATATATGATACATAATATATATGTATAAATAAATATTATAAACATATACAATATTATGTATTTAACATGCATAATTTAATTATATACTTATATTTTTATAATAGATGTTTAAATTATGTTTAATTTATAATCACAAATTATATATTTTGTAATAACAAAAATTTTGAGGGCTAAAAAGCAAAATTGTACATTAAAAAAATGTGAGTCAAAAAGTCACTTTTTTTGCCGTGATTTGGTTTTGGCCTTGGATCGGCATCCCGGATGCCGATCCAAGCAATTTGTAGGATCGCCATCCGGAATACCGATCTTACACCACCATTTTTAAAATTCTAAATTTTTTATAATCAATCTCGAAATTCGAGTGAACAGTAAAACCATAATTAATTTTTTCGACTACATCACAATAATAAAAAAAAGAAGAGAAAGCAAATAAAAATAAAAGAAGGGCTTTTTAACAAATCTCCGTGGATGTATAAATGTAGCCGACGGAGAGAGAAACCAAACATAAAAGTCCCTTCAGTTTTTCAACTACGCATCTAGCTCCTTCTTCTCGAGCTGATCGCCTCTTAATCTTCCTCATTTCTTCTATTATAAGTGGAAAATAGAAAATGATATTGGAACAAATTTACAAGATGATAATGGAAGTTGCATATGAAGTTTAATTATATGTTTGTATTTTACTGTATTTTCATTATTACACTAGAAAAGGTCTTGCACTTTAATACTTTTTTTATATTTGCACCGCATTTAAGGATTTGCATATATGATGCACCATGCACTGTGATGTTTCTTGCACTGTATATAATTGTTGCATAAAGGTACTTGTATTACTAGTTTATTAGGTATATTTTACAAATCTCCAAACTAGAACTAAATACCACATTAAAAGAATGTTCGATCTCTCACCCGTTCCACTTTTTATGTGGGTTCCAGGTACAAATATTGGTGTTGCAGAGATTCCACAAACAAAAAGAGAAAAACAAGTGAGTCAAATAAATGTCACCAGTTGATTTGTTTCACTTTGTTTGTTTACTTTTAACACATTCAACTAGCATGGGAACATCGTGTTCAACTCGCCATGTTAGCCTTTGTCGTTTGTCAAACTCTTTTAACAAGCTGATGCATACAATTACAGGTCGATGCAAAATGCTGAAAAGTTAAGTATGGATGCAAATAAATTTTTTTTGGCTGATGCAACAGATATTTTTTACTGCAAATTCATAAATCTCGATGCAGATACTGTAGTTTCCTGTAGTGTTTATTATTGAATAAATAAAGAGTTGTGGCATTTTTATGTGTATATTATTGATATGTATGTGATGTTTGCTTCGTCTTGCGTAGAAATACGCGACAGGTTGTCGAGATGCACTCGCAAGTCATCCAACAGTGGCTCGGGGTGTGACATAATAACTATGTACAATCTAATTTTTTAATTAACTAAGATCTGAATCATATTTTAGATTGTACAAAGAGTTTAAATGTGATGCGATGACTTAGGATGAATGCAGAGGTAGATGAAATGCTCAAATGATACTTAGAATGAGCAATATATTCAATTTATATGCATAATTATTTGGTATAATCCAATCTTTTTGAATATGTAAGATCTGAATTATATTCTAGACCGTATAAAAAGATTACATGTAGATGATTGTGATGAAATGACTTAGAATGAAATTAGAAACGGACGAAATGCTCAAATGATACTCAGAATATGCATTATTTGCACTTTATATGCACAATTATTTGGTATAATCCAAACATTCATTCTAAGTCATTTCATCATAAAAATCAACCTTTAAACTCTCTATATGGTTTAGATTATGATTCAAATCTTAGTTATTCAAAAAGATTGGATTATACAAAATTATTACGCCTATAAAGTGAATATAATGTATATTCTGAGTATCATTTGAGAATTTCATCTATTTTCGAATTCATTTTAAGTCATTTCAAGACAATAATCTACATTTAAACACTCTATATGGTCTAGAATATGATTCAGATCTTACATAATAAAAAGAAATTGGATTATACATAGTAATTACGCATATAAAGTGAAAATAATGCAATTCTAACTATCATTTGAGCATTTCAATCGTTTTTGCATTCATTCTAAGTCATTTCATCACAATAATCTACATTTAAACTATTTATACTGTCTAGAATATGATTCATATCTTATTTACTCAACAAGATTGGATTATAAATAGTAATTACGCATATAAAATGCAAATAATGCAATTCTTAGTATCAACTGAGCATTTCAATCGTTTATGCATTCACTCTAAGTCATTTCCTTACAATAATCTACATTTAAACTATTCATACTGTTGAGAATATGATTCATATCTTATTTATTCAAAAAAGATGGAATTATACATAGTAATTATGCATATAAAATGAAGATAATGTGATTCCGAGTATCGTTTGAGTATTTCAATCGTTTCTGCATTCATTCTAAGTCATTTCATCACAATAATCTACATTCAAACTATTCATACTGTTGAGAATATGATTTATATCTTATTTATTCAAAAAATTGGATTATACATACTAATTACGCATATAAAGTGCAAATAACGCAATTCTGAGTATTATTTGAGAATTTCAATCGTTTCTGGATTCATTCTAAGTCATTTCATCACAATAATCAACATTTAAACTCTCTATACTGTCTAGAATATTATTCAGATCTTATTTATTCAACAAGATTGGATTATAAATAGTAATTACGCATATAAAATGCAAATAAAGCAGTTAAGAATATTAATTGTGCATTTCAATCGTTTCTGCATTCATTCTAAGTCATTTCAACACAAAAATCTATATTTAAACTCTTTATACAGTCTAGAATATGATTCGTATCTTATTTATACAAAGGGACTGGATTATACATATTTATTACGCATATAAAATGAAGATAATGCGATTCTGAGTATCGTTTTAGTATTTCAATCGTTTCTGCATTCATTCTAAGTCATTTTCATCACAATAATCTACATTTAAACTATTCATATTGTTGAGAATATGATTCATATCTTATTTATTCAAAAAAAAAATTGGATTATACATAGTAATTACACATATAAGGTGCTAATAATGGAATTCTGAGTATTATTTGAGCATTTCAATCGTTTCTAGATTCATTCAAAGTCATTTCATCACAATAATCTACATTTAAACTCTTTATACTGACTAGAATATGATTCAGATCTTGCTTATTCAAAAAGATTGGACTATACATAGTAATTACGCATATAATGTCCAAATAATGCAATTCTGAGTATCATTTGAGCATTTAATTCTTTTAAGGATTCATTCTAAGTCATTTCATCACAATAATATGCATTTGAACTCTTATACTGTCTACAATATGATTCATATCTTAATTATTCAAAAATATTGGATTATATATAGTAATTACACATATAAAGTCCAAATAATGCAATTATGAGTATGATTTGAGCATTTCAATTGTTTCTGCATTCATTATAAGTCATTTCATCACAATAATCTACATTTATACTCCTTATACTGTTTAGAATATGATTCATATCTTATTTATAAAAAAATATTAGATTATACATTGTAATTACGCATATAAAGTGCAAATAATGCAATTCTGAATAATTTTTTAGCATTTCAATCTATTTTGCATTCATTCTAAGTCATTTCACCCTAATAATCAACATTTAAACTTTTTATACTGTCTATAATATGATTCATATCTTATTTATTCAAAAAGATTGGATTATACATAGAAATTACGCATATAAAGTGAAAATAATAGAATTCTGAGTATCATTTGAGCATTTCAATTGTTTCTAGATTCATTCTAAGTCATTTTATCACAATAATCCACATTTAAACTCTTTATACTGTCTAGAATATGATTCATATCTTATTTATTCAAAAGATTGGATTACACATAGTAATTACGCATATAAATTGAAAATAATGCAATTCTAAGTATAATTTGAGTATTTCAATCGTTTCAGCCTTCATTCTAAGTTATTTCATCGCAATAATCTACAATTAATCTATTTATACTGTCTAGAATATGATTCATATCTTATTTATTCAACAAGATTTGATTATAAATAGTAATTACGCATATAAAATGCAAATAATGCAATTCTGAGTATCAACTGTGCATTTCAATCGTTTCTGCATTTATTATAAGTCATTTCATTAGAATAATCTACATTTAAACTTTTTATACTGTCTAGAATATGATTTAGATCTTATTTATTCAAAAAGATTGGACTATACATAGTAACTACGCAAATAAAGTGGAAATAATGCAATTCTGAGTATCATTTGAGCATTTCAATCATTTCTGGATTCATTCTAAGTCACTTCATCATAATAATCTAAATTTAAACTCTTTATACTATCTAGAATATGATTCATCTCTTATTTATTCAAAAAGATTGGAATATACATAGTAATTACACATATAAAGTGCAAATAATGAAATTCCTAGTATCAATTGATAATGTCAATCGTTTCTACATTCATTCTAAGTTATTTCATCACAATAGTCTACATTTAAACCTTTTATACTATCTAGAATATGATTGATATCTTATTTTTTTCAAAAACATTAGATTATAAATATTAATTAAGGATATAATATGCAAATAATGCGATTCTGAGTGCCACATGTGCATTTTAATCGTTTCTGCATTCATTCTAAGTCATTTCATCACAATAATTTACATTAAAACTCTTTATACTGTCTAGAATATGATTATTATCTTATTTATTTAAAAAGATTGGATTATATATTGAAATTAGGCCAATAAAATGCAAATAATGCAATTCTGAGTATCAATTGTGTATTTCAATCGTTTCTGCGTTCATTATAAGTCATTTCATCACAATAATCCACATTTAAACTCCTTATACTGTTTAGAATATAATTCATATCTTATTTATTTAAAAAGATTGGATTATTAATAGTAATTACGCATATAAAGTGCAAATATTGTAATTCTGAGTATCATTTGAGAAGTTCAACCGTTTTTGCATTCATTCTAAGTAATATCATTACTAGAATCTACATTTAAACTTTTTATACAGTCTATAATATAATTTATATCTTATTTATTCAAAAAGATAGGATTTTACATAATAATTACGCTTATAAAATGCAAATAATGCGATTCTGAGTATGATTTGAGTATTTCAATCGTTTCTGCATTCATTCTAAGTCATTTCAACACAATAATCTACATTTAAACTCTTTATACTATCTATAATATGATTCAGATATTACTTATTAAAAAAGATTGGATTATACATAATAATTACGCATATAAATTGAAAATAATGGAATTCTGAGAATTGTTTGAGCATTTCAATTGTTTATGCATTCATTCTTAGTCATATCATCACAATAAGCTACATTTAAACTCTTTACACTGTTTAGAATATGATTCATATCTTATTTATTCAGAAAGATTGGATTGTACACAGTAATTACTCATATAAAGTGAAAATAATTCAATTCTGAGTATCATTTGAGCATTTCAATCGTTTCTGGATTCATTCTAAGTCATTTCATCGCAATAATCCACATTTAAACTCTTAATGCTGTCTATAATATGATTCATATCTTATTTATTTAAAAATATTGGATTATACATAGTAATTACGTATATAAATTACAAATAATGCAATTCTGAGTATTACTTGAGCATTTCAATCCTTTCTGTATTCATTCTAATTCATTTCATCGCAATAATTTCCGTTTAAGCACTTTATACTGTCTAGAATATGATTCATATCTTATTTATTCTAAAAGACTGGATTATACATATTAATTACGCATATAAAATGCAAATAATGCGGTTTTGAGTATAATTTCAGCTTTTCAATCGTTTCTGCATTTATTCTAAGTCATATCATCGCAGTAATCTACATTTAAACTCTTTATACAGTCTAGAATATAATTTATATCTTATTTATTAAAAAAGATTAGATTATACATAGTAATTACATTTATAAAATGCAAATAATATGATACTGAGTATTATTTGAGCATTTCTATCGTTTCTGCATTTATTTTAAGTCATTTCATCACAATAATCTACATTTAAACTCCTTATACAGTTTACAATATGATTCATATCTTATTTATTCTAAAAAATTGGACTATACATAGTAATTACGCATATAAACTACAAATAATGCAATTTTGAATATCATTTGAGCTTTTCAATCGTTTCTGAATTCATTCTAAGTTATTTCTTTGCAATAATCTACATTTTAAACTCTTTATGCTGTCTGAAATAAGATTCATATTTTATTTATTCTAAAAGATTGGATTATACATAGAAATTACGCATACAAAATACAAATAATGCAATTCTGATTATCATTTCAGCATTTCAATCATTTTGGGATTCATTTTAAGTGATTTCATCGCAATAATCTACATTTAAACTCTTTGTATTTTCCAGAATATTATTCACATCTTATTTATTCAAAAAGATTGGATTATACATAGTGATAACGCATATAAAGTGCAAATAATATAATTCTGAGTATCATTTAAGGATTTCAATCGTTACTGGATTTATTCTAAGTCATTTCGTCACAGTAATCTACATTTGAAGTTTTGATACTGTCTAGAATATGATTCAGATCTTATTTATTCAAAAAGATTGCATTCTACATAATAATTACGCATATAGGTTGTAAATATTGTAATTCTGAGTATCATTTGTGCATTTTAATAGTTTCTGCATTCATGCTAAGCAATTTCATCACAATAATCTACATTTAAACTCTTTATACTGCTTATAATATTATTTATATCTTATTTATTAAAAAAGATTGCATTATACATAGTAATTAAGCATAAAAAGTGCAAATAACGCAATTCTGAGTCTCAGTTGTGCATTTCAATCGTTTCTGCATTCATTCTAAGTCATTTCAACACAATAATCTACATTTAAACTCTTTATACTGTCTAGAATATGATTCAAATATTTATTATTCAAATGGACTTAAATTATACATATTTATTACTCATATAAAATGCAAATAATTCTATTTTGAGTATCATTTGAGCATTTCAATCGTTTCTGCATTTATTCTAAATCATATCATCACAATAATGTACATTCAAAGTTTTTATACAGTCTAGAATATAATTTATATCTTATTTATTCAAAAAGATTGGATTATACATAGTAATTACGCGTATAAAATGCAAATAAAGCGATTTTGAGTATGATTTGAGCATTTCAATCGTTTCTGCATTCATTTTAAGTCATTTCATCACAAAAATCTATATTTATACTCTTTGTACTATCCAGAATATGATTCAGATCTTACTTATTCAAAAAGATTGGATTGTACATTGTAATTACGCATATAAAGTGCAAATAATGCAATTTTGAGTATCATTTGACCATTTCAATCCTTTCTGCACTTATTCTAAGTCATATCAACAATAATATACATTTCAAATTTATTTATATCTTATTTATTCAAAAAGATTGGATTGTACAAAGTAATTACGCATATAAAATGCAAATAATGCAATTCAGAGTATCATTTGAGCATTTCAATCGTTTCTGCATTCATTCTAAGTCATTTGATCGCAATAATCTACATTTAAACTCCTTGTAGTATCTTGAATATGATTCATATCTTATTTATTCAAAAAGATTGGATTATACAAAGTAATTACGCATATAAAATGTAAATAATGCAATTTCGAGTATCATTTGATCATTTCAATCGTTTCACCATTCATTCTAAGTCATTTCATCACAATAATCTACCTTTAAACTCTTTATACTGTCTAGAATATGATTCAGATCTTACTTATTAAAAAATATTGGATTATACATAGTAATTACGCATATAAATTGCAAATAATGAAATTTTGAGTTTCGTTTGAGTATTTCAATCGTTTCTGCTTTCATTCTAAACAATTTCATCACAATAATCTACATTTAAACTCTTTATAATGTTTAGAAAATGATCTATATCTTATTTATTCAAAAAAATTGGGTTATACAAAGTAATTAAGCATATAAAGTGCTAATAACGCAATTCTGAGTATCAATTGTGTATTTCAATCGTTTCTGCTTTCATTCTAAGTCATTTCAACACTATAATCTATATTTGAACACTTTATACCGTCTAAAATATAACTCATATCTCATTTATACAAAAAGATTGGATTATACGTTGAAATTACGCATATAAAAAGAAAATAAACCAATTATGTGTATCATTTGAGCATTTCAATCGTTTCTGCATTCATTCTAAGTCATATTATCATAATAATCTACATTTAAACTCTTTATAATGTTTAGAATATGAATCATATCTTATTTTTTTAAAAAATACTGGATTATAAATAGTAATTACGCATATAAAAAGAAAATAATGCAATTCTAAGTATCATTTGATCATTTCAATCGTTTCTGCATTCATTCTAAATCTTATTATCACAATAATCTACATTTAATTTCTTTGTAATGTTTAGAATATGATTCATATCTTATTTATTCAAAAACATTGGATTATACTTAGTAATTACGTGTGGAAAGTGCAAATAATGCAATTCTGAGTATCATTAGATAATTTCAATCGTTTCTGCATTCATTCTAAGTTATTTTATCATAATAATCTACATTTAAACTTTTTATACAGTCTAGAATATAATTTATATCTTATGTATTCAAAATTATTGGATTATACATATTTATTAAGCATATAAAATGCAAATAATGCATTTCTGAGTTTCGTTTGAGTATTTCAATCAATTCTGCATTCATTTTAAATCATTACATCACAATAATCTTCATTTAAACTATTTATACTGTTTATAATAATATTTATATCTTATTTATTCAAAATTAATTTATTATACATTGTAATTTCGCATATAAAGTGCAAATAATGCAATTCTGAATATTATTTGAGCATTTCAATCGTTTCTGGATTCATTCTAAGTCATTTCATCTCAATAATGTACACTTAAACTCTTTATACTATCTAGAATATGATTCAGATCTTACTTATTGAAAAAGATTAGACTATACATAGTAATTACGCATATAAAATGTAAATAATGCAATTCTGAGTATCATTTGTGCATTTCAATCGTTTCTGGTTTCATTATAAGTCATTTCATCACAATATTCTACATTTAAAATCTTTATAATGTCTAGAATACGATTCATATCTTATTTATTCACAAAGATTGGCTTATACATTCTAATTACACATATAAATTGCAAATAATGCAATTCTGAGTACCATTTGATAATTTCAATCATTTCTGCATTAATTCTAAGTTATTTCATTACAATAATCTACATTTAAACTTTTTATACAGTCTAGAATATAATTTATATCTTATTTATTCAAAAATATTAGATTATACATAGTAATTACGCGTATAAAATGCAAATATTGCGATTCATTGTTTGATTTGAGCATTTCAATTGTTTCCACATTCATTCTAAGTCATTTCAACAAAATAATCTACGTCGAAACTCCTTATACTATTTAGAACAAGATTCATATCTTATTTATTCAAAAATATTGGACTGTACGTAGTAGTTACGCATATAAAGTGCAAATAATGCAATTCTGAGTGTCATTTGAATATTTCAATCGTTTTCGCTTTCATTCTAACTCATTTCATCACAATAATCAATATTTAAACTCTTTATACTGTCTAGAATATGATTCATATCTTATTTATTAAAAAAAAAGATTATAAATAGTAATTACGCATATAAAATGCAAATAATGCAATTCTGAGTATCATTTGAATATTTCAATCGTTTCTTCATTCATTCTAAGTCATTTCATCACAATAATCTAAATTTAAACTCTTCATACTGTCTAAAATAGGATTCAGATCTTACTTATTCAAAAATATTGGAGTATGCATTGTAATTACGCATACAAAGTGCAAATAATGCAATTCTTAGTATCAATTGAGCATTTCAATCGTTTCTAAATTCATTCTAAGTCATTTCAGCACAATAATCTACATTTTAACTCTTTATAGTGTCTAAAATATTATTCACATCTTATTTATTCAAAAATATTGAATTATACATAGAAATTACGCACATAAAGTACGAATAATGCAATTATATGTTTTATTTCAGAATTTTAATCGTTTTTTGATTCATTTTAAATCATTTCATCGCAATAATCTAAATTTAAACTATTTATACTGTTTATAATATGATTCATATGTTATTTATTAAAAAAAGGTTGGATTATACATAGTAATTATGCATATAAAGTGAAAATGATGCAATTCTGAGTTTTATTTGAGAATTTCAATCGTTTCTGGATTCATTCTAAGTCATTTCATCACAATAATCAACATTTAAACTCTTTATACTGTCTAGAATATGAGCCAGATCTTACTTATTCAAAAAGATTAGACTATCCATAGTAATTACGCATATAAAATGCTCATAATGCAATTCTGAATATCATTTGATAATTTCAATTGTTTCTGCAATCATTCTAAGTTATTTAATCACAATAATCTAGAATATTATTCATATCTTATATATTCAAAAAGATTAGATTATACATATTAATTACGCATATAAATTAAAAATAACGCAATTCTGAATATCATTAGAGCATTTCAATTGTTTCCGCATGCATTCTAAGTCATTTCGTCACAATAATCTTCATTCAAAACTCTTTATACTGTAATATGATTCATTTCTTATTTATTAAAAAGATTGGATTATACATAGTAATTACGGATATAAAGCGAAAATAATGCAATTCTGAGTATCATTTGAGCATTTCAATCGTTTCTGCATTCATTCTAAGTCTTTTCATCTTAATGATCTACATTTAAACTCTTTTTTCTGTCTAGAATATTATTCATATCTTTTTTTTTCAAAACGATTGAGTTATACATATTAATTACGCATATCAAATGCAAATAATGCAATTCTGAGCATCATTTGAACATTTCAATCGTTTCTGCATTCATTCTAAGTCATCATCACAATAATCTACATTTAAACTCTTTATACTGTCTAAAATATGATTCAGATCTTAATTATTCAAAAATATTGGACTATACATAGTAATTACGCATATAAAGTGCATATAATGCAATTCTGAGTATCATTTCAGCATTTCAATCGTTTCTGGATTCATTTTAAGTCATTTGATCACAATAATCTACATTTAAACTCTTTGTAGTTTCTAGTATTTGATTCATATATTATTTATTCAAAAAGATTGGATTATACATAGTGATAACACATATAAAGTGCAAATAGTATAATTATGAGTATCATTTGAGTATTTCAATCGTTTCTAGATACATTCCAAGTCATTTCATCGCAGTAATCTACATTTGAAGTTTTTATACTGTCTAGAATATGATTCAGATCTTATTTATACAAAAAGATTGGATTATACATAATAATTACGCATATAAATTGCAAATAATGCAATTCTGAGCGTCATTTGAGTATTTCAATCGTTTTTGCATTCATTCTAAGCAATGTCATCACAATAATCTACATTTAAAATCTTTATACTCTTTAGAATATGATTTATATCTTATGTATTAAAAAAAATTGGATTATACATAGTAATTAAGCATATAAAGTGAAAATAAGACAATTTTGAGTATCAATTGTGCATTTCAATCGTTTCAGCTTTGATTCTAAGTTATTTCAACACAATAATCTACATTTCAAATCTATGTAATTTCTAGAATATGATTCGTTTCTTTATTATTCAAAAGGACTGGATTATACATATTTATTATGCATATAAATTGTAAATAATGCGATTCGGAGTACCGTTTGAGTATTTAAATTGTTTCTGCATTTATTTTAAGTCATTTCATTACAATAATCTACATTTAAATTATTTATATGGTTTATAATATGATTCATATCATATTTATGCAAAATTATTGGATTATACATTGTAATTATGCATATAAAGTGCAAATAATGCAACTCTGAGTATTATTCGAGCATTTCAATCGTTTGTGGAATCATTCTAAGTCATTTCATCACAATAATTTACATTTAAACTCTTTATACTGTCTAGAATATAATTCAGATCTTAATTATTAAAAAATATTAGACTATACATAGTAATTACGCAAATAAAATGCAAATAATGCAATTCTGAGTATCATTTGAGCATTTCAATAGTTTTTGCATTCATTCTATGTCATTTCATCACAGTAATCTACATTTAAACTCTTTGTACTGTCTAAAACATGATTCATATTTTATTTATTCAAAAAAATTAGATTATACAAAGTAATTACCCATATAAAAAGCAAATGATGCAATGCTGAGAATCATTTTGAGCATTTCTATCGTTTCTGCATTCATTCTAAGTTATATGATCACAATAATCTACATTTAAACTCATTATTCTGGTTAGAATACGATTTATATCTTATTTATTAAAAAAGATTGGATTATAAATAGTAATTAAGCATATAAAGTGCAAAAAACGCAATTCTGAGTATCAATTGTGCATTTCAATCGTTTCTGCAATCATTCTAGGTCATTTCAACAATAATCTATATTTAAACTCTTTATACTGTCTAGAATATGAGTTGTATCTTTTTTATTCAAAAGGACTGTATTATACATATTTATTACGCATATAAAATGCAAATAATGCGATTCTGACTTTCGTTTGAGTATTTCAATCAATTCTGCATTAATTTTAAGTCATTTCATCACAATAATTTCCATTTAAACTATTTATACTGTTTATAATATTATTCAAATCTTCTTTATTCAAAATTATTTGATTATACTTCGTAATTACGCATATAAATTGCAAATAATGCAATTCTATGTATCATTTGAGCATTTCAATCATTTCTGCATTCATTCTAAGTCATATTATTACAATAATATACATTTAAACTCTTTATACTAAATAGAATATGATTCATATCTAATTTATCCAAAAGATTGGATTATACATAATAATTACGCATATAAAGTGAAAATAATGCAATTCTGAGTATCATTTGAGCATTTCAATCGTTACTGCATTCATTCTAAGTCTTTCCATCGCAATAATCTACATTTGAACTCTCTATACTGTCTAGAATACATAGAAATTACGTATATAAAATGCAAATAGTGAAATTATGAGTATTATTTGAGCATTTCAATGGTTCTAGAATCATTTTAAGTCATTTCATCGCAATAATCTATATTTAAAATTTTTGTACTTTCTAGAATATGATTCATTTCTTATTTATTCAAAATGATTGCATTATAGATATTGATAACGCATATAAAGTGGAAATAGTGTAATTCTGAGTATCATTTGAGCATTTCAATCGTTTCTGGATTCATTCTAAGTCATTTCATCACATAATCTACATTTGAAGTTTTTATATTGTCTATAATATGATTCAGATCTTATTTATTCAAAAAAATTGGATTATACATAGTAATTACGCATATAACTAGCAAATAATGCAATCCCGAGTATCATTTGAGTATTTCAATCGTTTCTGCATTCATTCTAAGCAATTTCATTACAGTAATCTACATTTAAACTCTTTATACTGCTTAGAATATGATTTATATCTTATTAATTAAAAAGATTGGATTAAAAATAGTAATTAAGCATATAAAGTGCAAATAACGCAATTCTGAGTATCAATTGTGCATTTCAATCGTTGCTGCAATCATTCTAAGTCATTTCAACACAATAATCTACATTTAAACACTTTATACTTTCAAGAATATGAGTTGTATCTTTATTATTCAAAATGACTTGATTATACATATTTATTACGTATATAAAATGCAAATAATGCGATTCTGAGTTTCGTTTGAGTATTTCAATTAATTCTGCATTCATTTGAAGTCATTTCATGAAAATAATATTCATTTAAACTATTTATATTGTTTATAATATTATTCATATTAAGATTTATTCAAAATTATTTGATTATACAAAGTAATTACGCATATAAAGTGCAAATAATGCAATTCTGAGTATTATTTGAGCATTTCAATCGTTTCTGGATTCATTCTTAGTCATTTCATCACAATAATGTACATTTAAACTCTTAATACAGTATTCAGATCATACATATTCAAAAAGATTAGACTATACGTAGTAATTACGCATATAAAATGTAAATAATGCAATTCAGAGTATCATTTGAGCATTTCAATCTTTTCTGGATTCATTCTAAGTCATTTCATCACAATATTCTACATTTAATCTCTTTATACTGTATAGAATATGTTTCATATCTTTTTTTTCCAAAACGATTGGGTTATACATAGTAATTACGCATATCAAATGCAAATAATGCAATTCTGAGCATCATTTAAGTATTTCCATCGTTTCTGCATTCATTGTAAGCAATTTCATCACAATAATCTACATTTAAACTCTTTATACTGTTTAGAAAATGATTTATATCTTATTTATTAAAAAGATTGGATTATAAATAGTAATTAAGCATGCAAATAACGCAATTCTGATTATCAATTGTGTATTTATATCGTTTCTGCAATCATTCTAAGTCATTTCATCACAATAATCTATATTTAAACTCTTTATACTGTCTGGAATATGAGTTGTATCTTTATTATTCAAAAGGACTGGATTATACATATTTATTACGCAGATAAAATGCAAATAATGTGATTTTGAGTTTCGTTTGAGTATTTCAATCAATTCTGCATTCATTTTAAGTCATTTAATCACAATAATCTACATTTAAACTATTTGTACTGTTTATAATATTATTCATATCTTATTTATTCAGAATTATTTCATTATACATTGTAATTACGCATATAAAGTGCAAATAATTCAATTCTGAGTATTATTTGAGCATTTCAATCGTTTCGGGATTCATTGTAAGTCATTTCATCACAATAATGTACATTTAAACTCTTTATACTGTCTAGAATATGATTCAGATCTTACTTATTCAAAAAGATTAGACTATACATAGTAATTATGCATATAAAATGTAAATAATTCAATTCTGAGTATCATTTGAGTATGTCAATCGTTTCTGGTTTCATTATAAGTCATTTCATCACAATATTCTACATTTAAACAATTTATACTGTCTAACATATGATTCATATCTTATTTATTCAAAAAGATTGGATTATACACTGTAATTACACTTATAAATTGTAAATAATACAATTCTGAGTTTCATTTGATAATTTCAATCGTTTCTGCATTCATTCTAAGTTATTCCATCACAATAATCTACATTTAAACTTTTTTTACAGTCTAGAATATAATTTATATCTTATTTATTCAAAAATATTGGATTATACATAGTAATTACACATATAATATGCAAATAATGCAATTCTGAGTATCATTTGAGTAATTCAATCGTTTCTGGATTCATTCTAAGTCATTTCATCACAATAATCTATATTTAAACTCTTTATACTATCTAGAATATAATTCAGATCTTACTTATTAAAAAATATTGGATTATACATTGTAATTATGCATATAAAGTGCAAATAATACAATTCTGAGTATTATTTGAGAATTTCAATTGTTTCTGAATTCATTCTAAGTTATTCCATCACAATAATCTACATTTAAACTTTTTTTACAGTCTAGAATATAATTTATATCTTATTTATTTAAAAATATTGGATTATACATAGTAATTACACATATAATATGCAAATAATGCAATTCTGAGTATCATTTGATAATTTCAATCGTTTCTGCATTCATTCTAAGTTATTCCATCACAATAATCTACATTTAAACTTTTTTTACAGTCTAGAATATAATTTATATCTTATTTATTCAAAAATATTGGATTATACATAGTAATTATCCGAATAAAATGCAAATAATGCGATTCTGAGTTTGATTTGAGCATTTCAATTGTTTCTACATTCATTCTAAGTAATTTTATCACAATAATCTACTTTGAAATTCCTTATACTGTTTATAATATGATTCATATTTTATTTATTCAAAAAGATTGGATTGTACATAGTAGTTACACATATAAAGTGCAAATAATGCAAATCTGAGTAATTCAATCGTCTCTGGATTCATTCTAAATCATTCCATCACAATAATCTACATTTATACTCTTTATACTATCTATAATATGATTCAGATCTTACTTATTCAAAAATATTGGAGTGTACATTGTAATTACGCATCTAAAGTGGAAATAATTCAATTCTGAATATTATTTGAGCATTTCAATCGTTTCTGGATTCATTCTAAGTCATTTCATCACAATAATGTACATTTAAACTCTTTATACTGTCTAGAATATGATTCAGATCTTATTCAAAAAGATTAGACTATACATAGTAATTATGCATATAAAATGTAAATAATGCAATTCTGAGTATCGTTTGAGTATGTCAATCGTTTCTAGTTTCATTATAAGTCATTTTATCACAGTATTCTACATTTAAACAATTTATACTGTCTAGAATATGATTCATATCTTATTTATTTAAAAAGATTGGATTATACATTGTAATTACACATATAAATGGCAAATAATACAATTCTGAGTATCATTTGATAATTTTAATCGTTTCTGCATTTATTCTAAGTTATTTCATCACAATAATCTACATTTAAACTTTTTTTACAGTCTAGAATATAATTTATATCTTATTTATTTAAAAATATTGGATTATACATAGTAATTACGCGTATAAAATGCAAATAATGCGATTATGAGTTTGATTTGAGCATTTCAATCGTTTCTGCATTTATTCTAAGTCATTTCATCACAATAATCTACATTGAAACTCCTTATACTGTTTAGAATATGATTCATATCTTATTTGTTCAAAAAGATTTTGTACATATTAGTTACGCATATAAAGTGCAAATAATGCAATTCTGAGTATCAATTGAACATTTCAATCGTTTTCGAATTCATTCTAAGTCATTTCATCGCAACAATCAACATTTTACTCTTTATACTGTCTAGAATATGATTCAGATCTTACTTATTCAAAAATATTGGAGTATACATTGTAATTACACATATAAAGTGCAAATAATGCAATTTTTTGTATCAATTGAGCATTTCAATAATTTCTGGATTCATTCTAAGTTATTTCATCACAATAATCTACATTTTTACTTTTTATACTTTCTAAAATATTATTCATATCTTATTTATTCAAAAAGATTGGATTATACATAGAAACTACGCAAATAAAGTGCAAACAATGCAATTATGAGTTTTATTTCAGCATTTTAATAATTTTTTTGATTCATTTTAAGTCATTTCATCACAATAATCAACATTTAAACTATTTATTCTGTTTATAATATTATTCATATCTTATTTATTCAAAATTATTTGATTATACATTGTAATTACGTATATAAATAGAAAATAATGCAATTCTGAGTATTATTTGAGAATTTCAATTGTTTCTGAATTCATTCATAGTCATTTCATCACAATAATCTGCATTTAATATCTTTATACTATCTAGAATATGATTCAGATCTTACTTATTCAAAAAGATTAAACTATACATAGTAATTACGCATATAAAATGCAAAAAATGCAATTCTGAGTATCGTTTGATAATTTCTATCGTTTCTGCATTCATTCGAATTTATTTCATCACAATAATCTATATTTAAACCTTTTATACTATCTAGAATATTATTCATATCTTATATATTCAAAAAGATTAGATTATACATATTAATTGCGCATATAAATTGAAAATAATGCAATTCTGAGTATCATTAGAGCATTTCAATTGTTTCTGCATGCATTCAAAGTCATTTCATCACAATAATCTACATTTAAAATCTTTATACTGTATAGAATATGATTCATATCTTATTTATTCAAAAGATTGGATTGTACATAGTAATTTAGCATATAAAGTGAAAATAATGCAATTCTGAGTATCATTTGAGCATTTCAATCGTTTCTGCATTCAATTTAAGTCTTTTCATCTTAATATTCTACATTAAAACCATTTTTACTGCCTAGAATATGATTCATATCTTTTATTTTTTGAAAAAGATTGGATTATACATAGTAATTACGCATATCAAATGCAAGTAATGCAATTATGAGCATCATTTGAACATTTCAATCTTTTCTGCATTCATTTTAAGTTATTTCATCACAATAATCTACATTTAAACTTTTTATATTGTCTAAAATATGATTCAGATCTTACTTATTCAAAAATATTGGACTATACATAGTAATTACGCATATAAAGTGCTAATAATGCAATTCTGAGTATCATTTCAGTATTTCAATCGTTTCTGGATTCATTTTAAGTCATTTGATCACAATAATCTACATTTAAACTCTTTGTACTTTCTAGTATATGATTCATATATTATTTATTCAAAAATATTGGATTATTGATGACACATATAAAGTGCAAATAGTGTAATTCTGAGTATCATTTGAGCATTTCAATCGTTTTCAAACTCATTCTAAGCGTTTCATCACAGTTATCTACATTTGAAGTTTTTATATTGTCTAGAATATGATTCAGATCTTATTTATACAAAAAGATTGGATTATACATAGTAATTACGTATATAAATTGCAAATAATGCAATTCTGAGTATCATTTGAGAATTTCAATCGTTTTTTAATTCATTCTAAGCAATTTCATCACAATAATCTACAGTTAAACTCTTTATACTGTTTATAATATGATTTATATCTTATGTATTCAAAAAGATTGGATTATACGTAGTAATTAAGCATATCTTGAAAATAATGCAATTTTCAGTATCATTTGTGTCTTTCAATCATTTCTGTTTTGATTCTAAATCATTTCAACACAATAATATACATTTATAATCTGTATAATGTCTAGAATATGATTCGTATCTTTATTATTCAAAAGGACTGGATTATACATCTTTATTACGCATATAAATTGCAAATAATGCGATTCTGATTATCGTTTCTGTATTTCAATCGTTTCTGCATTCATTTTATGTCATTTCATCACAATAATCTACATTTAAATTATTTATACTGTTTATAATATGATTCATATCTTATTTATTCAAAATTATTAGATTATACATTGTAATTACTTATATAAAGTGCAAATAATACAATTCTGAGAATTATTTGAGCATTTCAATCGTTTATGGATTCATTATAAGTCATTTCATTACAAAAATTTATATTTAAACTCTTTATACTGTCTACAATATAATTCAGATCTTATTTATTTAAAAAGATTAGACTATACATAGTAATTACGCAAATAAAATGCAAGTAATGCAATTCTGAGTATCATTTGAGCATTTCAATCGTTTCTAAAATCCTTCTATGTCATTTCATCGCAATAATCTAAATTTAAATTCTTTGTCTAGAATACGATTCATATCTTATTTATTCAAAAATATTGGATCATACATATTAATTATGCATTTAAAATTCAAATAATACTATTCTGAGTATCATTTGAGAATATCAATCATTTCTGCATTCATTCTAAGTCATATCATCACAATAATGTACATTTAAACTTTTTATACAGTCTAGAATATAATTTATATCTTATTTATTCAAAAAGATTGGATTATACATAGTAATTACGTGTATAAAATACAAATAATGCGATTCTGAGTATGATTTGAGCATTTCAATCGTTTCTGCATTCATTCTAAGTCATTTCATCACAATAATCTACATTGAAACTTCTTATACTGTATAGAATATGATTCATATCTTATTTATTCAAAAAGATTGGATTGTACATAATAATTACGCCTATAAAGTGCAAATAATGCAATTCTGAGTTTCATTTGAGCATTTCAATCATTTTCAAATTCATTCTAAGTCATTTTATCATAATAGTCAACAGTTAAAATCTTTATACTATCTAGAATATGATTCATATCATGTTTATTCAAAAAGATTGGATTATACATAGTAATTATGCATAAAAAGTGTAAATGATGCAATTATGAGTATCATTTGAGCATTTTAATCGTTTTTGCATTCATTCTAAGTCATTTTATCATAATAATCTTCATTTAAACTCTTTATACTGTATATAATGTGATTCATATCTTATTTATTCAACATATTGGATTATACATAGTAATTACGCATATAAAGTGAAAATAATACAATTCTGAGTATCATTTGAGCATTTCAATCGTTTCTGCATTCATTCTAATTCATTTCATCGCAATAATCTACATTTAAAACTCTTTATACTGTCTAGAATATGATTCATATCTTATTTATTCAAAAAGATTGGATTATACATAGTAATTACGCATATAAAATACAAATAATGCAATTCTGAGTATCATTTGAGTAATTCAATCGTTTCTGGATTCATTCTAAGTCATTTCATCACAATAATCTATATTTAAACTCTTTATACTATCCAGAATATAATTCAGATCTTACTTATTAAAAAATATTGGATTATACATTGTAATTATGCATATAAAGTGCAAATAATACAATTCTGAGTATAATTTCAGCATTTCAATAGTTTCTGGATTTATTCTAAGTCATTTCATCGCAATAATCTACATTTAAACTCTTTATACTGTCTAGAATATGATTCATATCTTATTTATTCAAAAAGATTGGATTATACATAGTAATTACACATATAATATGCAAATAATGCAATTCTGAGTATCATTTGAGTAATTCAATCGTTTCTGGATTCATTCTAAGTAATTTCATCACAATAATCTACATTTAAACTCTTTATACTATCTAGAATATGATTCAGATCTTACTTATTCAAAAATATTGGAGTATATATTGTAATTACGCATATAAAATGCAAATTATACAATTCTGAATATCAATTGAGCATTTCAATCTTTTCTGGATTTATTCTAAGTCATTTCATCGAAATAATCTACATTTAAACTCTTTGTACTGTCTAGAATATGATTCATATCTTATTTATTCAAAAAGATTGGATTATACATAGTAATTACGCATATAACTTGCAAATAATGCAATTCTGAGTATCATTTGAGTATTTAAATCGTTTCTGCATTCTGCATTCATTCTAAGCAATTTCATCACAATAATCTACATTTAAACTCTTTATACTGCTTAGAATATGATTTATATCTTATTAATTAAATAGATTAGATTATAAATAGTAATTAAGCATATAAAGTGCAAATAACGCAATTCTGAGTATCAATTGTGCATTTCAATCGTTTCTGCAATCATTCTAAGTCATTTCAACACAATAATCTACATTTAAACTTTTTATATAGTCTAGAATATGATTCAGATCTTACTTATTAAAAAATATTGGATTATACATAGTAATTACGCATATAAATTGCAAAAAATGCAATTTTGAGTATCATTTGAGTATTGCAATCTTTTCTGCATTCATTCTAAGCAATTTCCTCAAGTGAAGAACTTTGGGCTGTACTTTTTTTTTGCAATTTCCGCTCAATTTTTACAACCCCCGAGGCGTTTGGTGCCTTCTTTTGAGAGTTGGTTCTTGGGGCGTTTGGTGCCTTTTTGTGAGAACAAAGAACTTTTCTGGGCTAAGGGGCCACTTGATGAGAATCCAACATTTTTCAAAATTCCTAGGGCACTTTCAATGGCCACTTAATAGGAATCTAATTTGAAGTCTTTGGAGGTTAGATCCCAACCCTATGGAGGGACTTGTTTTCTTCAAGTGAAGAAGTTTTGAGTTTGACCTTGGATTTCGTATTTTGACTTTTAATTTTTTAAAGTTTCTCTTTGAGTTTTATGATTTCTATACTTTTTTCTTTTATTTTGACTTTGAATTCTAGATTAAAATTTTTTTTATCTTTTTGAGAATATTTATCTTTGAAAATATTATATTTGAAATCATTTTTTATTTTGAAAGTACTTTGATTTTATTTTTAGAAATTTATTAAAAGAGTTTTTAGTGAGTTTGTTATTTTTCTTGAATTTCATAAAACTCATTTTATAGTGAAAATACTTCAAAAATATAAAATACCATAATTTTGGTGGATTTTCATATTAAAATATCAGTGAATTTGGTTTCTTTAGGTTTTTAGAATTTTATGGATATTTTATTTGATTTTTTCTGAATTTTCTGCTATTTTTAATGAGTTTTCGACTTTTCTGTTGATTTGAATTTTCCTGATTGATCCATGTAGTCAGAGAAAGTGGTGGCTCTAACACATGGGTCTGGGCTGGCACTGAGGTGGCAAGTCAGAGCCGAAAAAATTAAAACTAATTTATAACAATAAAAAATTTCAAAAATAAATCGAAAAAATCTAAATTTTATAAATATTGTTGTAATATCGGATTTTGAGAATTTGATACTAAAAATCCGGTAGTATACTAGAGATGATATCATCTAATTTTATATTTTGATGGTTTGAGAAGTCGTGTCTGAAAAAAAATATTTACAGCGCAACAGTGTGTGGGTCCCATTATGATACCATATATAATTGCCCATTAAATTATTCATTCAAAAGTCGTGTCTCAAAAAAATATTCTATTTTAAATATCAGTTTTTCTCATGAAATTAATTATATTATTTACATTGGCAAACTTGGTAATATTCAATTGGAAAAAAATTTTACTTTTAAAAAATGTTATATTCATAATTTTTAGAAATGCCACAACCATTGAGGTTGTGTATTCATAAAGTTAAGAAATTTAAGTTATTTAACTATAACAATTGAGTAATGCTAGAATCAAATATATAGGACATTAAACACGATCCAAATGTCGACCATTAAAATTTCAAACGGCCGATCCAAACTGCTCAATATGATCTCTATATTCAAATATCATTGAAAATAAAATTTTATATTTTTTAAAATTTTCAAACTATTTTTTTTTTCAAATTTTCAAAATTGGAGGGTTCATAACTTTTTAGATTGAGTATATTAAAAAATTGTAAAAAATATAAAATTTGGTCTCCACGGAGATTTTATAACGTAGAGCATTTTGAGAGGTTTGAATCGGTCATTCTAATCTTAGGGCTGGTTTGATCGTATGGAAATAAGGAATGAATAAGGATTTTAGGAGTAAAACGTTAGGAAATGCGTAACTTTGTGAGAGAGATTTATGTCAAGGAAGAAGCTATTCCTAGAAATAGGCTATTCCTAGCCCATCCAAACAACCCTTAAAAATTAAAATTTATCATGTTGGACAAGTGTATGTGTCATATATGTTTGACACTAATCACTCCCATAATAATTTTATAGTTTAATAAAATTATTTATCATAATAATTAGAAATGTAGGTTTCTAATATAATTTATATTAGCATAGTTCCAGTTGGTTTCATGGTTGAGTAGGTTCCATGGTTTCGTCAGGAGATGGGGAAGACGACAGTGAACTTGGTTTCTTGTGCGTCGGCCTCTAATGGTGCGAGGACCGAGAGCTGGTACAGTGGTACAGGGCTAGATACCGGCGACATCTTGAGACTAGAGAGGCGATTTTGTACCAGAAATGGGGTCTTCGGTATCACAGAAGGGAAAAGGAAATGTTTCGTGGGTTGGTTTCGGGTGCGTTGGTTTAGCTTGATGTGGGAACCAGTACCACGACTTGATATGGTGGTACAGAGAGAGCAGTATCATTAGGTATTTTAGGAGACGAATTTGATACACGGAGACGTCTTCTGGTCCAATAAAATGTTCTGTGTACATGTATGACGTTATACAGCATTATACCCTTCTATTAAAATTTAAAAGACCTTTTAGAATTTATTGTTAAATTTTTGCGTGAACTGAGGAGGGGTGAAGTGTATGCACTATGCAGCAATCTGTACATCTATCACGATTATTTGAGCTCTTTTGCTCACGGGTCCTTCATTTTAAATCTATTACTAAATACTTGAAGATCAAGATGCAGAATTGCAGATGTGAAAAACTGTTCAATACGGAGAATTTTAAACGCATCAGTATAAAAGACCTATTTCTACCAATAAAGCTAACAAGCATGTTAAAAGGCTAAAAATTTGGTAGCACTTCAACATATAAAGTCAACAGCAAACTACCTATTAAATCAGAATCAGGTTCACAAGCAATTATGAGACGGTGAGTGTTAGATTTACACTTGACAAAACAGATTGGATAGCGTTAAGACAATTTTTCCAGGATTGCAACTTTTTTAACAAAAATCACAAGCTTAGTTCAATGAAATCAACAAAGAATGCCAGAGGCGACTTGAAATTACCCAGCTCATGTGTTTGCCTATTAGTCCAGGAAATCGAGATAATCATACACTTACTACTGTCAATTGCCATTACCAATAGGAAATAAACATAATCAAATTGATTTAAGAGACCTCAGTATGACAAGTCATGACCATAGTGTACTATTCAAGAATATGTACAGGAAAATTGATTACTGCTATCTCTATTTCTACCATCGCTGTCATCGCTAGCGAAGCGCTCCCCTCTCCTCACCCAGCGAAGCGCTCCCCTCTCCCCAGCGAAGTGATCCCCTCTCCTCACCTAACGTGGGTACGCTCCCTCTCTCTTCTGCCCGCCCTTCTATCTCTCTCCCTTCCCTCTCCCTCCCTTCTGCACGCTTCTCTTTTCCTCTTGTGCTTCTATTCTCTCTACTTTTGTTCTCCCTCTCTCTCAAATCTCATATCAGACATTGTTTTATGTTCTGCTTATATTTTGTATGTGTTCATTTTGTTGTTATATGTGTTTAAATTGTTTATTGTACCAGTTAATTTTATTTCAAATATATGTTTACTTTGTTTATTGCATATGTTCAATTTGTTATTATATATGTTCATTTTATTTGTTCCATCAATTAATTTAATTTCTTAATTTTTTATTCAATTCTATCTTTTATATGTGTTAATTTTATTATTATAAATGTTCGGTTTGTTTATTGCATCTGTTCAATTTGTTGTTATATGTATTCACTTTATTTGTTCGATTAGTTAATTTTATTTCTTTATTTTTTACTCAATTCTATCTTTTAACAAATTTTGTTTACTGCATCTGTTCAATTTGTTATAATATGTGTTCACTTTATTTGTTCAATCAGTTCATTTTATTTCTTTATGTTTTATTCAATTCTATCTTTTATATATGTTAATTTTATTATCATAAATGTTCACTTTGTTTGGCATATTAGTTCAGTCTATTGTTATAATTGTTTATTTTGTTGGTCTAATTCGTTTTATTTTGTATGTGTTTCATTTTGTTGGTGTATTTGTTCATTTTGTTTTGGTGTGGATCAGACTTAACATGGTGAAAAATCACAGGAAGGGAGAAAAAAAGAGTGGGAGAGAAGAGAAGGGACATAGAGGAGGAAAAATAAAAGAGATACGAAAAATGAAAAAAAAAAATAGAGAGAGGAGAAAAGAAACAGAGGGGAGAGGGGAGGGGAAATAGACGAGATGCGGAGAAAGAAGGAAGCGCGCTTTGCGATGCGAGAGAACTGAAATTCTATAGCGATGGCGCGCGATGGTGGTTATAATTCATGTATGCAGAGAACTTAGTTGGGAACAATACGGATCTTATCTGTAAACCAATTAGAATTCGTGAAGAATTTATAAGACGAATAATTTAAGACGACGATTAATTTATCTATTTAGACAATCTGAAGTCTCGAAACCAATATGGGCCGACTCGGGCCGAGAACCTGATTTTTTTTTTTAATTAATCGCACATGGACTTACATTCCAGAAAAGAAAAAAAAGAAATCTGAACTGTTCTTCTCCTTCCATCGCGTGTGAAAACGAAAAAGGTTCTCAACTCAGTGTGAACGCAAAAGATGCTCCTCCCAACGGCTCTATTCTCTCGATCTCAGTATTCAGTGTGAATGCGAAAGATTCTCATTCCCATCCGGAGCATTCATAATGGGGAAGCATATGTCCATGAACTGTATGTACCTCGTTAGTCCCACAAGGAAGGGAATACCTTATTAGTTCGCTACTGTTCCTGTAAATAGGCGGTTCCTCTACATCAAATTCAGTGCCTAAGCTGTCCAGTGCACCGGCCTTCAAGGCTGGAGTCGAGAGGCAGCAATGGGGTCGGGCGAAGGTGCCTAGCCTCTGGGCATGGGGTCGGGCTGATGCGCCTCCCGAACAAAAACAGCCAGAAAAAAATTTTAAAAAGAAAATACAATTTGAGAAATAAATTTTGTCCAATTGGATATTCCATCATACACAACTTGTAGTTCCGCATTTTCCAAAGGTTCATATTTTCACACTGACCCCAAAAATATCAAGCAGAAAAATCAAATTTACGATCTTTTAATGGTTTTCTTTCACATGGGTGCTTCTCATATCTGCTACAATCAAGAGTCAAGACACCCGCAGACATATACAGAAAACAATGGAATCTAATGGATCTGAATGAATGAATATCAACATACTACAGCATTATAAAGCCCTCAAAAAAAGTAAAAATGGAGAGAAATAGGAGATAAATCAAGCAAAAAAAAAATAAAAAATAAAAAGGAAGAATAACTATCAGCAAATTACACCTCAAAAATAAACCTAAAATCTGAAGCCGAGAAGAACATATAAGCAAGTCAACACCAAAATAACTGGCATCTCCAACTTGAGACTCAGTGATGACTGAGAAGGTTGCCCCGGTGATGGAGGCGGTGCTGATGGCGGGACATTACTCTCCAACGGGCATGAGTAACCACACAAGCTTGGCCTGACAACCCGGTAAACCCCCTTAATGGTCAAGTAGAACAAATCTCTGTTGTTATCCTGGCCAAACGAAAATATGTACCCAAGCGAAGGCAGTGAGCTCTTGCCGGTGAAATCACAACGGATGGGGGAATTCTTGCTGCAAGTGAAGGTGATTCTGTCTCTGCTGAAATTCCCACTGCCACGAGGAGTCTCTGCGCTTGTGAACATGTCATTTGCATAGAGGTCTCCGAAAACGAACCTAAGTTGCCATGAGTATAAAAGGTAATTAGAAGCATCCTTCAGTGTTGAAGTTTCAACTGCCTGTTTTCAGCCAATTTATCTATTCAGTATACTGATTCGCATTTTTAAGAACAAGGTTGAATCTAGTGAAGTTGAGACTAGCTAGATTATAATTAGTGAAGAATTACATGTATATACATATATAATTGATGCTTCACACTGACTTTCAATTGCATGATAAATTTATTTGAGGGTTAAGGTTTAAAATGCTAAATCAGGTTGCGGCTTAAATTGTTTTTCTATCAAGGCATATGCTGGCAATTTGCCTAAACAAATTGCAATACAAAAAACAAAAAAAGAAGATGACTACAATAACAGTGTGAAATTATTATTTGTACCTTCCATACAAACATGGGTCTGTATTTCCACGGTAAACATAGCCAGAAACAATTGCAGCAGGGCCCAAGTTGTTATTTACTATAGAGCGATTGTAACCACTCGCCGGGAAAATGGGGTCAATAGAGTCGGCAGAAATGTTAGGCCCTGGGGCCCATGGGGGGAAATACAGATTGTAGCCTTGATAAATCCTCCACCCATAATTTCCTCCTTTTGTTATAAGATTAATCTCTTCATATGTGTTCTATTTCATTTTTTTTTTTAAAAACAAGAAACCTTTTATCAGAACTCTACATAGAAAAAGCACATAGTGGGGGGGGGGGGGGGGGACGGAGGAAAGAACTGAGTAATACAATTCTCTATTGTTTTTATTAGACGAAAAAAAAACATTGGGTTTCATGATCCATTTTTTTTGGTATGCTTTATCCTAATGGAGTAAGTAGCCTAAAATTGAACTTCAATGTGCATTTGTTTTCCTTTGACTGCTCTATTATTTTTCAAGGATTTTTTAATTTCTTAATTGGTGTCTTGAGAAGGTTCAAACTAGTCCCAGAAAGGGTTGTTCAATGATATATGGGCCTCCATTGTGCAACTGCCATGCGCAGGTCTAAGTTCAGCAGCCACCAGTTCTATACTTAAAATCTTAAGACCAATGTGATACAGAAATTGTTGGTAGTCATGTTGATAAGTGAATGTGATAATGGTAAGTATTGATAAATGTGCAACTTTCAAATATTATATAATACCTCGCTGGTTTCACCACAGAACAAGTAGGTTGGTCTTTCAGCATCATAGCTACAACGCCATGGATTTCTAAAACCGTAGGCATAGACCTCTGGTCTGAATGTCGGGTCAGTAAAGTATGGGTTGTCCTTCGGGACCGAGTAATTTCCCCATAAAGTAAGGTTATCTATATCAGTGTTAGCTGAAAAAGCAAAAGAGAGTAACAAAGTCAGCTGAGAGATTCAGATTATCAATTACAATTGCTAAAGAATATATGTGGCGGCTGCCATACTAGTTAATAGATGCTAATCTTATTCATTTCTACTTTAATACTTTTTTCTACTTTTCTTTTCTTTGTTCTAACGAGTTTGGTATCTGATACGTGCTTCGCTCACCATTGAATATATTTACAACCAATAGGATACTCATTAAATCTATTGATGTTGTGTGATTCCTGCCAATGACTAGGCAGTATTCCATCCAACCATTACGATATAAACTCTTTGGAGAACAAAACTGGAAGAGATGATGGGACAGCATGCTAAGCAATCAGCATTCAATGCCTATGAAACTTATCCTGGTAAGACCCTTTTCCATCCTGAAATTAGGAAAGGAACGGAAACAAATTAAAAAGGGGTCTGCCCAGAAACGGTTACTTGCTCCACGCAGAGGAAAGAAGAGGGAATGGAAGAAAAAGACTTAATTTACAAAGATTTGGAAGCAAAGTTGTCCCCCCCCCCCCAAAATTTTGGGGCTACAACTTTCTGGGCAGTCCTTCCGTCCCCTTCCATTAATGAGAAGGGAGCACCCTAATTTAGGAATTTCTTGAAAAAGGAAGCAGAACACTAATACAAGAGTGTTTCAGCTCATATTCTAGCAGTTATTGCTGTGGAATAACATGGGATGGGATAAGACCATTCCAGTCATTGCCCTCTTGCTAAATACAGGTTGACCCTAATTATTAATAACAGAAAGACCTGAGGAACCTCATAGTTAAGGTGTTAACAAGTAAAAGAACCATATTAAACCTCCAAAAATGTTATCTTTAAGTCATTGTGTGTTAAGTGCATACTCGGAACAATGTCAACATTGAGTCTGAGAGTTTTCCCAAGCATCGATTTCTTGTTCTGAGCGAAATTCCAGGGATCACCAGAATTGCCACCATCCCCCATCATTAAATAGAGATATCCATCAACCGGGCCAAAGAATATTTGCCCTGCATGGTGATTATTGTATGGAAGCCCCATGGTGAATACCCTCGAAATCTCAGCTGGATTTGCAGTGTTTGCCTAATTTTTAACAAGTAAAAAAAAAAAAAACAAAAGTTTATTATTATTTTGGGGAAAGAGAAGAAGCTCAACATTAACTACCTAAACACAAAAAAGGAAAATAATAAAATGAGGTGCCACTAGGCTTCATTAAAGCACTATAAGAAAGATGATCTTCACATAGATTTTTATAGATAGATTTTTTTTATTTATGTTGGGCTTTATTCTATTGTTAGATTTACTTGATGCACTAAATCTAGTAATCTTTTAGCAAGATTCAATTTTCTATTAATAGGTCCTTAAAATCTAGCAATTTATTTTTGATAGATTTTTTTGAATCTTGCAATATTTAATGTAGCAATCTATGTAGCAAAGATTGCTACATTAAACATTGCAAGATTCAAAAAAATCTATCAAAAATAAATTGTTAGATTTTTAATGACTTATTAATAGAAAATTGAATCTTATTAAACAATTGCTAGATTTAGTGCATCAAGTAAATCTAGCAATAGAACAAAGTTCAACATATATAAAAAAAGTTTATCTATAAAAATCTATGTAAAGATCATCTTTCTTGTAGTAAAGGTTCCACAAAATAAGGGAACACAACCATCAAGATACCACCACAATTTTCATCCTTTATAATCTTTTGATGGATATTGAATTTTGATATCATTATGGTTCTCTCCATCAGGTTTGCACCAACTGACTCCAATTTAATAACAATGATTTATGTCAAATAAAGGCCTTTCTGGGCTATTATGACATTTGATTGGAAAAATAGGCATTGCAAAAATGAAATTAATGCCTACATAGGCAGAATTCTTCTCTTTTCTTATGAAAAGTTCAACAAAATGCAAGTTTCATATCCAACTCAGCATTTGGATTATTGGACTGATAGCACAAATTAGAATTTTACTGAAGATGTTCATATGTACTGCAGAATATTGCATATGAAAATAAAAAATTAAAAGGATCACGAAAGTACCGTGCTAGGAGAGGCTGAGGAGCCATTAACAGTATACTCAGCAATGACTTCCTGATACTGGCATGGGAGTGCACCATTATCTGATCCAAGTTTTGATGGGTCGCAATTAATCTCTGAATTACACGAGCATTTGCCAGAACAGGTTGCTGATTTGGACTTGCCACAACTATATGACACGAAGAACCTCCCATTGGTCAAAAAGTTCGGGTGGAATGCGAAGCCAAGCAAACCAAACTCATTGTCATAATGAACCAAATCAGTCAGATCGATAAATGGGCTTGTCAAGTCAAAATCAAGTGTCTTCCCTGACCCTTGGGGTGGCACTGTGGCCAGGAAGATCTTCCCAGATTGAGTTCCCAGAAAGACCCTGTTCGAACCATCAGGATGCGGCACAAAATTGGTATAGGTCCCATTCGCAAGCCTCTCGAGACATATACCTAGCAGCATGGACCCAGAAATCTTTAGATGGGGGATTCACTCACCATATCAATATGAAACGAATATAATGGCCACATCGAAATAATTAGATTGTAGTTATGAGGGTTAAAACTGGAACAATTTTTATGCTTTCATGGGGGTGAATTTTCTTAAAAACAATACTATGTAGCAGCAAAAAGTATGTATACATGTATTACTTAACAACAAAATGGGGGATATTGTCCCCCATATTTGCTTACTGACCCACCCATGCCTGGAAGAAGATATCAAGAAATTTCTATAGATTAGGTACTTGAGTCAGGAAAGGAATTCTGAAGAACAACATACGTATATACACATCCAAGTCCACCGAGTTTTATTCTAAAATGCATGCTTTAGGGAAGATGCACTCAGTTTTTTGTTCTTCTACAATTGGGGGGGGGGGGGTGGGTCGGGGCCTACGGCGGCCTCGGCCTCGGGTTGGGGGGGTGGGGGGGGGGGATGTCGGGGCCTATCGTGGCAGGGGTGGTGATGGTTGGGGTTTGTGTGAAACTTAGAGAAACCAGCTGCACAACTGGTATGGGACTAACTAGCTCATATGGGATTACGGCTGTACTGGATCTAGTCACTCATTTTCAGTTTCATCAGAAACTCAAGACAAGCAAGAATCAATGAATTCATTTCTACACAAAATTGTACCAGCTCAAATACTATTCAGGTCTGCCTATGAGATGCTGACCAAAAATATATTGCATTTTTCAGCTCATGTCTCCAACCGATTATCAAATCATTTAATTTTGTATGTTATGGGTTTGGCAATGGTCCTTTTCACTTGGGTTTCAGCTCCTCTTCTCATTCTATTTACTTCCTTTTTTCCCTCAATTTGTGGAACAATAGATAATGACAGAGGCTTTGATGAAGAAGGAAATTAGGTCTACTTTTGATATTTCCTCAAGTAGATTACAGATGTCATCAACTATGTGATGAGAGACTCTACCTTGCACATGATCATATAGCTAACAGGGTCCATAATTAATAGTGCATTAATTACCTTTTGTAATATTTGATTTATGAATTAATATTGTTGAGCAATAGTGAGTACAAATAGGCTGGATCTTGGAAATCTTGGGACAGTTCCTTTACATCAGGTATATCAAGGATGGTTCTTCACACCTTGCATTAGTGAAAAATATTTACCTGATAAAGATTGTTTGGAGCTTTTATTGAAAGCTAACAAGCTTGCATCATGTTCTTGGCTGTTATTTATTTTTAAAACTCTTTTTAAACTGACAGCCTTCTACATGTTTAATTTGTTCTTAAAAACTACTGATTGGTTATCATTTACTGTTTTCAAAATATGCTTCAGCTTATTTTTTCCCCTTCGATTCTACTTCTTCATTGACTGATTATCTGGTTATAAAATGTAGAATGTGTTTATATAACTCACAGGGATCTAATGGTAAAACTTCTTTGTTTATCTTCTGACATCTCCCGGATAATGCTAATGGTACGATAATAAAACAGCACTTCTGAGTAAATGAAATGGTGGCACATATGACATATGTATATGGTGAAATATTGACAGTAGCACCTAGTATATATGAGTTAGGGACATCTGATTAGGAATAAAACAATAAGATCCAATTTAAGAAAGTATGCAGCTATTCTGAATTAAATAAACAGCAACCATCTCTGGGGTAAAACGGTCAATTTCAATTGTTCAAATCAATTCCCGTCAATTCTTAGCATATGATATAAAAATTAAGATGAAATTATGTATCAGAACAGGATTTCAAATTCTGTTTATAATTTTATCTCTTTACTGTTAATTCCGAGGTAGTACGATTATGTAAAAGCCACTCTCTTTCTAGTTCTGTCCAGTGCTGTTTTATGTTTCTATAATTTAAAGAGTAAATTGGTTGTCTTGAAGTTGTCTTCTTCAAAGAGTATTATCTGGCTCGCCATTGCCATTGTTTGCGTATGGATACCTACCAAAATAATTAGCATGCATTAAGGAAAGATATTTGATTAAGAAAAGTCCCTCGAGTGTAGTGATCTTTCCTTATCTTTTGTTTTCCTTTGTTTAAAAAGGTACTGGTAAGTTTAAATTTGTAAAATAACTCCATTATTCAAATTTGGGAGTCTCCGCAGTAGAGCCAAAAAGGGAAAAAGAAACGGCATCAGGAAAGTAATTCTTGTTTTGTTTTCTTATTGCAATTTTTGATGTAGGAAGTTCTTTTATTTTCATTATTATTGTCCAGTATGGTTCGGAAAACGGAACTTCAACGAAGGAACAAATCGAAAGAACTATAAATCTAACTAAAATAAACTATTATTAACATAGAACTATTTGTTATGTTCAAAATGATATATTATTCATATAAAAACTATCTAGTCATTCATTACTTCATTTTTATAGTTTCCAAATCTACAATATTTGTTGGATCTTCCACTGTTGATTATTGTTTCGGGATCTCAATGAAACTTCCTAATTTAAGTTTCACATTGACTCATAAGCTTTACAGTCAGCAGATAACTCTAGTGGCTGTGTGAATCCAATGACTTCTTATATATTCAACCCTTGCATTTTTGTAAAATTCTCAGTGCTCTTACATCTTTGTAAAAGTAGCGGTGTTAGAAGAACACGGCCGGTAGGCGGTAGCCCGGTACCAACTTCATTTCCTTCGCAAAGAAAAATAACAATGACTAACCATAAATAATTTCTCTGCTTTATATCTGCCACTAGTACTTAGTGTTGTTTCACTAATCCGATTCAGCAAGAAATATGGTATCACAGAAAATTCTTGTTGTAAGGATCTATGTGGAAAAATGCACCTCATTGTAAACAAGGAAAAAGTATAAAAAAATTAAAAACCAAACTGTTTCACAAAGAGGAAAAACCATTTGGTTTCCTAAGTCAACAACATCTCTATATCTATAACCTACCCAAAGACTGGGTATATGTTTTCACTACGCACAAAATGTACAAAAATGTTCTGAATCAAATCATCAAAACTTAGAACCAACTTGTTCTTTGGTAGACGTAATTAACCCCAGCATACTTTGCAAGTGGGTTTATAATCAAGTTTTCATTCATATTTCAGCATGTAGTAGTCAAGCCAGTTCCTGTTCTTTTTAATTTCCTTCACTAATTTAGTAATTTTGTTTGCATTGTACACCACCTACATTGACTGAGGGAAGCATTCATAAGCAACCAGCATATAAAAAAGATACACAACTTATGGTAGGTAACAAAATTACTCTAATACTTCTTATTTTATATTCTAATCTCAAATTCTCAATCACAAGTAACAAAATTACTCTAATACTTCTTATTCACCTAGTAGATCGGGTCATTTAAAAAAAATATTTACAAGCAGCTCAGTATCTTTTGAAACTTTGTGCCTCCTTTATCCCAAGCGTGCAATCTAGTAAGAGGGAAAAAACCTATCTCTTGAGAAAAGTAACAGAAAGAAAAATCTATAACAGTGTCTACTACCTAAATCACTACCAGTTCACCAAACTGAGAAGTGTTTGGAAAGGAAAAAAGAAAGACAAAATCAGTACCGGTACGCATCACCGCCTTCGAGGAGAGAGAGGTGATGAAGCGAATGCATCTGGGTTTGAAGGAGAGAACGTATTAAGGGGGCGGCCGCTCATTAGGGACGTCAATGCAAGAATGGAATTATATTGAAGCTGAAATAATAGTGGAGGAATAAATGACCGAAAATCGAGCAAAATAAAAAAAGATAAAAGCGAAGAATCGAACCTGCGCAGGGCATGCAACAAAGATCGTATAAACCACCCAGCGCCTAGACAGGTTTGAAATTAAATTGTCAACTCTGATATTCAAATATGAACCACATATTATATCAAATTAACAAAATCAATGATTCACATTTGAGGTTAGAAGTTGGATACAACCTTGATCTCATTTTTCTTACAACCTTCTCTAGGTGCTTTCATAAGTAGCACAAATAAAAAAAAAATATTGTTTAAGAAAATATTCTCTTTCCGGCGAGCATAGTAACAAGTTTTTGATTGGAAAATAATTCAACGAATTCTAATTTTATAATTTGAGTATAATTTGGGAATGATTTATTACTTTTATTATACAAATAGTAGAACAAAATATTGATATCTTTGGAAAGAAAATGAGATTTTCTTAAATATTAAATATAATTTAGGTATATAGTAGGTGTTACCGTGTTATTTGCGATGTTCTGGAATGTTCCGAATATTATTACACAAATTTCCAAATTATTAGCTGGGGATGTAATATTTTAATGTTGGTAGAAAATCGTGTCGAAGTATTTAAGCGCCGACTCAGAAATATAAATGGGCGAAAAAAAATATATATAGAACTTTTATTACTTAGATATGTTCGATAACAGGTTTCGTGTAAGTTTGGTAAGTTAAATGTCTTTAAGATTCATAAAATGATTTGACATTTTTCAACGATGTAGAATTTTCGAATCAGTCATATGATAAACTATCAAAGACTAGCAAAATTATGTAAAAAAATTATACTTTTAATCTATTTGATAACATAAAATATATATTTCTAATAGATCGGGGCTGGATTTGGAAGAACTATGTAATGGAATGTTAGGAATCACTGCTATTTTCTATTTTGTTCGTACCAGCTGATACTGGTATAGGACTTTGGCTGGGCTAGGGTTCACTACACCAAAAAAGAGCTTTAGTACCGCCCCATTAATATCTGTTTTTAATAAAACCGGTATAAAAAATAGTCAGTGGTAATTTCGTAATTGTTAGGGATTATCTTTAGTACCGGTTTTTTAGAAAAACCGGTGCTAAAATGTTGGCAAAAAAAAATAAAAAAACGGTTTATCTTTAGTACCGGTTTTTTAGAAAAACCGGTACTAAAGATACTATTTTTAGTACCGGTTTTTAATAAAAAACCGGTACTAAAGATAGACAGAATTTTGATTTTTTTAAAAACCCTTTAGCACCGGTTTTTTATTAAAAACCGGTACTAAAAATAGTATCTTTAGTACCGGTTTTTCTAAAAAACCGGTACTAAAGATTAATTCAATTTTTTTTTTTGTTTCTGCCGCCAAAACCCTTGACTCAGCTTATATCTTCGCACGAAATTTTCTAAGTACTCCTCCTCTACACTGCCTCTTCCTCTTCTCTTCCAAAACCTAAGCGTCTCTCCCTCTCCACTGCCTCTCCTTTTTCTCTCGGCTGCCTCACCGTCTCCATTGCCTCTCCCTCTACACTGCGCGCGCCTCTCCCTCTTCTCTCGACTGCCTCTCCATCTCCATTGCCTCTCCCTCTCTACTGCGTCACCTCTCCTCTCACTTCTCTCTCTCTATTGCTGCCTCTACTCCTCTCACCTCAATCTGCTCTCACTGCCGCCTCTACTCCTCACTGCTATCACTGCTCATTTGTGTAAGGCACGTCGATCTCCCTCTCATTTGTGTTAATTTGTGTTAATTGTCTAGGATTTGTATTAAACCGAAATAAATCCTAAACCTTAATTAGGATTTCTATTGATTTGTGTTGATTAAATTCGATATGTATTATTGTATGTAATGCGTATATATACCGACTGGTATATCGGTATTAATTGATGGCTAGCAAAAAAGGGCGCTAGCCCCAGAAACAATTTTTTTTTTTATAATGATCTTTAGTACCGGTTTTTAACAAAAAACCGGTACTAAAGATAGTAAATATTAAAAAAAAAGGTGGAGATCTTTAGTACCGGTTTTTAACTAAAAACCGGTACTAAAGGTCTCCGCCTTTTTTGCCGCGATTTCCAGTGCGTTTTTAACACCGTCTTTTTAGTACCGGTTTTTAATTATCTTTAGTACCCCCTATTATTAGTACCACTTGACAACCGGTACTAATAATCTATATTTAACCGGTACTAATAACAAAAAATGGCGTAGTGGTTGAAAGACTAGTATCGATTTGGTACTATATTTGACAAGCTATGTTAGAAGCTTGGCGCTGATTATCGTTTTGTCATGAAATAAACTTTTTTTTTATTATTAATCGTAAATTTTCGGCAGCCCTCAAAACAAAATATATACTTATAATTTTGATTTTTAATTTGATTGACATCGAAATAAAATCAATAAATAGATTCCAAAATATAATAATATAGAAATGTAGGTAATAATTTCTGTTAGAAATGTTCGAACAATGCCGATGTGGGAACAGATGAAGTGTCTGAGACTATATAGATATAAAAAGGCAAACATGCGTTTGTGCGTTGCATCGCTGTCTTTGACTGTCGAGTATATCTAATTCTGAGCATATTTATTGTATAATATAATATAAATATTAATATTACGATCACTAGAGTACGAGACCACCTATATTGTTCGCATTGGACTCTGCTCCAGACCTCCAGATTCTTCTCTTCCATTAAAGCACTGATTACGTTTCATTTCCTTTTAAAACCCCTCTCCGGCCTAAAAAAGAAAACGGTCCGGGAATCAAATTACAATCAATTCGAGATCTTCTGTGTCATAATAACAAAAACCATGTATGTGGTCATCTACTGATACAGTTGCTACTTGCTAACTAGGAGCAGCCTCTCTATATTATCAGTCAGTGTCACTTCAATATCTGCCACAAAACATCTGATAATCAATTTTACGCTATAAAAATAGATCAATCACAATCCCCACCCACAACAGTAAATCGTCTCGGCACGCCACGTAGCCAACTAACACTCCTTCCTAAACCCACTCCGCTTGTTTATTAATCTCTATCTTGACTCCTGTATCTTGCTTAATTGCTTTAGCCTTTATATATATGGCCACCTGGCTACAGTGATACGCATCCTACGCCGACCCGAGAAAAGTGGCAACAAATTTAATGGGAAGTTCCCAAAAGGCTCGAACTTCCAAAACCCTACCTTCGACTTTCCTTTCTCTTCCTCCTTTTCCTCTTTCATCAAATAACCTTTCCTTCTCCCTTCTCTACCTCTTCTCAGGTACTGCATTGTACTACTAAAAGTTTCTCGCCATGGATGCACCGCGCGGAGAAGTTTACGATCCGCAGAAGCATCTTAACTCCTCCATGTTGAACCGCCGCCGAGAGCAGCTTCCGATCCTTCCGGAGCAAGAGCGCGACGAGGTGGTCGTGAAGATAGATGGCAACAGCCATAACCCTTTCGAGAACACCCCACCTCTTGCCTCTTCTCCGAGCAACAGAGTGTGGAGAGAAGGCAGCTACGACTTCTCGCTGGAAGACGGAGTTGGCAATGGCGGTTTCTCCTTCGACCAGAGCCCCACTGAGGATCCGCCATCTCGGCTGATAAGTTCGTTTCTGCGCAAGAGAGATGCTACCGGCGCCACCATGTCGCCGGCCATGGACCTTGAGATGGACACCTTGAACAAGGGCTCGTCTATTGGCTCTGATTCGAAGGAACATCGCACTTCTTTCCAAGATGCCTCGGCGCACTCGCTGCCCCGGCATTCGCATGATGGCTTTTCCTCTTCCTCTGATGAGGAGAAGAAGAACCCTCGTGGTGGTGCCCGTGGTGCCGGTGAAGTTATCAGATGTACATCCAATTCATCATTGAACCGATCGTCGTCTCTGCTTCGGACGAAGACCCGCTCTCGTTTAATGGATCCTCCACCAGCCCACCCCTCATCACCAGTTAAAAATGCCGACCAGGATAGGAAATCAGGCCGGCCGCCAGTGCCCCGATCAGGGCAGCTTAAATCAGGTCCAACAGGGACCAAATCTGGTCCCGCTGATGAGGATGATGATGACCTGTTCATGGATTCTGATATACCTGATGAAATGAAGAAAGCCAAGTTTGACGTGTGGACCGTCTTACAGTGGCTTGGTCTGATCCTGATAATTGGAGCTTTGGTGTGCAGCCTGGTAATCCCCCGGCTTGCGAGGCAAACTGTTTGGAGCCTTCATCTTTGGAAATGGGAGGTGCTGGTCTTGACTCTTATATGTGGCCGGCTTGTATCCGGTTGGTTTGTTCGTGTGGCAGTGTTTCTGATTGAAAGGAATTTCTTACTGAGGAAGCGAGTGCTGTACTTTGTTTACGGTGTCAAGAGTGCAGTACAGAATTGTCTTTGGCTCGGCCTTGTTCTCATTTCCTGGCACTTTTTGTTCGATCGGAGAACGTCTCACAGCCCAGTCTTGCCTTATGTTAGCAAAATCCTTCTCTGTCTCCTTGTTGCGACTATCCTCCGCCTTATTAAAACACTGCTTCTCAAGGTACAAATTCTCAGTAATTTAAATTCTACAATTGTCATTTTGAGCAGTTTCAGGAATGTGATTAGGTAATTTACTTGGATTAGGTAATTTACTTGAACATCTATGTTACCTTGAAAATCTTATCTTGTTTTTCAAAGGACAGTTTGGGACTTTGGGTAATTACTTATATATATCTGCTCCTTTGTTACTTGCAATAAATACCACCTTAAAGATGCTCAAGTATACGAGTGCCTATTGGTAATAAATTCAACTTGAATTGATTGATAGCAAGCAATTTTATACTCTCCTTCCTGTCTCTGATTTTTTGGGGTGATAAATTAGGTGCTGGCCGCCTCCTTTCATGTGAGCACCTACTTTGATCGGATCCAAGAAGCCCTTTTCAACCAGTATGTGATAGAGACTCTTTCTGGACCACCTGTTTATGAAGATAACCAGACGTTGGTAGAAGTTCAGAGGCTCCAGAAAGCAGGCGCAACAATGCCGACAGATCTCCAAGCAACAGCGCTTCCTGCTAAGAATAGTGGCCAAGTAGGTAAAGGGATCCGCTTCTCAAGGGCCCTGTCGGGAAACAAAAGAGATGAAGGTATCACCATTGACCAGCTCCATAAGTTGAATCAGAGGAATATATCTGCTTGGAACATGAAGAGGTTAATGAGGATTGTAAGGTACGGGACATTAACTACACTGGACGAGCGTATCCCGCAAATTGCTCTAGATATGGAGGATGAGTCATCCAAACATATTCTCAGTGAGCAAGAGGCCAAGATTGCTGCCAGGAAGATTTTCTTTAATGTAGCCAAGCCTGGTGCCAAGTGAGTTTTTAAATTATTTTTATTACAAAATTTCTCCTATTTGATTTGGCCATAGGTCCAGTTAGTTTCAGATTAGTAAGGTTTCTGGACATCCCAACCAGGTCATTTTTGGATTTGGGGCAGGTTTTATTCTTGGTTTCCATGCACCTGGTTTGTCAGGTTTGCAGTCTGCATCAATTACTTCTTTGGTCACATGGTTTATTTTGGTGGGTGAGGTATTGTTTGGCAGCAGATCTGTTGAGTCTGGCGTTTTAGCAATCTGTTGGATTAGTTTTACTTTGTGGTTATTGCCTTTACAAAAAGATGTTTAGTTTGGGTGAGTTTGTTTGGCAAGTTTATTCAGGTTGGCTGGGAGTTTGTCTCTGTAGCGTAGGAGGATGTAATCCTACCTTAATTTAAGGCAGCGCTTCGATGTTTGCATTGTTTTTTTTTCCCATATCAATGTTAAGTTGTATATTTGGGGCAAGCACACCATGCCCGCTTCATTGACCCAACATATAATGACTTTGAGAAATTAAAATTTGTAATGGAAAAGGAGAAATTGAAGTTTTATATGACCCAAATGGAGAATTGGTCTAGTACACTCTGCCTTCATTAACTTGGAGATTTCAAATTTGATGTAATTCTTTCAGGTGTTAAAAATGTTAAGCACATTATGTTTTGTTTCTTTACTGATAGAATGCTTGCGGCTATGCTAGGTACATTTACTTCCAAGATCTGTTGCGTTTTATGAGGGAAGAAGAAGCCACAAAATCAATGAACCTTTTCGAAGGAGCACATGAACACAAACGAATTAGCAAAAGGGCGCTGAAAAATTGGGTGGTAATGACTTCTTCTAAAACAATTATCAAACCATATTTTTAGCTTTGACATTTACTTAAAACCAATTTGCTTGTTGGCTTTGCAGGTGAATGCATTTAGAGAGCGTAAGGCGCTTGCCTTGACACTTAACGACACAAAAACAGCTGTGAATAAACTCCACCAGATGGCAAATATAGTTGTGGGAGTAATTGTGTTTGCACTCTGGCTTCTGATTTTGGGAATAGCTACGACACACTTCTTTGTTTTCCTTAGCTCCCAGGTTCTCCTGGCAGTGTTCATTTTTGGAAACACTCTGAAGACATTATTTGAAGCACTCATATTTTTATTTGTCATGCATCCCTTTGATGTTGGTGACCGATGTGAGGTTGAAGGAGTTCAGGTAAAAATATAATTGATTTTAGTGATGTCTTCTCAGCTTTGTGTTATAGATAATCAAGCATCCTGAAGTAAATGCATTGCACTAATTCTGGTATTTTACCTGAATAGTCAACTTGATAAAAGTAAGAAAAATATAGTTCCAAGGGAAAAAAAAGTTCAACTTTCTGTAGCTATTGCTGTGTCTCGAGAATTGATTGTTTAGACTGACTGAAAAAGCTCCTTTTATTTATTTATTAATTTTGGGTAATGCATGTCCTGGCTTCTTCTATCTGTCTCCTTAAGGAATACTATATAAGGAATTAGGATAGTAACATTTTCAACTTTCGAATTTCTGATATTGGAGCACTTTTGTGGAACATATTAATTACTTTTGTGGTTCTTTTGTATCAGCTTGTTGTTGAGGAGATGAATATCATGTCCACGGTCTTTCTGAGATATGACAACTTAAAGATCTACTATCCCAACAGTGTGCTTGCCACCAAACCGATAAGCAACTACTATCGGAGCCCAGACATGGGAGATTCAATCGACTTTGCCATTCATGTCGCTACACCATTAGATAAGATTGCGAAGATGAAAGAGAGAATAATCCAGTTAAGTATCAATTTTTTTATTTTACCTCTCATATTATAGTTTCCATCATTTTTTTCCCTATCTATAGTTTGTGATGCTCAAGGGTGAGTAAATTATTGTAACCTAAATTTGAATAGATTCATGGAGAACAAAAAGGAGCATTGGTATCCTGGCGCGCAAGTTGTTTTAAGAGATGTTGAAGACACAAATAAGTTAACTGTATCAATTTGGATGCGACAACGAATCAACTACCAAGACATGGGAACGAGGTTTGAGAGGAGAGAGCTTGTTGTTCAAGAGATGATTCGGGTTCTCAGAGAGTTTGACATTGAGTACCGCATGTTGCCTGTTGATGTAAATGTTCGCAATTTGCCACCTGTAAACACAGGACGGTTACCTTCCACATGGTCATCCGTTAACTAATATATTATACCAATGAGAAGGTTTAGGTACTGAAGAAAGATTTATCTGCATAATCTTAATGTAGGCTTTTCTTATAACATGCAGGTAATTTAGTTGTGAATATTAAATGAGGTAAAATTAACATTGTTTGGGCTTAAATTTCTTTGTTAGAGTTATTATGTAAACTTGATCTATAGAGTTTTATGATAATTTTGTTCACTGTTTTCAGTTACATTGTTTAATTAGATTATTAAATTTGACGTGAAATTTCAGCGAACAAATCCAGTGGAGTGGAGGTGAGGGATCTGGATATATGTTTGTGTTATAAAAACCCACTTAAATATGGGTTTTTCTCTGACAACATTCGAAAATTTCGTTATTTCTTTCAAATTGCTTTGTTCCTCAAATACAAGGAACTGGTTAATGACTGGGATCCTGTCTGTGAGAAGCTGAATCGACAATCAAATTCACGTAGATTGGAGGATAGTAGTTCTTAATTCGTAAGGATCTCAATACAGATGCAGATTCATTATTATTACACGCGTGTAATTGAAAATTTTGCTTCAAAACTTTGCAATTGTGCAGTGTAAAAAAGGATATCGACTTCTCCATGACAATATGAACAATTATAGTTTACTTTCATGAGTTAAATAAAAATTATAGTTACAAATACTGGCTTCTCCATGCTGTAAATAATAATTATCGTTTACTTTCATTTTGGGTAGCTGGAAAGGTACAAATTAATAAAAAATTAAACAAGCAAAAACATGACATGAGTAGTAGGAAATTTGTAGGAAAGAGCCAAAAACAGAAATATCATGATGAGATTTTTCGAACCCATATAAAATTATTGTGCACATATGAACTCACAAAATAATCACGATAGATAACAACTTTCGAAGTAATCTGAAACACAGATGAAATGGCCACGAGAAATTCAAAGTAATTATGCAAGATATTCACTAGAAGCTTGGAGTGGCTTGCAAACAATTTAATAAAAGAAAAAACTGGAAAACCAAGAAAATGATAGTCATAAAATTAATGACATAAATCAAATTTGTAAGCCTCAGAAGTGACAGAATGAAAAATATAAAGGGAAAAAATAAATAGAATATGCTAAGAGATGTAAAAAAGGTTTGGTAAGCAGTGAAAAGAGCAGGAGAGAGAAGACTAGGGAAAATAGTTCTTATCTAAGATGCATTTGTTCTCAGCGGTTTTTTATTTTCCACAATTTATAATAATGAATGGCGCATCTATAATTTTAAATTGTTAATTGTTCAATTGAATAATTTCTTTAAATATCAAATCAAATACCATATAAAATGCATTCATACCAGAATATTAGTCCAAAAGACCTATAGCCTATAAGTACTGTTGAGTAGATATGTGGAACAGGAGCAAAGTAAAATAACATACAATGCCCTCTGAAGTATGATCCAATTGTCATAGCTGCAGTCTCCTCAGAAGAGAGGATCTTTTCTACAGCTATCAGCTTTCTGGATTCATACTGACGGTACGGTGATACCCCATTTTCCATTCAGCAATTTGCCTAGTTCAAGTGATGCTGAAGTCAGAGTTTGAGTTCCTTGTGTCCACATTGTCAGCAGCTGGTCTGGGCCTAAATAACGACTTTTTGAGCCTGAGATGGATTACCACACATCCAATGACCCGTCACACTTGAAGAGGCCTGATGCAGCACTTGTAACTATTAAATCTACTCTCTTTGGATTCATCTTCTTCATTTAAACTGATGGTTGAATTTGATCTTGCAGGGCTATAGCCATACCTACTGCCAGGTATTGCTAGGGTTGTTTATATTTATTAAGTACACAAAAATATGATAGAAGCCAGAGAGGATTGATCATATGATCAAGAAAGACAAGCAGAATTTGTTGGAAACATTCTTTGTCTGCTTTTATAATAAACTATTATAAATAAACCAAGCCCAAATTATGCACTAAATTCGGGTTTTCCAGTCGATGAAGTTATTTGTGAACACTGCAATCCTAAAAGTTTACCAGGTAGGAGACTAGAAATTTTCCTCTGAAACTCTAAGATCACACTCAATTTATTTAGCGACAATTTGGTCGACTTAAAATAAGTAACAACACTCTTTAAATTGGATGAAGCACCAACATTTGACAGAAAAAAAAAAAGACAAATAACATAAGTACAAATATATGATTACAGGAAAGTACTCATAACTCTAAGCCAGTTGCGACCCAATCCAGTAATAAGCCGAGCTAACAATCTGAACAATCACTAAATAGAGGGGAGCTCCTCAATCTTTATTTATCATTTAGCAAGAAGATCAATCAAATCCCTGAGCAAATCAGAAAAACAATCTCTCCTAACTACTAGCTAGCAGCAGCACTTGAGGTTGCTGCTGCTGTCACTGCCCCTGCTTCCACCCCGCCTTCTACCACAAAGCCTCTCTCAACAGCATAATCAACAAAGCTATACAGCGGCAGAACCTGATCCCCGTATTGATCCCCAAATCTCTGTAACCCATTTTTTGCCTTATCCCTGAGCTGTTCCACAAGCTCCAGTGTTCTTTCCATGCCAAGTGTTCTGACCACACTCGCATTGCTCCGCATCTTGCCAGCCCGCCCATTTGATTCCATGAGCACATCATCTACCAACTCATACAACACACCAACAGTTCGACCATATTGTCTGAGTGCTGCTTGATCCTCCTCCCCGGCCCCAGCCAACATCCCACCACACACGGCTGAGCACTCAGCCAGCCCCCCAAATTTCTTCTCCAAAACCTGCAACACCTCTACCTCTCCAGTGGCAGCAGCTCCGGTCAGATCTAGAAGCTGCCCGGCTGCCATACCGTTGCATCCAACAGTTCGAGCAATCTCAATAAGCACCGAAAGGAGAGCATCACGGGGAACAAGGTCAGGAGGCGTTTTGGCGATAACATGGGTGTACCCGAGTGGGAAGAGCGCATCTCCTGCAAGTAACGCAACGTCGACACCATACTGTGCATGGGTAGAAGGCCGGCCACGGCGTAGGGGAGCAGCATCCATGCAAGGAAGATCGTCGTGAACGTGCGAGGCGGCATGGACCATCTCGAGCGCAGCCGCGGTGGGAAGAGCAGCAGCACGAGGGGTTCCAAAGAGCTCACACGAGGCAATGCACATGATAGGCGGGGCCCGCTTGGCGCTGCCCGAGAAGACGGAGTAGCGCATGGCCTCATACATATTTTCAGGGTATTGAATGGTGAGAGCGGCGTCGAGCTCGGATTCGATGACGGAGATGAGGGATGTCCAGTAGGAGCGGAGGTCGAAGGAGGTGGAGGCGGGTGTGGCTGTGGAGGAGGAGCAACGGGGACGGAGAGAGAGAGTCGGGTGGTGGGTTTTGGAGAGGAGGCGAGGTGGTTTCGGGGTTTTGCGGATTGGGAGGTGGGAAGAGAGGAGAGAGGAGGTTGAGAGAGCCATGGCGAAATTGGGAGAGAGTGGGAAAGCAGAGGAGGATTACTGGATTATTATTATTGGGAGGAGACCTCCGACGAGAGAGGCGTTAATTGAGATTGAGAGAGGCCAAGATTAGCAGGCCGTTTAGCGGGCCTATTTAGGCCTGTTGAGGTGGCTTAATCGTTGATTTTGGGTGGAAGAGAAAAGACAAAAAAAGTCCTATTTGGACTTTTGGAGCATTCTGAGAGGGATGCTTCATGTGAATACTTAATATAGTCAGATTTAAATGAGGAAAACATGGCTATTTTAAAAATGGATAGTTTTAATGAAATTGAACTTATATTTACACAATTTAGCTTATGTCATACCACAACTTTTTTGACGTATTAATGAATATTTTTTTTTATATTAGTGAATTATTTGTGCGCATATATAGTCAGCTACATTTTTTTTTTCTTATCAAGGAGTTGACTTCTGATAACTATTATTAGTATTTTTTTTATGTTTTCATCAGGAAGGTTACTGTAATAAGTGGGTTTCTATGATGCAAGGATTACTTGGGGAGATAGCATTAATGTTTTATTGGGAACAAATAGTGAAATTTTGAATGTCTAGTGTTCATATTTAATTCCCGGAGGTTTTTAAGTAAAACACAACCACATCTTTTTCCTTCAGTCTAGTTACAAAACAAATCATATTCAACTATCAATTTTGGACCCCAAACAGTACTGTCTTGGTCCACTGTACGTCTGTACCTTCACCTCCATGTTGTGGAATTTATGGCGTGAAAGAAATGGGGAGAAGAGTTCATCTCGAAACTCAGGCCCTTACGCTACTGGTACAGCCACTGTACAACATGCCTACACACCTGGTCAGAAGTCTTCTTCTTAGTGATAGCTGAGTTGATGATCCTTTGCCTTTTATTGTTTGGAAGTTTGTGGAATATTCTTGTTTTATTTTCATGATTTTGTTGGAACAAGAACAAGATTAATTTTAGTCAAAAACTGACTCTTGGTCTAGTGGTAAAGAGCAATGCATCTCAAGTGAGAGGTCGCAGGTTCAAAATCCGTCTGGAAGTTTTTTATAGACATTTAATTTAAAAATAAGTTGAGAGGCTTAACCCCCAATTTATCTTAAAAAAAAAGATTAATTTTAGTTAAGAACAATCTATTCTATAGGGTATCAAATATGAAATAGCTTATTCTTATTTTTATTCTTATTCTTGTTCTAACTCGTAGCTTAATCTTGGTTGCACCAAGTATTAAGGTATAAGGAAAAGAGAAGAGAGGAGAGAGAGAGTCCTATCTCTTATACTTTGTGTTTGTAGGAATAAGAAATAGAGAAAAACAATGTTTTATATAAACTTATTCCATGTTTGGTTGTGTCATTTTTCCTCTTCCATCTTCTCCTCCTTAAACTTGGACATCCAAACACGGGGAAAAATCACTTAGGCATGAACTAGGGGATCTGGTGCATTCTAAACTACATAATACAATATGAAAATTTATATCAAGAAAGTTTAATATGTACTATAATGCATAGGGAGTTCTATGTACCGCGGATTTTTTTAGAAGTATTTTTGTAAATTGACAAATCTAATTTAACCAATCTAATCTACATATTGAAATCTCATAGCAAATCAAATTTTATAATTTTTGAGATTTTATTACTATTTTTTTATTTTTTTAAAATCTGTCATTTTTTTAATTTGTAAATAGTAGTTTGTTTCCAAAAATAGCAGGTTTTAAAAAAAATAATAACATAAGTACAAATATATGATTACAGGAAAGTACTCATAACTCTAAGCCAGTTGCGACCCAATCCAGTAATAAGCCGAGCTAACAATCTGAACAATCACTAAATAGAGGGGAGCTCCTCAATTTTTATTTATCATTTAGCAAGAAGATCAATCAAATCCCTGAACAAATCAGAAAACAATCTCTCCTAACTACTAGCTAGCAGCAGCACTTGAGGTTGCTGCTGCTGTCACTGCCACTGCTTCCTCCCTGCCTTCTACCATAAAGCCTCTCTCTACAGCATAATCGACAAAGCTATAAAGCGGCACAACCCGATCCCCGTATCGATCCCCAAATATCTGCAACTCATTTTTCGCCTTAGCCGTAAGCTGTTCCACAAGCTCAAGTGCTCTTTCCATGCCAAGTGTTCTGACCACACTCGCATTGCTCCGCATCTTGCCAGCACGTCCGTTTGATTCCGTGAGAACATCATCTACCAACTCGTACAACACCCCTAGAGTTCGACCATATTGTCTGAGCGTCGCTTGGTCGTCCTCCCCAGCCCCAGCCAATATCCCACCACACACGGCTGAGCACTCTGCAAATTCCCCAAATTTCTTCTCCAAGACATGCAACGCCTCCACCTCTCCTTTGGCGGCAGCTCCGGTCAGATCTAGAAGTTGCCCAGCTGCCATACCAGTGCATCCGACAGTTCGAGAAATCTCTTTGAGCACCAATACAAGAGCTTCACGGGGAACGAGGTCAGGAGGCGTTTTGGTGGCAACATGGGCAAACCCAAGCGGAAAGAGCGCATCTCCAGAAAGCAATGCAACACCGACACCAAACTGTTCATGGGTTGAAGGCCGGCCACGACGGACAGGAGCCGCATCCATGCAAGGAAGATCATCGTGCATGTGTGAGGCAGCATGGACCATCTCGAGGGCAGCTGCAGTGGGAAGAGCAGCGGTACGAGGGGTTCCAAATAGCTCACAAGCAGCAATGCACATAATTGATGGAGCACGCTTGGAACCACTGCGGAAGACAGAGTAGCGCATTGCCTCATACATATTTTCAGGGTAATGCACGGCGAGAGCAGCGTCAAGCTCAGATTCAATGACGGATATAAGAGATGTCCTGTAGGAGCGCAGGTCGAAGGAGGTAGAAGCAGGGACGGTTGCCAAAGAGGCGGAACATGGACGGAGGGAGAGGGAGGTAGGGTGGTGTTTGTGGGAATTGAAGGTAAAGCGACGAGATTTAGAGGTTTTGGGGATGAGGAGGTGGGTGGAGATGAGAGAGGCCACTGAGAGTGCCATGGCGAGATAGGGAGAGTAGGACAGAAGTGGGATAATCTGGGTCGGAAATTTTGAAACAAGATGAGAGAGGCTATAAAGTAGAAAACACTGGTAGCGGTAAGTACTCAGATTGTGCGAGAGATTTGTGAAATTTGATTTTCATCACACATTGCATTTACAATGGACTATGGAAGTATGGAGCTCTATATATAACTGGAATATCTAATGTACAGTCATATATAAACACAATTTGTCTAGGTTCATTATCCAAAAGTGAGAAACATGTGCCTAAGCCCTAAGAGCTTTCATTAAAAGAAAAAAAAAAAAAACGTTATTACTATTTACTATTGAGAAACATTAAACATGCAAGTCGCAGAGACCTCGTGCTGGGGTTAGCAGACTCTGTCGTAGAGTCTGCGCAACTTCAATTGACTGGAGATATCCTTGATCTTGCGTATCTTCGACCGACTGGAGAGGTCGAGTTCCAAACTTAACAAGCTGGTGTCGCCAGTGTTTTTCAAAATGACACGACACGGTACGTTTATGAAATTAGCACGATATGTGTGTTGGTGTGTTGTGTCAAAATCGTGTCGTGTTGGAGATTTTTATATTTGACACGTCTTAACACGACATGAGTTGACACGTGACACGATACAACACAACATGTGACACGAGTTGACGCAACAAAAAATAATAATATTTAAAATTTAATAAATTATATTGAGTTTATATTATAAATTTAATAACTTTTATTCAATCATTAATTTTTATTCTAATATATAAAGTTAAAATGGATTTCAACAATTTATTATTTTTCAATTTTAAAAATATTTAAGTAATTTTTTAATGAATTTTTATTAAAAAAATAAAATAAATTGTAATATGACTTGACACATTTAACATGTTGTGTCATAATGCATGTCGTGTTAACTAATTCCTTTACTTAACGCGACACGACACGATACGTTTGCAATATGCTTAAAGACAACATTCCATTTTTTCAAACAACACTTAAATATTATTATGATGACGAAACCGGTATTCTAGTATACCACAACTTGAAACCGATATTCTCCACTTTCTTTTCTTTCTGGCCCTGGCCCGTCCATTTAGTCTCTTGCACGCATAATAAGATATTAAATGGACGGGCCAAAAAGCAAAGGTGACAGTAAGAATTAAGAAATCCATTTGCAATATACATATGATATTTTTATTTTTCTAAAAAATGGTGCTTTGACAAAAAAAAAATTAGGTGACTATATTATATTTTACTGAGTAAATGTTTAAAATTAACCCATCCTAAAAATGTGAATCTCAAGAGAGTATATAAATCACCCCCGCTGTTCAACAGAAGGTTGCTTGCATTAATAAGCATCAAATTAAAGTACACGTTTAAAATACAAAGAAAAAAGTTCAGGTAAGATGTGATAAACCAATTCCTTTCATGATGATGGGTTTGAGAAAGATGTAAGAAAAGGACATCCCGATCAACAGGGAGCTCCCAATTGACGTCTTAACTTTGATTGATTAGATCTCAATCGCATTTTTTGAAAATAATTGTTCAATAATTGGTGAAGGTAAGAAATCAAATCATATTATACCATCCTCATAAAATACATCAAAATTTTTAGGCCTATAAGAATCATTCATAGATTTTTAAAAACAATAGTTCAATAATTGGTGGCAGGAAAAATTAAGATATCAAATCATATTTTGATAATAATAATAATCTAATAAAATATATCAAAAATTTCCAGAAACTTTTTAGAAGTTAGAATTGTAGGGCATAACCCGAGGGAAGCCCTTCCAAAAATTCTCAACGGCACAAGGATGAACCCGGCCGAAGAGGGGGTTTGGAAATAGTTTTCAACCAGCAATTGACGCGCTTCGGGGTTACCTCACTAGCTGCGTCATTGCCCCAAGCGCAAAGATGCCTTACAACTCTTAGAGCATCCCTTTTATAGGCGATTGTCTCCGCTAAGCGCTTAAGCAGTTCATTGTGGGATTAAAGCTCCGTATCCCTAAACGCTTCTCCGTCCTGTTTCCGCACCTTGGTCAAACCGACATTAGGAAATTTGGGCTTCTTTGGATTGGGCTTTAATTACTAGGCCTCCAATGTAATTCATCAATCGCCTTTCTCATAGGCTCATAGCGTCATAGTGCAGAAAAAATTAAAACTGACGTTACTGTTCACACGAATTTCGAGAATAACAGTTAAAAATTCAGAATTTTAAAAATAACGTTGTTGGATCGGCGTTTCAATCGCCGAAAATACAGAACCCTTGGATCGGCGTTTCAATCGCCGATCCAAGGTCTGACCATTTGAGTCGGCTCAATTTGCTTTTTTTTTAGTGCGCAATTTGATTTTTGAGTGTGAATTTGCTTTTTTTTAGTGCGCAATTTGATTTCTAAACACTCAAAGTTGGTTTGCAGCTTGGATCGGCATTCCAATCGCCGATCCAAGCTTAGATCGGCGTTTCTATCGTCGATCCAAGGTCTGACCATTTGAGTCCGCTGAATTTGCTTTTTTTTAGTACGCAATTTGATTTTTAAACACTTAAAGTTGGTTTGCAATAATTTTTTTATCGTTTTCCCGCTTAAAATTGTCTATATAAGTTCAATTGTCATCATTTATTCTTCACAAACTAAATTTTTCTCGTTAGTCTGAAATTGATAAACTTTCTCCTCGTCATTTCATATTCGCGATATCACTTCTTCATAGATAATAATTTTAAATTAATTATTAAATTTATTTTATTTGATTTGCTAATAGAGTTTTAATTTTGAAATTTTAAGCAAATGGATCCTAAGCCAAGCTGCGTCTCTTCTGGTGTTATTTTGATCGGAGATGAGCGGACTAGCGAACAACGATTATTTTCTGCATTGATGTTACAATATCATGGAGAAATATTTGTAGTTAAGAAATTAGAAGGAAATCAATATCATGTTAGGGGCCCCAAATTTTTTACAGATTTGGCTGAGAGGAATAAAGGTTTTGATCTTGGAGGGTCGTGGTTGACTCACCTGCCAGCAGTTCCACCTGGTTTTGAAAATCATCCCGCAGTTTCAAATGTTGTCCATCTCCGCTAAATGGAATAGTATTATGTTTCTGTCATCGGTATCTTATTATGGTCATTATTAGTGAAATAAGTTTGTGTGACAGTCGTCACTTATAATGTTTGCCTTATATTACTGAAATATGTTGTTTTGTCTATTACTTTTATTAAATTTTTTTATGATATGTATTGAAAATTAATATGTAAAGAAATTCAGAATTAAAAAATGCACACCATTAGAAAAAGAGCTAAATTTTATAACCATAATATAAAATAACACACCAAAATAAAAAAATAAAAAATTATTTAAAAAATAAACCATTCAGTTGCTACTTAAAAACAAACTATTTAAGAAAATAAAATATTTAGATATTTTGGGTGTCCGCATATTGTAGAATTTCATCCCACCATGGGTCTTCTTCTTCGTCTTCCTTTTGTTGTTGATTGCTCACACCAGGATTATCAGCAAATTGAGCGGCTTCGTTCCAGAAATCTGCATCGGCTTCTTGTTGTTCTATTTCTGTCATTCTAGCTGATGCAATACTTTTTTGTTCATCTCTCTCCTTGTGCCATCTCAGGCGCTCCCTGATTTTTTTCTAATTTCTTCTTCTTTCAATTTTTGCCTTTCTTCGGCAGCCTTTTGTGCAATTTTTCTCTTTTTTTCCGTCTCATTTCTCTCTTTTTATTTCTTTTCTTGTTGATCCCACTAAGCTTGTTTTTCGTGGTCATCGTAGTGGTCACGCAAGATGGTCTCTTTGTAATTGAAAACCTGACCACACTTTGTACAGGTAACTGTATGGTCTCCACGAAAGTTGTATATTTTCTTTCATAAACGGTGCAGTGTGTTTTTGGTGCTGAATATGGTTTTTATGTTGGCGATTGGAACGCCGATCCAATTGGTTTCCCGCTAAAAGTTACTTTTTTAATGCTTTTACTATTTTTTATGCTTTTAATCATTAATTTTTAGTGGTTTTTATCATTAAAAGAATTGGATCGGCGTCCCAAATGCCGATCCAAGGTGTAAATTGAATTTAAGTGCGATTTAACAGTGCATTTTAGTGCGATTTGTTTTGATTGCTCATCATTATTTCGACTCTCATTTGGTTATAAATAGAACATGCCGTTCCGAATTCGAAAATCACCCATCATTTTCAAATACTCGACTCTCTATACTGTCAAAAATATGATTTCCATTCCGGTTTTCGTTAATCAATCTCCATATAATCCATCAAATTATTTCAGTTTGGATGCAACTTCGCAAACTGATTATGAATCAATTAAAGAAATAATTTTATCAACATTGGGATTTTAGCAAGGTCATTATAATTTGAGAATTGTTTCCCATTTTAATATCATAATTGAAGGGAGGTTCCAGCAGATGCAGTTGCCGGTGAACTCTGAAAATGAATGGCGGTATGTACGACGTGAGTGCTTCCAAGCAAGAAGGCTACACGGCTTTCAACTTCAGGTTGATTTGCTTCCAGCTACTGGCGGTGGCCTACAAGGGTTTCGCGAATCACGAGATTACATTACCGGAAGGACTGATAATTACCATCCCGTTAGGCAATTTCTGGATAATTACCGGAAGGACGGAATCAAAGCCAAATACGAAATATAAATATCACAATAAATATCACACTCGTACAAAAATATAAATATCACAATAAATATCACACTATCCTACTGATGTCCATCACGACGGAACCATCCCTGAGAAGGAGATAAATCCCATGCAGCACCAGGCAAGTTTCGAGGCTCTCGACCGGAAGCAAGTCCTGGGGGAGGAGGGGGGAGGATAAGTCGTAGAAAATGGAGTGGAATGACGAGGCGGTCTGCTAGATGAGGCCCCAGAATCACCAAATGGATGGTGCGACATAGGTGTGAATGGGTCCTGCAGTGGGTTACCGTATGCCTGATAATATGCATCAGCCTGAGAGATAGGTGCGGGGGTAGGCACAAAGGGCTGACTGTACCCTCCTCCGTACTGAGTCTGAGTATATGGTGGAGGTGGAGGGTAAGGACTCCCGTATGTGTATTGTGTGCTGTGCGGTGGAGGCCGCGGCTGTATGGTCTGGGGCTGCGAACAGGGTGGAGGCTGCGGCTGTGTGGTCCGGGGCTGCGAATGGGGTGGGGCCTGCGGCTCTGTGGTTTGAGGCTGGGAATGAGGTCCTGTGGATCCGGAGTGAGGCCTAAAAATACCGGAATGTGACCGTCTGCTCCGAACCAGAGACTGACTGGGTCGTGGAGCATCAAAATATGAATTCCAATCATGCAGACTAAAATCATCCTGTTATAGATAATATTATAAAAATAATAAAAATATTTTAAATAATTATAAAATATTAAGCATGAAAGGAACAATAATATTAATAAAAGTGATTGAAAAATGTATTATACCCGCATGAAAAGCTGCTCCTCAACAGATCCCGGCTCTGGCACATCATCCTCATCATCCATATCAGGGATAGAGTCAATGTCTGAATGAAGACCCTTCGACTCTAAGAGTCGAGTTAATCGATCAGGCTCGCCAACAATATCCAAGGACGTGCTGCACCCCCTCAGCAATTGCTTCCCAGCACGACGAAATCCCTTCTTGACAACCCATGCACATCCTCGCAACGCCTCCCGCAAAGTATGCTTGACCTGTTCAATTTTTGTTAGCCACTGAATTATTTATTAGGCACAAAATTTTGCGTAATGTAACTTACCAAATTCATGTGACCATGCGTCTCGCGAAGGTATGACAAGTTATGAGTCGGAACAGACGCTGCCCCTTCAGGAATTCGCACAAGATGCGGACCTCCATTTACGCTCAACCAGCGTCGGTAGTCGCTCCAAATATCTTCGCTCCACGGCCGATCCTCTATCACCCTAGCCTCATTAGTGTTCGCCCACTTGTTCACCTCATTCACAAATAGTTGATGCCAGTCAATATCTCGATAGGTATTATGCTGGTATCCCATCAATTCCTCCATTCTCGACCAAGGCTGTTTTATTCAAATCACAGTTAATCAACAAAATATAATTGCGAGAATTAAATAATGAAATTAATAATGTGAACAGTTAAATATACCTCTGGTGGCGGTGGGGGAACTGTCTGATAGATCATAAACTGATGCATGACACGATCTACGTGGTGCCACATCACGACCCAATAATGAATGAATGGGATGCGTAGAAGGAACATCCTCTGCTCAACCTGGGCACAACGAGGCATGCGGTCCCTGATGTGATCATAAGGCATCTACACGACATGCTCAGGCTTCATTTTCATGCAGACATCCCTCGCATATTCTATCCCACTGCGAGTAGGGCCGGTGAACTTTTTCGATTTATGTCTCGTCGTCCACTTCCTGCATTTCCATTTTGTTATTTGTTAAAGTCAAATAAAACATATTTTAAATATTACAATTGAAATCAAATCAACATACCTCCCATAAGGCGGACACGAGTCAATACTTGGTAGACCCCAACCATCAAAATCTTTCGTGATCGACGGCCGACTAAGTAGTAATCTTGCATACGACCACAACTGCAAGAGCAACCAAAGAGCACCAATATTTATATTGTTATTAATGAAGGCAGTGTCCAAGCCTCGGTATAGCATGGCAAGAGTGGCACCACCCCAATTGTACTGCACCGAGTTACTAGAATGAAGATCCTGCAAATAGGAATTATTTTCTTAAGGAATATCATCAATTCTTTCATATATTTAATTTCTTATTAAAGTGAAATAAATGTGAGATATTTATTTCTTGGCTAACCTCCAATAATTGCAAATAAAAACATGGAACCGAGTCACCCGTGCCGCCAGGAAATAACTCGCACCCAAAAATCTCCAACGCGCAAGCACGTGTGTATCTGTCGATTCTCGCTGCGTTATTCGTGCCAGGCCCCCCAATCTGATTCCAAATCTTACGCAGTTTTTTTAACCTAACGGAATGAGATTTCCTGCATTACATTATTAATGTAATTTGATTGTAAGAACTATATATATTTAAAATTAACATGAAAATAAATTTTTTAAAACCTTCTTACTTCCGTTCTTTATCCCTGAAGCACTTCTCAACTATCGCCGTGTCTGTATCCTCCGGCAACACCAAATTCTGGAGTAACTGTATGGCGTCGTAATCGGTCCGTCCAGTAACGGTTCTGCCAGCCGTAGGTAAACCGTATAAGAAGGCCACATCCTGCAAATAGTTCAAATTTTATACATATATAGTTACAAAAAAAAATATTACAAATAGGTATTGATCCTTACCTCTAGAGTGACCGTCATCTCGCCAACGTGCGGAAAAAAGAAAGTATGGGTCTCTGGCCTCCAGAACATGGCTAGACTCTGCAAAACCGAATGATCGAGCTGCATATGACCTAACTGAACGAAATGTATAAATCCAAGTGTCATCAAACGCTCATCCACCTCAGCAGTTCGTGACATCTTAGCCCTATGTAGTACTGCCCTCCAATGCTGTATATATTTCTTTTTTAATTATTTTAAAAAATACTATCAAAATAGAAATATATAAGTAAAAAAAAAGTAAAAGAACAATAATAACTTACACCAGTGCCACGAACTTTCGACTCATCCAAATGCAAGAGACGATCTGCATTAACAGGACCGGGGGGAACAACAGGATCCGCTGATGTAGAAGCCTCGGCATCAACAGAAGCGGTAGATGTAGAAGCTCCAGGATCTTCACGAAGCCTCGTAGATCTACGAGGTGGTGCCTCTGGTACTCTTCTTCTCGGTGGCATTTTTACTACACTACAATAAAAATTATCAATATAAATAATCTAATAAAATTTCGGCAGCATCTCCCCTGTACCTGGAGTGTTTCCGAAAAAAAAAACACCCAAATCCCTCCTAATTACAAACCCAAATCTCATACAATAAAATTTTCAATCTCATACAACAACATTTCCAATCTCATACAACAACATTTCCAATTTTCTATTTTTTTACATATTTTAAAATTTTTTTAGAATAATTATTCTAATTTTTCATTTATTTACCTCAATAAAATAAATTAATTAAATGTATAAATATTAAAAAAAAACTCACCTCGACTAGAAGCGCTGCTTGTCTCTTTTTAGAAAATTTTCCTACATTTAAAAAATTAATCTATCAATTTTTTATTATTTTATTTACTTTTTCGAATTTGTAATTAACTTATCCACAATTATAAAATGTACAAAATAATTCAAAAAAATTTTGTAATTACATATTATAATTATTAATAATTATTCTGATTTTTTATTAATTTTTTAATTATTTTTTCAATATTTATTCTATTTTTTCTATTAATTACCTAATTTAACTAATTAAATTAAATAAATAAACTAATTAAATTTAATAAAAAAATTTCAAATTACATATTAAAATTATTTATATTTATTCTGATTTTTTACTAATTTTTTCATTATTTTTCAATATTTAATTTATTTTTTTAATTACTTATCTAATTAAACTACTTAAATTAAATAAATAAACTAATTAAATTCAATAAAAAAATTCCCAAATTACATATTATAATTATTTATATTTATTCTGATTTTTTACTTATTTTTTCATTATTTTTTTAATATTTAATCTATTTTTTTAATTACTTACCTAATCAAAACTAATTAAATTAAATAAATAAAATAAATATTAAAAAAAAATAACCTGAGGAGAGGAGAGTTCTGTTCCTCGCGCGAGAGAGAGAGAGAGAAGGGGTGGGGATGAGGGGTCGCTGTCTCGCTTATATAGGAGGGGAATACCTTGGATCGGCGATTGAAACGCCGATCGAACAACATTATTTTTAAAATTCCGAATTTTTAACTGTTATTCTTGAAATTCGTGTGAATAGTAACGTTAGTTTTAATTTTTTTCGGGTCATAGTGAGGTGTTTTTCTAGTTTAGAGGAGAGCAGAGTTTCTATGAAATGGGCTTTTCTCTGTGAGTAATTAGGCAGCACAATATAAACGTATAGAAAACTGGGAATCACATCCTCTGTCAACCTTAAAAGGTCGGCAGGGTGCCGGCATTTGATCTGAACCGTTAGATCTAATCTCAACGGCTAATGGGAGCCCCGTGCATAATACCAGATTGATAGGCTCGAAAAATTTTAACCGTCCAGATTAGATCGAACGGCTCGGATCAAAAGTTGGCATCCTGCCAACCTTAAAGGTCGGCAGAGATACTCTCCCAGAAAACTGAGGTTTAGCATTACGTGCATATATTGACATATATCATGTACTCATGTTGGATAGTAGCATAGTGATGTTCTCCACAAAGGTTTCTCAAGTCATCCCATTTTTCTGATTATTAATTATTTTGAAAAAATAAGTTGAGAATTGGAAGAGAGTACAAAAAGGATTGATCAAATGCAAGTCAAATTCCAACAATACAAATACTATAATTTGTATCATTTTATTTTCCCTCAGTTTACAGAACATTTTATTTTAGAACTATCAATGCATAAATTGTAGTTTCACACAAGCTGAATAATTGTTACATAGATAAGCAAATACAATCCAAACCCAATCTAGCAAATCATATGAAAGCTTAAAATACGGAATGTTACACACACAAACATAAATGACCAAATCGGCATGGTTTAATCTTTGTATTTCAGTATCTCACCTTTTGCAAACCATCCCACGCGCTCCGCTGTCACCTCCACACTCAACCATTGGCAGATCGTCTAACTCGTGCGCATCATGGTTCAACCCGAATCTAGAAACAGCGCAATCCGTTGAAAACAAGTGAGAGGAAGAGAACTTGTGATTGCCACCCATGATGGGCATTGGGGCACCCATCTTGACCTGTGTACGGTATCCCGGTGCATAAGTCTGACCCAAGACACCGTTGACAGAAGAACTAAGAGAGTTAAACTTGAAGCCAAGCTCAAGATGCGCAAAGCAATCGTCGCTTGTGATATCATAACCATGAATCCTTGATTCCTCCTGTGTTATTGGCACAACTCTAGCTCTAACTTTGAACGACCCTGCGACCTCTAACTCGATCGCATTGGCTGGTCCCACACGTTTTATGCTCACTCCTGTTTCAGAGGAGAGCCAAGTTTCACCATCTCCTGATGGGATGATTACATCCTGGCCGTTCAATTGTATGTGCATGTAGTCGGTTGTATCGTGCCAGTCTGAGACCTTATTAGCACCGATGTACAGCTGATTTGGACCAAATAGGACACCAATTGATTGGACCCAAGTGAAATCCCTTCCCTTTGTGCTCCTTTTTCCAATAAAATGGCCATTTATGTGGAGGTCAGGGTCTGTCAGCAAGCAGAAATCCTCGTCTTTCCTTCCATGGAAGTAGAACATGACGCCATCGCCTCCTATGAACCGTGGGTCTTGGCACACCGCACCAGGTTTGTTACAGTCTGTGATTACACGTGGTCATTGTATTATGTTGACATATTGCCAAATTCTCATTAACGGAAATTATGACCGGTAAAATTAAAGATGGAGGTAAAGAAAATACGTACCGCAATACGGTTTGCATGTCTTACAGTCGACCTGGCACAGTTTCGGACAGCCAGGGGGGCATTTTAGGGGGATGCCGTAGCAGTATCCATAGTACGGATCTTGGCATTTGACTTTCCCTGCACTTACATATCCCAAAAATAAGCAGCTAAAACTGAGTGTTAGCAAAAATTTCCAGAGAAGACTCATGTTTTCCTTCTGTTCCACTGAAGATCAGAGAATTCTATTAGAATCGTTTATTTAAAGCATGCAGGATTTTTAAGTCTGTGTTTGGTGATAGTTGACGAGCAAGACAATGGGTTAGGTCCTTAGCTGCCTAATTTGTGCCAAAAAAAAATTGCACAATGTCAACAGAGAAGGCAGGATTCCATTGGCATGACTTGAGATTTGCTACAGTTTAATAATTGTTCAGTTATTTGGAGAATATTTGTTAAGAGTACATTGTATTATAGGACAGAAGTAGATAAATTTGCAATAAACAAAATAGGCGCCTAATTGTTGTCGTTTCAGCATTTTAAGTTCTGATTTGGATTGTGATTTTCGGATTAGGTTTGTCTGACTTCAGTGAATCATCTTCCTACAGAGGAAAGAAAATGGGATTGACCAACAATAACTTAGTTTTCTGGACTTCATGTAAGTTTACCTTTTTTTTTTTTTTTTTTTTTTTTTTGTAGTTTATGTAAGTTTACCTAATATCAAGTTGACTTATATGGGTTATGACTTTTTGTGAACATAAGGGATCTTATCTTGGCCCAAATTTCTTTCTAAGAAGACAAATGAGGCTTTGTTGGACCATTTAATGGATCGCCTTTTAAACTTCGGGTTCGCTTCATTATCAGCCAGGCATCAGTTTGTTAAAAAATGTTTTTTTAAACAAATATGGCCAGGGGTGAAAACCGCGATTGTTTTAACGGTTTCTTTGTTTCGTTTTGTCCAAAATGAAACGAAACGATTAAAGATTTTAGTTGTGTTTCAAAAACGAAATGGTTAACGAAAATGGTAGTCAGTTTCGTGTCCAAAACGAAACGTTTAACGCAACAACCCATTTTTGTGGTCGCACCCCTAAATATGGTATACTAAAAAGTTTAAAATTTATTATTTTTATATATTTAGAATTGCAATTTTTTTTTCCAAGTTCAACCGGAATAGTTCGAAAACAGAACTAAATTCCTTTTTTATTATTCTTTTTCCGGCGAATGACTCCGCAAGTAATACTGCAGTCGATTTCAATAGAGGGGAAAAAAATCAATCAACGGCAACAGAAGAAATAATACGAATTCAACATAACGATGATTTCTATGTATTGGTTAATATTCATGTCCTTTTGCCCGACCTATTTAAAACAAACCGTCTAGTTCCAAGTCATCATGGATATGCTGATATTATAAAAGAGCATTTATCTGCCTTATCTTGCCAGAGTTCTATTATTCCAATTCAATTTATTCAATTAAAGATGGACGAATTAGTTTTGAAGAAGGAAATTGATTACTGTGATCTGCAGTTTGCTGTATCTTGAATAAAATGAACACATAAAATAGACAAGATGAACATATATTATGATCAAAATGAACACATAGAAACTAATAAGTTCAATAAAAATAAGTTGAATATGCATATAAAAATCTGAAGAAGAGATAACAAAACTTATTTGTTTTCATGTGTTCAATTTGATCGTCTATATGTTCACTTTGTTTAGCGATGACAAAAAAATGGTAGCTATTATTTCTATTTGAAGAACCACTAATTTTATAGCAGTTGTTTTTTCCACGGCGCAATCCATGAATTTTATATATATTAAAAACCGTAAGATGATATTGTAAAAATCAGAATACACTACACGGATATGCATGATGCCATTAAGCTGCGAATCATTATACTTCCAATCAAGGTTTTAAAATGTGATTTTTGCGGCATAACGATACAAAGTTGATTTAGCGATTCGATGTTATATCGGTGATATAACGGAGAAAAGACGGTGTGTATAAAAAAATAATTATACAACTAGCATATCTTATCAATTACTTGAAAAATCAAAATATAACAAAACAAGTCAAAAAGCAAAATAGACAAAATCAAAGTTTTAAAAGCTAAACGAATTAGGGCTTGGAATGGATTTGTATTCAGCAAAAAAAAAATTGTAAGTTGAACGACCCATCCGTTTTTATGCCGCCAAATGCAAAAATTTTAAGTTATATCACCGATTTTTCGAAAATATAATGCTACTGTTATTTCGTGTTTGGTTGTTGTAACGTTGAAGCGTTTTGCTCCAAAAGCCCGTTATTTAAATCATAACAGTGTTATTTCGGTGAAATTTAAAAGCTTGCTTCCAATTAATAGAATTTTACTGACGTTATGCGCTCGTATTAATCTTTGAATTAATCTTAGAGTGAGTTTCAAAATAAAAAGTAATTTACTTTACATTAGAAAATTAAGATTTTTAAATCCATTCGAACTACTCAATGTAAATTACGTATTGAAACCTTATCGGTCTACAACACTGAGTGTATCTACCCTTAATGGGATGAAATATGTGATAAATAGATTGAAATCATGATTGGGACTGATATAAAATGTTCGTGGCTCATTCAAAATCGGTTCGATTTTAGTTCAAAACTATTCCCTTCGATTTAAAATTTTTACTAGCTCCGGTCGCTCCAGTTCAACTCGAAATATTTCGATATAGAAATAATAATCTCTTATATATAAAAATAATAATATATTTAAGTTTAGATAAAATATCAATTATCTTTCCAATCTTAATTAATTTGTGGAGAATTCGAATTAGCTCGGTTCAACATAGTTCGAATTAAATTAAAATTAAGTAATTAACTCAATTAGGACAGGTCATTGGAAATTGACAGCCCTAATAATGAAGGATCAAGCGCTATCCGTGCACCACGTTCACGAACTAGGCCGAAACTAAAATCCAACGGCCGAAAGTTAAGCGTCAGTTCCGAATCGTAACCGCACACAAGTACGTGTCGTGTCGATGGACCAGTTGACACGCGCCTGTCTTGGCTGCACTCCGCGCCAACCTCCGTCCAATCCAGAAACGGAGATGCTTCAGAATATTCCCATCAAATGGAAGCCAACTCCTCGCCTCTTGCCAGCCTCATCCAATTTACAACTTGCCACTTCCAGAAGTAACCGCTTTTTTCATCTCTACCCTTAAATCCTCAGTATTTTCAGTTTAATTGATGGAAATTACAGCTGAACCCACGGATTATTATTATTTTAGAAAACCTACAAATTAAATTACATTAAATTTTATTGACGTCAATATTATGGGAACTCAGAATATGTAGAAGTGTCTTCCAACTTTGGTCAGAAACACAAAATATAAAACAAATTACGTAATATGGTAGTAGAAACAATATAAAATTGGATTGGTCATTATGTCACGGTAATGTATTGGGTAATTGAAGGAACAATCACAACTTAAATTATTACATAAGAATAAGATAATGCCAATAAAATACTACTTAGAATGACCCCACACGATCAGAAGAACCAAATATTGCATTATATGTACCGAATTGTTCACAAACCTAAAGGCATTAAGTCAACGGCATGTTTCTTTTTTCTTGTTTAAATATTCTATAAAAATTGTTATATTGGTTGATTGTCCCATCAAGAAGGGTAACCACTTGTTTGCGGAGTCCACATTCATTGTCACATGAGAAAGTCATTGAAATCATGACGGAGGAGTGTACTAAAAATAAAACAAAATAAATTATCCTAAAAATTTTCAATGCAGTTTGAACCATTTATAAATGTAATCCATTGTTCCATGTAAGGAATAGTAGAATCCTACCATCGTTTCAACGGCAGCAGGTGCTGATTTTTGTTCGAGTACTGGAGAATTTTTTTTTCCCTTGTTTTTTTTCAGAAACTCTGGTCTTCTGCTCTCTCAAATATTTGTATGTATTTATCTGCAAAATATTAAGTGTTACAATTCTTCCCTCAAGGATCCAAAATTCCTGTTAAATCCTTATCTCCTGCAAAGGATAAAGTTCATCAATTGTCTTAAATACCCTTATGTGAAGTTCCCTATATAAACCTCGCTTCTCCTTTTCCTCTTGCCACCAAACCACCACAGAAACCTAAGTTCAAATTAGCCATGACTTGTCCGGAGGATGCTCCTCCAGCAACTCCACTTACTGAAAACGAGCTTCTCCTGAAGAAATCAGAGGTGATCAAGATACAAGGCCCCGACAAAAAGGGTCGTCCAATTCTACGCATTGTCGGCAAGTATTTTCCTGGTACACACCCCAACAATATCATAATTGACAATTGTAATGTTTGTAATGTTCCTTTGATCTGATTTTCATGCAAACCAAATTGCAGCTAACATCTTGAAAGGAGAATCAGCTGAGGCGGCACTCAAGGGGTACTTGCAGAAGCGTATTTTGCCAGAGCTAGAGAAAAAACCCTTTGTGATAGTGTATATACATACAAGGGTGAGCCGGTGCGACAACTTTCCTGGCTTGTCTGTGCTCCGTTCTGTACTTGAATCTGTGCCTGACACTGTACATGAAGCTATTCGTAAGCTGTTCTTCGTCCATCCTGGTTTACAGTCGCGCATATTCTTTTTCACCTTCGGCTGCATCTTCTTCGGCCCAGGGTACTTGTCCACTCTCAATCCCAACTTTTGGAATATATCAGTAGCATAGACAAAGCCGATTAATGGAGTTGCAATTGCAGGTTGTATGCAAAGCTGAAGTACATTGCTCGAATGGAGTATCTGAGGCCATACATAGCATTGGAGCAACTACAGATACCAGATTTCGTTAAAGAACATGACGGGACGCTTGAGATCCACCCCCTATGTGATTATGGAATCGTCAAACCTGTCTGTGTAGAGATGGAGATGGACTCAAGAAGGTGGAATCTCCTGGATGATTTCTATGATGATCTCCTCCTCCGCGGTACCAAACAGGCGAAATTGTCAGAGGCCTTCTAGGAAGTGTGTTTGTTATGTCAGATGTGTTTTGTAGCCTTCAGGACTCTCTTTGGTATGCCTAGCCGGACATCATGGTAGCCCTATTTAGAGAAGTTTTTGCATGGTAGCCATGTAGCTGAGAAATTAAAGCTAGTTTTGAGATGAAGTGTTTGTTTGTTTCCTGTGTTATAGAAATTAGCGTGCTAGAAGCACAAACTCCTAATGATTAAGAGCATTGCGGTGTATTTAGAATACAAGACGTGTGGTTCGATACCTGGGTCCTCCCACGGTCCCACCGGAGCCAGTTTTATCTCAAAAAAAAAGAGTACGTAACTGTGTGCGCAATTTGACGATTGTAAGCTTTCTAGCGTTACAAACTGATTTCTCAAAAAAAAATATATATAGCGTTACAAACTGGGCCGTTCTCCAGCCCATGAGGAGTTCATATGGAAAGAATGCTAATGGAGGCCTTCTAATTAAAGGCCAGCAAACAGAGTCATGTCACCCACAAAGTTAAAAAACTTCAGAAGTCAAATGCAGAAGATTGAATTAGCTTTCTAGAACTTCTAATCAATTAACTAGACAATTATAGACCATTGAAACCAACTTTATGCTGTAACTTCCATCCAAAATTGTGTACTCCATTGATTTTAAAATCATAAAAGTATCTTTCATAATAGTCAAGACACAAATGTAAGCATCATTTTTGAGCTTTTAAGTAAAAAAGGACGAAAGAATAAAAATTCTACCAACAGATATTTCAAACAACAAAGCCGACAAAAGAAGGATCCCACAACAAATTGTGGAAACTTAAAAACAATATTTGAATACATATCACTGACCCAAATTGGTTTTCTCTAATTCTTCTTCAACAAATTTCTCTTCTTTTATATCTTCATCCCCAACATTTTATATTCTCGAAGTCTTGCGGACCCAAAATATCTTGCTTCAATTTCTTTTATTAGTTTTGATCTATTTATCGACTAAATCGTGGAAACATAAAACCCATAGTTGAATGCATAATCACTAACCCAAATTGGTTTCCTTTGATTCTTCTTCACTTAATTTCTCGTCTTTTATTTCTTCTTCACCCACATTCATGTTCTCAGATTCTTTCTGACCCAAATTCTCTTCCTTCAATTCTGCTGTCTCCAAGCACTCTTGTTTTGTTTCTTCATTGCTAACTGGTTTGCTATTCGTTTCTAGATAATTAAAATCAGGGTAATTTCTTCGGTTCAAAGAGTGAAGCCACAGTGCAACAGCGCCCTCTTTGTGCTCCATTGATGCAATGTGAGAATAAATGAATTTCATCTTGAACTCCTCAGCCTCATTTTCATAATCCTTCATTGACACCTCTTCATGCGAACTCTTCCACTTCTTGTTATAAGAGCTGAATAAGCATTCGTCTAAAAACAACCCAACTTCAGGTGCTGTCGGCACGTTAATGCTCACATCTCTGTACCAAAACATCACAAATAAATATTTTCAAACATATTCCAATCTAATGGAAGAAATTTTCATCTTTAACTTGAGGGTCCCCAAAGTAAATGTCGTCAGAGCAAAAAAATAAAAGATGGTTGAATTAGTTGGTAATTAAGAAATGAATAAAAGGATGTTCATGTCATGGTATCACAAATTCACAATAATTCTGACAAGGGGCTTTGAATTAACACAACTACTTACATAAGTCAAAAGGGTAAAATGAAATTAAAAGAAAAAACACAAGTAAAGATGAGAAGATAGCTTACTTCCTCAATGCTACCTCCATTAAAGACTCAGGAGCACAATTTCTCATAATTGCAACAGCAAGGCCAATCATCTTTCGAATCTGATGCAACATAAAACTCTGACCCACCACCTCACACTTCACAAAATCAATCCCGTCTAGACTAACCACACTATTAGCATTGAAGGAGATGATGTACCTTCTGGCAGAGGGATCCTCTGCCTTGGTCCTCGTTGTAAAATTGTGAAAATTGTGGGTGCCCTCATAATTTTTCAAAATGGCATTAAACCTCTGCTTCACAGCATCATCATAAGAAAACTGGCTCTTTTCAGTATTCACTGCTGTTACTGATTCTACTTTCTCTATAGTACTTTCTTCTCCAACCATTAATGTATCATCATTCACTGATCCCAATTCACCATTATCACCTTGCTTCACATCTTCAGGGATCAAATCAGCATTCGTAGATTTCAAATCAGAATCACCAGCTTCACATTGGACAGATGATGCAACCCCATTCAACTTGACTGGGTCCGACCCCATCAACCCCGGTATCTTTCTCCCTCTCTCAGAGCACTCCACACACTTCATAAGCTCATTCCCACTGCCAATACTCGCCATGACAGCCTCTCTATCAGGATGCGCGCTCGGATCAAGAGCAAACACCGGAAGAAGGTAAATATACCTTCTCCGATCACAAAATTTCTTTGCATTAAATGCATTTGTCACTCTCTTGTACCCATATATGTGAATCTGATCAGGTAATATTCCATTAAGCCGATCAACAAACCCCGGGGGGTCGACATAGAACCGACCCGAGACAACCTGGGCAGCAGCACTGACCCCTTTGTCAGTACGGGCAGCACGAGCCCAATCGTACCGGCGTGGGGCCCCTCTGTCAGCCTCTGGCACACCGTCAGCATGAAAGAACGCCTCCTCTAGGTCTCCTTCGATGGTTTTGGCACCAGGGTTCTTTTGCATCCCTTGGTACCCATAGCCACAGTATCCTAGAAAGATAGCCACTTTACGGCGCTTGTACCGGCGGCGTCGCTCGGCTGGTACGGACGAAGGATCCGCGTTCGTTTCGGTTTCGGCTTCGATTTCGGGTTCTGGGTCCGTGTCGGAAGCGGTCGTCGACATCTTCGGTTTCTTAGCGAGAGGGGAGGAGGAAGGGGGAGACGCCATGGGTTTTTTTTCTAGGGTTTCTTCCATTGAGAGAGAAGGGGGAGAAAGTGGAGTGCTAAACCCTAGTATGTGGGAAGGAAAGATCTTGACCGTTGGATCGTAGGAGAGGATATGATGCTGCACGGTATAATTTGCGTTAGTGCCACTGTGGCAGGATCCCATGGCGTCAAAATTTTTTCAGGCCCATCAATCTAGTACTATTGACGGGGCATCTATCATCGTCTGATTTAATTTCGACGGCTCAAATACGAAGAAGACCACTGCACTTCTTTAAAAGAAGTCCATAGGATCAAGATGCCTGCCACAGTGGCACTAACGCAAATTGAATCGTGCGGCATCATATTCTCTCCTACGATCCAACGGTCAAGAGGATTGATTTGAGACGATTTTGTAAGGCCTATAGTCAAACTAGCAAACGAGCCCACCCGACTCTGTGGGAATAAGAAAAAAAATTTGAGATGATTTTGTTAGACGACGATGTTGGTATGGTGAGAAAGGGTTGATTTATTTTTTTCTTTCTTTTACTGTACGCACAAATTAAAAAAAAATAAGAAATGAAACAATCATCTGCTCAGATGTTAACATCTGCTAACACGGTCTAAACTAAAGGTTTAAATCTTTTATCTCATTATTGAATCTACACCACTAATCTGATCAAATCATAAAAATGAACGGTCCATATTGCATTGAGTTCTCCTTTCGGTTCAAATTTTGGATGTTTTTTATAAATGGTAAAGATTAAGAGGTGTGCCGCTTAAGATCAAGTGGTGCCTAGGCTTAGATTCGTCTGATCAATTTCGCGTCTGGCTGAATTTTTCTTGTTTTCAGTTGTCAGTTTTTCACTCAGCTCCGATTCGCTTAAAAATGCGCAGCGCTCTTTTTTTATCCCACATAAACGGATATGTTCTCTTGATTCCATGTACATGTCCATATATTGTTTGATCGTGTAATTTTTCTCAATCGTAACTCCTAAGTGCTTTGAACAATTAAGCCCAGTGTAACTAACTTTGTTTTATGTTATCTTTTTTTTTTTTTTTATGGCCACAAACATACCAATTAATATATTATTTAACAGATGTTTTTAATTCACCTTTTCCATTAAAAACGCACATTCATCAACTTCTAAATAATGTGAATAGACATCACTGGAACTCTTTACTTGTGAAATTAATCCTCCAGTCATTTATTTATGAAAATCATTTCGCTCACTATTCAATTTGTGATAATTAATACCTAAATCTTAATCTTACTCAATATAATTTTGAGTGTGAAATGGTTATAATGATCCAAGTATTTTTCTTGCTACTTGCATTTAAAAATCAGAATTTCTTTTCTTTATGTACTTTTTTAGTGGAAGATAAAAAGAGATTAAAACTTTTTTCATTATTTTTTGTTTATCAAACATATGTTATAAAAAATATTTTTTAATAATAAAGGTGAATAGGTTTTCAAAATTGGTATTTTTCATTATAAATATTTTTAATATAAAATTTATTAGTTTTTCTTTTGCCGAGGCTTAATTAAATCCTAAATCCGCCCGTGGCCCATTGCATCCCTGTGTTAAAACCCTTCATCTTCTTTTCTTCTTGTAGATTCCGCCATTTAATTATCAGCTATACTAGGGTCTAGGGAGGTGAACTTCTCTTCTCCCTTTGTTCCTTTTTCTCGCAAACCAAATGATCTGTTGCCGCTGGGTTATTGTTAACATTTCCATACGCATCTCACTAACATACACCAGTGCAAAATACAATATAAAAAATAGGGAAATTCTAATGTGGACACAAAAAAATACTGACCGTCAATTATTAGTAGATCTGACGGCTGTAAATCAATTCCGATCTTCTATGTCACCGTTAAATTAAACTGAAAATTTTTGGCGGAAGGGTAAAATTGTCCAGTCGAACAGATGGCGTCTATTTCATTTCGTAGCACCCTCCGCCTCCTCTCCAAAAACCCTTCTCCTCCAAAAACTGCTGGAGATCTTATGTGTCTCATCTACTGAATTCTCCTCCAAACCTAGCCGCTGCCAGAGAGAAAGAGCGAGATCGAAAGCGAGAGTAAAATCATCTTCTCTCCACCTCTCCTCCCATCTACTGAAGTCGTTCCAAAATCCCTTCTCCTCCAAACCTAGCCGATGCTAGAGAGAGAGATATCGAAAGTGAGAGAAAAAAGAGACGAGGTTTTCAATGCTGTGGGAGAACCGGAGGAGCGGATTCTCGGTGCCTTTGTTGAGATCCGACGACAACCAAAAATCGCCTTCTTCCACTTCCTCCGCCGCGTATCCGGTCGTTATGGCGGCTCCAGCCCGTCGGACCTGAAGATAACGCTCCAGAGCTGTCAATACTCGAGATATTGGACAGAAAGCACCACTTTACCACTTTGTATGGGGTTGAGGTATTTGTTCTCATCCCCCAACCTTAAAATTCAGTTTTCATTTTGGTTTAAATGAAATTAATATCGCAAACCATGTAATTTGATGATTGGGGATGCTTATTTTGAAATTGGTTAAGGAACATGTATACTTTAAAATTCAGTGCAATTGTTATCAAGATAAAGTGCAACAAACTAACAATGCATGTGACTCGTGACCAATCTGTCATGGAACGGGTTGATGATCCATCTCAAAATCTAAACCCGTCAACCCCACTACTGGTCAATACTCCAGGTCCAAATTTAATCCAACTATGCCAGGACAGGTCAGTTATCATTTACTGGTTCTTGTGTAAACTTATGCCACATATGTGACTTTTGATAGTCTAATAAAAAATTCATAACTTGTTATTTTATTGTTCTAGATTATGGACATAGACAATGAAGAAGGAAGTGAAGGCCATGATGCCTCCAATCAAGAGAGATGCTAGTAGATGACAACGGGGGAATTGCAGACTAGTGATGGATATTGAATACAAGAGCTAGAAAATGAGTAGCTGGGATACACCCAATAGATTCATGGTATCGATCTCTGGTACAGAAGCTACTATACTGGTATGGTGTTTGTGACATGAGCCTTAAACCCAGGGGTTTGTTGTAAAGTCAACAAACGTTACAGGGGCTAAAGTGATGAAAGAAAAGGGATTATCCAAGTACATAGGCCTCTTGGCAAATTTATTGAGTTGTCGGGTTGGAGTTTGTTTCCTCTGATGGGTTCATATTTCTTTAGTGGATCCGGATGTGAATCTGTTAGGCCATAAATAAAATCTCCAGTATGCAAGTATCTTAAAATTTGGTATAAAATCTGTTCAGCTAAAGTGATGTTATCTTGTTTAAATTTGCAAGTATCTTATTTCCAATTGTTGGCATGGTTCCAATTAAGCATGCCATAACCTATCGACTAAAGAAGAGAAATTATGAGAGCTGATTTTCCGGTATAAAGATCTTATTTTCTGGTCAAAGGAGATTTGCCTACACATAATTAGTCAGTGATCAGTAATCAGATTTGCTATGTATGAGTGGTATATGTCAATACCTATTGCCATAAGGAATTTGCAAATTTATTTTAGATCAGGTCTCTTTTATGGTTTCAACAAATTGACATAGACATGCTGATGTTTTACTAAGCTACAATGAGGTTTAACCAGTGATTAGTTCATCAGTAATTGAGATTTGTATGCTACTATTTGAGATGTATGGTTTCTTCTATCGACTGCCACTTTGGTACAGAAGAGTTGGTCCAGGTCGATATACATTTTTATTTTGTGATGCCCTATTGATTTCTCGTTATTTTAGATGACACAATTTGGGTTTCAATGTATCAGGGGGCAATACTAGAAAATTGCTCTCTAACTGGTGCTTACTTATCTCTACCTGGAAGATCGCAACAAACAAGGCTTGCATAATTTTAACTTGACTTGTTTTGTACTTTTGTTTGAGTTACTTTATTCTAGCTTGTTTAATTTACTTGTGTTGACTTAATTATGGTCAGTGTACAGTATCGTTGTGTGAAAATAATTGCACATGCATTACAAGTCTAACAAATCTGATGGTTGGGCGTCTACGTGCTTTTGTATATGCATGAAACTATGAAAGGCAATGCAATTATTTTCTAAAATCATTTAGTTAAAGACCCATTGTTGTTACCAAAAAAAAAAAAAAATCGGTTAGAATATTGTATCACACATTTACGTTACCATCATTTTGATTCTTTTTTTATATGGAAAGTATTTTTTGAACAATTTTTACTACTTAGCATGCATAGTATGAAATCACGGAAAAAAGCAGATGGCCGTTTTTTCACGAAAATATGTTATCTTTTTTTTTTTACATGCATGAAAACACGACATAAAGAAAATGAATGCATTGAAATGTTACCTTTGATTTTTTTTGACACAACACGGCTTGATATGACTAACGCATTGTGTCAACACGACACGACTTGATACGACTAACACGTCATGTCAACATGACACGACTTGATACGACTTAGAGCTCCATGACTAGGTACAGTGTTGCAAGAGCAAGATAGTTGGTAGTGGTATTAAACAACTAGACAAGCCGTAATTTGGAATGCCATATTCAAGCAAAAAATTTCATTTTTGGCAACGAATCAGAGCACCAAATGCTCATTTTTTACAAAACTATTTGAAATTAAAGCATTAGAATTTTATAACATGAACGAACAGACCAACTGAACTCGCTTTGTCGTTTTGTTAAAAAAAAAAAAATGAACAGTCCATATGGATTATTTTCGTTTTTTATTAAAAAAAAATCTATTTGAAATTAAAGCATTAGACTTTTATAACATGAACGAACAGACCAGCTGAACTCGCTTTGTCGTTTTGTTAAAAAAAAATGAACAGTCCATATGGATTTTTTTCGTTTTTTATTTAAAAAAATAAAAAATCCATTTGAAATTAAAGCATTAGACTTTTAAACATGAACGAATAGACCAGCTGAACTCGCTTTGTCATTTTGTTAAAAAAAAAGAAAAAGAAATGAACAGTCCATATGTCTTTTTTTCGTTTTTTATTTGAAAAAAGAAAATAGAAAATTCATTTGAAATTAAAAGCATTAGACTTTTAAACATGAACGAATAGACCAGCTGAACTCGCTTTGTCATTTTGTTAAAAAAATAAGATGGTAAACATGTCTTTTAATTGCACACGTGATACATTTGAAATTTCCAAAATATAGATGGTAAACACGTCTTTGATTGCAATCTGATTTGTGATTAGAATATACGGAAATTGGATACAAATTGGAAATGGAAAGATATAAATTGGATTTGGAATATTAGATCCAAATCAATAGTCATATTGATAGATAACTTTCTATTTATAAATTTCCTTGATTGCAGTGAATTAAATAGCTAAATTTTAAAGAAAAGTTCATATTAATGAATTAATCAATGATATCTAAAATTCTGCCTTATTTTATATTTTATATAAATAAAGACAAAGTGCAAATGTTATAATCGAAATTCATATGGAAAAAAATAATAGAAGCATAATCTTATAAAAAAAACTTCTAAGTTGTAAATTGCATATGCATTGTCACGTCCCGCACCGACGGGTCGCGGGGCGCGAGCTGAAACGGTATCTTCTGCATCCATCCGACGTTCCGTCAACCTACGTCGCAACAGAAAGACAAACAGAGTCAGGTACAAACCTCAGTAACCGGTTATTTAACGACGCAGCTTCTCTATAATTAATTATTATAATAAATTTCAATCAGATCAGATTAATCCACAGAACAAATAATATATTTTACGGAGATAATCGGGTCAAGCCAGTCAGTCAGTCACAGTGGTCCCTCCCCGAACTCAGGAGGATCAGGACCGGCCCCTCCCCGAACTCAGGAGGATCAAGGCTCAAAATTCAGATTCACATTCGCATCCAATTTCAATTCCAATTACCAAATCCGATATCCCGTAAAATATACTAATCACAATTCAATAAACATATTCGATATTTCAAAATCAAACGAGAAATTAAATCAATCTATCAATCAAGACGAAATTAAATATAGAGAAGTCCGGTTAGCTGATTAAGCAATTCAGATTATCACGATCATATCAGAACAACTATTTAATTCAAATGCGACATAGAGCTTAGAATTCCAA